>CM018691.1:98378833-98899025 GCA_009363875.1 Mikania micrantha
TTACAAATGCTCTTACTTTATCCATCAGGCTGTCGAATGTCTTCGGGAAATCTTATCCTAGCTCTTCGCAAAGCTGTGGTTGTCTCACTTTGTTGATGAAACTACTTATCTTCATAACTTCGGGCAACCCTTGTATCTGCATGCTTTCTGTTATGAATCCCTCCATGTACTATTCCACCTTTTCGTCATCTCTCCTTCGTATGTGCAGAATCTCATTTAGATTCTTAACAACCTTTTCTTCTGGTTGTACTGCTTCAGGAACTTATCCCTTAGTTCTTTGTAATAGTAGATACTTCATAGTGGAAGGCTATCGAACAACAGCCTAGCCGCTCTCTTCAGTGTTTGCACCAGCATGCGGCACCACATAGGAATGTTCCCCCTTCCTACTTTCCCCGCTCCTACGAATGCATGCAAGTGGTCGTCTAGGGCGTTGGTGCCATAGTATTTTCCCACATTTGTCGGGAGTTTTAGCATTTCTGGAAGAGGAGCCTCAGCTATTCTCCTGGTGAACTTCTACAAATCTGTGTAGTTGATGGGGTGATACGGTTTCAATAGAGGGTCTTCGTTCTCTTTCAATTCTTCTTCTGTTTCCTTTGTTAATTTTACCAGCCACGTTTGAGTAAGATGCTTTTTTTCACTGAGTGCTTTGAGGACTTCGGTCCATAGTTCTTCCGCACAATGAGGTTCTTTGTCTGGCCCATCTTGCTTTGCTTCACCGTATGTGAGTCTCGCCTTCAGCTTGTCGAGCTTTTCCTTGTGTTCCAACCCGGCGAGCCGAGCCTTAAGCATCTCCCTGTTGCATCTCATGAACTCTAGAGTGATTACCACTTTGGGCTCCTCATGGTCTGAGTTCAAGATGAGGTCCTAAGGTGGTTCCCGATGGGTATGGCGACGGACCCGATGTTGATTCTTTCCCACTCGGATTTCTCGCTGTTGAGTTCAAGGGTGTAGAATTGGCATTAGTATTCACCATTTTGTGCAACCCCATGTGTTTGAGATCGACCCTAAAGCGGGTCCCAAGGATGGCGCCAGTGAATAATCAAAAATGAAATGGGGATTAGTTCTAATGGATTCTATTATAACGAATTTGTACAAGCAAGCTTATCCACTCCCTTACAACACTCGAGGGAACTCTAACCTCCTTACAAGGGCCGCATAAGGACTTTAGCATCTCCTTACACCTTATGTTCACTCTTTCTTCTTTTAATTCAATCTCTCGATGGTGGTTGTGTTTGTATTGAATGACTTACGTTTCTCTGTATTTCTCTTTTTATATCTCTTTTTACCTTCTTCGGTCTTCTCCGGCCTTCGAGGTTTTTGCCCTTCGGGTAAGTACCTTCCTTTCCAGTCATAGTATGACTGATGTGCGGTCGCCCTACCGTTTTCCTTCTCTCTCTTGTTGCATCATTACTTTCATTAGATCCTTCTCTTGTTTTCCACGCTTTGTTATTTTCGGTTTAATTATTACTTTGCCATTCTAGCATGTAGTGTCATGAAAGTGTAATCAAAATTTGGGAACTACCATTTTCGCACGATAACCGTAAGTAGGTTTTTGACCTTACTTACTCATTATCTAATTAAACTTGCAAGATCCATATCAAAGGATTGTGTTATCCACTGGTGAACAATATATGAAGATTCGATCATTGAAGAACGAAGAATTAAGAAGGTAATTTAGATTTTAGTGATTTCAATTGCTGTAATGTTATGTCGTCACTATAGTTGGATTTTGATGATTTCTTGAGGTTTCAAGTGAAAATTTGTCAAATTGTTGTTAAATAAAGTGTGTTTTATGTTATGGTTATGCATATTTTTGCCTTTTAATTACGTGTTATGTATAAGGTGCTTTCATACATGTAATCGATTTAATTACATATGTGTAAGTGGAGGTAAATTTTTACAATATATCAGGTGTTCTTATTTTTAAGCCTCTGGTTTACGTATTTCATGAGGTTATTACATGTATGTAAGTGGAATGTATTTTATTGCCAATATGTGAAATATGATTACATATAAGTAACTGAGATAACATTGTGATTACCTTTTGAATAGTGTGTGTATTATGTTTTGAGCATGTACATTTTAGTTTTGTGATTACACATACGCATAAATGTTGCAAAATTGAAGATAAATGGTAGACTATGTTAGTTGTTTATTTCTTTCTTTTCTTTTCTTTTTTTTTTTTTTTTTTTTTGCATATGTTTGTTAGATGATTTTTGTAATCGATTTGATTACATATGTGTTAGTAAAGTTATATTGTAAGAATATATCAGTTGGTTTATTTTTATACATCAGTGTCGTATATTTCATATGGTTATTACATATATGTTAATGGTATTTTTTTGCATATGTTTGTTTGATGTTTTTTGCAGTGTAGTTCAAATTTTTTTAACACTACCACATCAAACATGCTATTGTAGATGTACGTAAGTCAATTCAATTTGATATAACAGTTTTTTCGTTTAATATAGTACACATGTTTTGTGACAACCGAAAAATTTCGTTTTCAAACACTACTAACAACAACCAAATTTCTGGACGGAATTTCTTTCAACAAGGGGATGATGTGACACCCGGCACTTTCAGGTAAATTGCAATGCTTACAGTTACTTACTCACATTCATACTTCTTGCATTTCATTTAATTAGGATTAATTAAATGTGTCAAACATAAACAATTGTGAAACGATAGTTCGGGAAATTATTGAATCGTACATTACACATTGATTATAGAAATCCAGTGTGACAGACACAAACACAACTGCAAAACGATAATTTGGGGAATTATCGAATTCTGCATTACACATTGATTATGATTAATCAAGTGTGCAAATGTTTCACAAATTCGAGCATAAACAATCATGAATCGGTAATTCGAGGAATTACCGAAACACACACGAGTCTTGTTACACGAACGTTGGTGAACAAACGAAACAATAAATCGAACAACCGAATATGTTTATATGTGATTATGTGTTAACAAAAATTAAACGTTTAGAATAAACGATACAAATCGAACATGAAAGAAACCAGAGAAACAAGAGTAAAATTCTGAAAACCAAACCCTTCGCGGTACGTGAAGGAGCTTGGCGAAACCTTCGCGGTACTTGACGCATGGGCGGGAGTTTTGAATTCAGCTGAAACTCGCTGCGGTACACGATGACCGATCATTTTCCACCGTGGCGGTACGCGACGTGTCTCGGTGAATAACCCGGCTATTTTGTCCTTGGCGGTATGCGACGAGCCCCAGAGCTCAAAAACTTTATAAACGCAACCTTATTTCCCCACAACTCACTACACTTGAGTTCTCAACGATCACACCCAACACAAGCCATTCCAAACCATTCTCAGACCCTGTAAACTCCTTTCAAAGCCTCTTCCTTGCATTTTGTGGAGCTTTTGGACCATTGGAGCTCAAAGGAGGTGATTCGAAGCCATCAAGAAGCAAAAGATCCATCATCAGCCACTTGTGGAGTCGCGTAGCTGCTGTGCCAGCTTAATTCCATTCACTCAGGAGCATCTAAGGTAGTTCTACATGTTTGTAAGTAGTTAAATCACACATGCAAGCTTAGAAACCCACATGCATGTGTGCATACCCTCATGCAACTCCAAATGGCTCACTTGCACGAATTTTGTGATGATTTTGGATGTTTATTTGTGTATTGTGACTGATTTAGAGTGTAGGAATGTTGTGAAATGAGTTTTGTTTGATTATTATGGAGTTTTACAAAACATACAAGACATGGAAACTTTATGAATGCATGTTGTTGATAAATGATCATCTAGACATGCTAGATGAAACTAAATGGTGATAAATGTCTATTAGAGCGTATAGAAACATATTTGGGTAGTTGGATTTGTCAAAATATGGTTTTGTCAAAGACTTACTATTTTTAGAAACATTTATAAACCAAAAGTGTTGATTTCAATGATCTGACATGAAATGATGTTATGTTAGTGTTGTAATATGCTTAGAAATTTTATACAAACATATTTGGAACTTTGATTTGTGAAAACGGATTTTTAAACCCGTACTTACTAAATAAGGAAACTTTTAATTGAGGAAAATGCCAAATGGCTAGAATTACTAGTTTGATGAAATGAGATTTCATAACTAAACTTTAAAAAAAATAGAAACTTTCCAAAAATAGCAACTTTCCAAAAATAGCAACTTTCCAAAAATAGAAATTTACGTGATTGACATACGTGACGTACCTGAACTATTACCTTGAGTAGAATCTTAGGGTGCATGATAATGTCCTACTTGCGTGTTAAGATCAATATGACGCATAAACGAACCAAACACAACAAACGTGTCACCAACGATTCATCTAGTCAACACAAGTCAACACAAACACTCGATTGAGCACACTGGCAATTGGAGTTGTATGGGATACAACAAACCACAAAATACATACTCATGAACTATATCATTATAGGTGATCACTAGCAAGTACTAGCACATACGATTTGCAAATACAAACAGGAATTGCACTATCAGGTGAGTTCACGACCCCTTCTCACTATTTTCGACTTTTGGGGAAGAAAACACGCAACTAAACTATTTTAATAGCGCGGGGCGCGTAGCATGGTAATTTTGGATAGTACTATTTGGGCCTGACAAGCCCCATCCATCGCGCCTAGGAGGCCAACCCGACTCGAGGTCGGAATGGATGCATAATTGACCAAACAACAATTGCCATTGTCTTGTGTGATAGACATGGAGGGAGACATATAGCTTTGGTTTCAAACCCAGATATGATATAAACTATATTGACTAGCTATCAATCGATATTGCATTGCAATTATATGTAGTCCTAGAACACTTACTTTAAACATTTACTGTTTACTGCTATTATAACACCAACCATTGTGTTGATGTTGCTCGCATATTTTCTCATGTAACTAAGGCACACACTCAGGAAATAGGATGCTAGGACGAGGTCGCATGCATCTACTAAGTGTCTTAGGCTGTTGAAAACATCTTATTTATTTTGCCTTGTTATGAAATGATTAGACAACTTAAACCGCTTCCTTAACTTATAATTTGTAATGTTTTGATAACGTTTTTACTTAGCTTCCGCAACTCTGATTTACAAAACTGTTTTATCCAAGATATTGAACTCTATTGACGCAGAGTTCAATATGTTAACTGTTATATATCAGTCTTTACTTCTTTTGTGTTATAATGTCCAAATTTAGGTTATATATAACAATTTTTACAATATATAGAGACATAAACTAGAGGATAAAACTGGGTTCTCAACTGTGGGCAAAAGTATGTTTATTTTTTAATTTATATCTAATTTTCTTTACATTATTATATATATTAATTTGGAAAGATATTTATCCTCAGTAAAAAACTGTTCACTTTTTTTAAGTTGCTAATGCATCATATACAACATGTTAAAGCAAGAAGCATACATACATTATACATATACACTGCACACAGTCCTTCACGTTTTCCCCCCATTCTTCTACCTTCTTCTGTGCTCGTACTACCATATATGCGTATGGTACAAATATGTCTCCCATTTGATAGATTCATATATGATATATCTCCATCTTCATTTTTGGCTTTACCTTCGTGTTCCTGCATATACCTTCCTGTGCCAGATTGCATGTTGCAGATCAGGCATGATAATCTCTTCTTTTCATTTGGTTTATGGATATCTTGCCCCCACCGATCACCACCACATCCCCAGCTTTCACTCCCTTTGCAGGTCACCAGCCTTGAATAAAACCCTAATGCTGCACACATAACCCACGAATCTGTGAACCCTATCTGAACCCATTCTACGAACAACAGATTGCTTGGGAGAAACCCTAATCTTTGTTTCTGATCATGGCGTGGATTTAACCTTCTTTTTTTTGGATCATCATTTGGGCTGGAATCACAAGTAGGGATACATGCATGATCCTAATATGAATCTTCTGGTTGTTTTGATTTCAGAACTGTAGGCGTCGACAAGCAATTCCTTGCTGCTCCTGTGAAGTCTTTTGTTGGCAAGTTTCACCTATTAAATCCGGTGCCGACAGAATTTAGTTATTTGATTATTCTGTTTTGTTAATTAGGGATTTAAATTTAATGGTTTTCTTGTATTTCTTACTGAAATAATTTTGATGTTTTTGAGATCAAATGCAGATATCTTTTCTTATATTCATCTGGTAGCTGAGAGTAGGGGTCTTTTTAATGTTCATATTCATAGCTTGAGAGTTTGTATCTTATACTAGGTAATCCAAAATTTTGGCACTAACATGACACACAAACACAGAGCCACTAAACACCACATTAGTCGATGTCAAATTTGACAATAGCTGTTTGATTGTAGCTCAAATTTGATATATATTCATAGTGCTTTTTTTAACAACAATGAACCAGGAATACCTCGGGTTCTCTCCCTGCTAGCCTCCTGCTCATATAGGAGCAAATTTCTTCCAAAGAGATTCAAACCCAAGATCTATCATAAGATTAGTTAAGGGGTACCTGTAGGCTAAAAGCCATTTGGTATCACCATTTAGCTAGATGGCCATAGTACTACATAACCAACTGAATTCTAACTGGATCTTACCTTCCTCTTATTATTAGTTGCTTGAGTTGTACGCGCTCCAATTCGACCCATAACATTTGTATCATCATCATAATTCAACATCCTCCTAATTCTTTTGCACGTTTTGATCGGTTTCTAGACTTTGCAAAACATATGTTTTCTTCTCTTTGTTGTGTGCTTTGTACCAGCCACTGCCATGGTTGGTTTAACATTTAAATCCATACCTTTTGGTCCCAATCTTATAGAATAACAACTATTAACAGCATTTTTACATCTGTCTTCATCAATTTAATTATAATCCTTTCAATTTATGGGATAATAGTCCTACATCAGACTTTATCTATGATATTGTCTCTTTAGTTTCTTCCCCTTTGCTATCTAATTCGGGCACCATTTCGATCGCTCACAAAATCTTGAAAACTTGGAACCTGTTATTGTAAAACATGCAAAATTGAATAGATCATATAAAATTGAATTATAGAATCAAATCACTAAATTGATCATATAAGTATTCAGCAAACTGCAACAGAATTATAATTTTAAATGCACTCACTCAGGTGACCTGGTTGTATTATAGAAGTATGTTTTTGTCTTAGCTTTAGTTATTTTCGTGGGTTAGGTATCTTACAATTTTGTGAGGTGTTGCTAATGATTCGTGATTTACTATCACCTACACTTTCTTTTGGTCGGGTGGATATACATCAATCTAAAAGAAACTTAACATATTAAGTAAAAGGGTTGTCACATGTTTTCAGGTTCCCTTTTCACATGTTTTCAGGTTCCCTATATTTATGGTCCATTATCAACTACACTCACATCTTCTATTTTTCTTTTTATTATTTTAAAAAATGTTTATTTATATATTTAGTTGTTACAGATGTGAAGAATCATATATTAATTTTGTTTTCAATTGCATCCTAACCAAATGTGGGCTTCCATGATATGTCTTCTAATCTCAATTTCCATGTTGCATTTCCTGGTATGTCTTCTTGCTCTTGGTAGCAATCCTAACTTCCTGCTTCTGATCGAGAGTGAAATCAATTATTTGCATACTTTGGAAACATTGATTATGTACAAAAAAATGAAAAAACCAATACCTTAGAATCATATGAAAGGTTCTGAACCAATTATGTCTTTTAATGATTAAAACACAAATGATAACAATTCCAAGGTAAGTGAAACTGTGTTATTTGACATACGTACTTAAAAGGTTTCCTGGTGACTACAATCCAACCCATATTTGTCTATCTAATACGAATATACTAATTTTATGGTTTTTTTCCGCTTTGTGTCTGTATATCAGACCCCGCCGCAACGCGCGGGTCCTCATCACTAGTTATTATTAAATTGTAACTCAAAGATTTTGGTTGCCCTTGTATTATAATTTATAGGGAAAAAAGAGAGAGAATTACATTGAGAGCTATATTAAGCAAGTTTGTGAACATTACATCAGATCCAAAAACAATTGGTGACTTTGATGAATTAGAAAAAAAATGCTATATGTATTTCATTTTTATTTTTACCTTTCAGGTATAGATGTTTAAAAACTGATTACATATGTGTAACCAAAATTGATAACATATGTGTAATCATACTTGATTATTATATGTGTAATTTTAGCAACTAGTCAATTGCAAATATTTTTTGACTTTATATTAAAATTGATTACATATGTGTAATCAATGTCAATTGTTTCATTCAGTTTTAAAATTCATACGTAACATGTGTTACACATCTGTAATCAAGTATTATGTTGATGAAAAAACTCATTTGTGTAAATTGTATGTAAATTAAAATTCATTGTTACATAATTTTGAAACAAAATTGAACTATTGGGTGACAATGATCTGGTTACATGTGTGTAAATTGTATGTAAATTAAAATTCATTGTTACATTGTACCTTAAAATTAAGTGATTACATGTTTGCAATTTCAAAATCTATGTCGTTGTAATTGATATATTATAATATATTAAAATTCATTACATATATGCAATCAATGTTTAATATTCATTGATTACATATATGTAACATATGTTATATGCTTATAAAATATTTTTCAAATTTTTGTTGCCTACAGAAGTGTGTATTTAAGATTTATTTACGCTTGATTGATCATCCAAGGTGTAAAGAAGTCGAAGCAGTTCTAATAGAGAAACTAAAAATCAGTTGGATAACAACCAAAAATTTTGATGCTTGTCGCGTTTCTGTTATGCGTCACATGGAGATGTTTACGGGTAATCATGACTGGACATGAGATTGAAGATTTCCAAAAGATAGACCGTGAAAACAAGGCCAAATGTAGTCTACTCAGATAATTTGCTTTTTTACTAAAAAAATATTAGTTTGATATGTTAATTGGTTTATGTTAAATTTATTAATTCTTGTGGTTATATTTATGGCTCCATTTTGGGGGCAAACATTTGTAACAGAGTAACAACATATAAGCAAACTGATATTAATAAGTGTCTTAAGAAACAATTGCATGACGAGACTTTTATAAATTTGTTGGATCATGGATCTTCACTAGAAGAGTAATAATCACAAAGGATAATAAGGCTCTAAAAGATTATGTCATGAATTTTTTTATGACATCAAATCCAGATATAAAATTACGAATTGAAAAATAATATATATTTTTTTTGTGTTACATATGAGTAATAAATAATTGATTAGATACATGTAAGAAATTTTTTTATTAAAGTATTTGTTTGTTTCAATTATATAACAATATTAGCAAATAAAATATTAGTAAGAATATTAATATACCAGTTAGAAAAGACATAATTAACGAATATATGATATATTAATAATGATTTTATGTATGTCATCAATGTCAATTGTTACATACAGCTTACTAAGTTACATATATTAAGTTACATATATGTAACTTCATATATATAACTTCACAAGTTACATATACTTAACAAACACAAACTATATGCTTTATGAATACATATATGTAATCATATAACTAACTATATGTTTACAAATCATCTAAAAAATTACAAATAATAACATTACATATATATAATCAAATAAAGATTGAGAACACAACCAGGGCAAAGCTTAATAGGTCGCACCCCTCTTTTTTCGTCCGTAGTGTTAATTTTTCGGCCGAAATGTTATTTTTAGTTAAAAATCGCGGTTTCGCCCCCTCACTTCAAAAAATTAACATGTATTCTAGGTTTCAAAAATTTGCGCCCCCCCTCTCACTTTACCCAAGCTCCGCCACTGTCGTCCCCTATATATATATAGGGTAAGGATAATTGTTAAATCTGTCTTATTGCTATAATCTTTTAACTCAATATGAGTTGTGGATGAAATTGAGATTTAACTTGATTGTGCCATGTGTCTCAATCTTTTTTATATATGAAAAGAGCATTATGATCTTTTAACACAAACACAAAAATCAGATTTATTAATAAGATGATATGTGTCATCTTTTAAATCAAATTAGTTTTCTTTATTTAAAAAAAATACTTTTTTATTTTTAAGCCTTAATAAATTTTTATTACTATGTTATTTGTTTCATTTAAACAAATTATATGTCCAAAAAGGTCAGTGTGTTATAATACTGTAACTTTATGTAAATAATTATGTAAGTTGATGGAATTGACTCTGCTCTGTAAGTTGACGCAAGTTATTATAAGTTGATGCATGTTACTGGAAGTTGATTTAAGTTGTTGTAACTAGTTGTAAAAATAAATTAAAAAAAGAAAACAAAATATTTCAATTCCAAAAAAAATTATGTTACATTAATCAATGAATTTATCATTTCTTTGTTAATATCGCTAACCAAAGTATCAATATTTACAAGAAAAAAAATCTTGTGATGAAATTCAAGAAATCCCGTAAAAATTTAACTCCCAATAATCCAAAAAGTACAACAAAAAAAGTTTAAACAAATCGAACCGTGAAAACGATTTCGGATCGGAATTTGTTTTCATGATCGGAATCGTTTTCCGGTCACCATCATCATCAATCAGCACTTCTGTTTCGGGTAAAAATTAACAAGCTTAACTTTTAACAAAACCGAATTAGAAAAATGTGTTTCGGGTAAAAATTAACAAGCTTAACTTTTAACAAAACCGAATTAGAAAAGTGGGGTATTGTGTTTTACGAGCAAATATGTTAAGTATACCGAATCTGTGATCAAAATATCCCTGAGTATCCCTAGGGATATTTCAGTATATGAAACAGAAAAATAGCAATACATACGAGATTTATACGAGGAAAAGCCCTTAATCCCTTAGGATTGCCGGCATAAAAACCTCGGTAGGTGACAATTGTCACTCTGCCTAATTTTATTAATACTCAAACAAGTAGATTACAAGAAAAGAGCACAAGTTGATCGATGCTAAGTATATAAATGAGCTCCTGTGTGTTTAGTGTGTATCCAGTGTCCTATATCGATCAATTGACTCGGTATATATACTATGAAAATACAAGAGAACGGTCAACAACGTTCATATGGTAGTTGCGAATATTCCGGCACTTTCCAAACATGGGAGATTCATTCAAACTGATTGCATAAATCTCTCCTTGATGCCGCGTCCAAGTTGAATCAGTTGAAGCCTGTTCCCGTGATATTTGGCCAAGCTGTATGACAACCTGTCAATCCCTGAAATCTCGCAACATAAATTAGGCAAGCAGAGGTAATGGTTAGTAACGACGTATATCCCTAAATATCTCTGATCCTGAAATATCCCGAGTGGAAATAATTAGCGCCTAACAATTGCCCCCAATTTTACAGCTCATTTTACAGTTAGTGTATACAGTTGTAAAATTTAAAATTTGAATTTTAAAATCGACTGTTTCATGATTAAACGAATGGTTAAGATGGGGATAACGGAAACTGTTTCGTGTCAGAAACCTGAGCATATAATGATCATGCCTCTCTTCTTTCAAATCACAAATCTTCTTTTGATCATCCCTTCCGGTAAGTTTTCTATTCCACATCCTCTGTTTTTTATTTTAGTTAAAATGTCGAATTCTCCTTCTTCATCTGAGGCTAGCGATTTCTTCAATCAAAACATCCTCCCTTATACTGATCAGAATGCTTGCACCTTCGATGATGATCACATTGAGGCCATGCAGCTATCTCAAGCATTTCCCGAAGAAACAATATTCCGCCGATTTGATCCTGCTCTCAAAGCTGATCATAGTTCTCCCACATAGGTTTGTTTTCCTGAATACCCATTTTCATTGGGTTTGTCCTTCCTTTTTCCTACTCTGATTTCCGACTTTTTTCGCATCACTCGTCTCTGCTATCACCAATTGATGCCCATGGGTTGGCGTTTCGTCACCCTTCATAGATTAAACCACAAGTATGGTCTTAAGATCGGTCTCCCTGAAATCTCTTTTGCTTACCAACTTCGTACCCATGGATATTCCCGTTTCTTGCTTCAGAGGCGAAGTGGTGCCTCTGTTTTGGTTCATGGGGTTACCATGAATGAAGAGGAATGGAGGGATAAGTTTTTCTTTGTTAAGAGGAGTTCTATCTCCAGGGGGATATCACTTCCTGTTAGTTGGTTATTAAAGGGTAGGATATTTTGTTTGTTATTATCATATTTTGGATTTTTATTGATCGTTTTTTATTTTTATTTGTTTTCCATCACCAAAATTCGAATCATTGGTTACTGAGAGCAGGGATACTGAACAGAGGGTACAATATTTGTTGCTGATAGGAGAGAGAGAACGGAAGTTTGTTGCGACATCTAAGGACGATATCCCTGTGACATCTTCAAGCCATAGTGCATCTTCTCAACAATCCCAAGCCCAAATGACATCATGTATTCTCTTTTGTCGAAATTATTTCAAGGTTTAATTGGTCTTAGGGTTCTCATGTTGTTGTTCTTATTTTCTTAGAATCTGCTTTTGATCTTGAAGACCTTAGCGATTTTTTGACTATCAAGAAGGAGAAGGTTAGTCCAATGGCTCCTAGGGCGAGGATAATGCACACTCGTTCGACCAAGACATCCAAGAAGCGCAAAGGTACCGATGTAGTCAACGTGGACGATATCCCTGACTTCCCTGCTGCTGATCTTCTTCAGAAGGTTATTTCTATATCCTTTGTTTATTTATCTTGTTCTACCTATATACTGAAATATTCCTATTTTGCAGGCTATCCTTAAAATTTCCAGTGATAAGGAGGCTTTTGAGAAGCAAATCGAGGATCTAGAAGATCAGAAGAAGATCGCCTTTGCCAAAGCTGGTCACTACGAGAAAGAGGCTTAGAAGCTGAAAAAGCTGGTCAAAGATAATGATGCCACCCACAAGCTCAAAGTTAAGGTGATTATTGAGGGTACTAAAAAAATCTGCTGCCGTGGCTGTCCTCAAAGCGAAGATCCAGATGGCGGAGAAGTCGAAGCAAGAGGGCTCGGACTTATGGGATAAGGATCTCGCTGATTGGGTCAAGATCTTGGCCAAGCTGACTGGGGATATGGCAGAAGCTTCTGACACGGCGGCAAAGACGGCGAGTGTGGTGGAGACCAGCAAGGTAGCGGAGAGTGAGGATATTGGTGCAGGTGCAGGTGATGCGGTGATGGGCGATGAAGACAGAGCTGATAAGGTCTGAGCCCTTTTATGGTATCTTGTAGTTTAAACAATATTCTGATGTTAAGTCCCTAGATGGGCAGACAATTTATGGATTTTTAGGTGGAGAGACCATGTGTTTACACGGCGAAGCCTAAAATATCCTTGTTTTCTTGTTCTAACATTTCCAGTATAATAGGTGGAGGGACCATGTATTTACATGGCGAAGCCTAATATACTGACTTTATTATGGTTAATATTTTGACTTTTTAGATATCTCGGGGGATATTTCAATATATTATGTTAGTTATATTGTTATAAAATATTTCATGGATAACTTAAGGATATTTTTGACAAGAGTTGTGATATCTTCTATTGTGTTGGTGTTTTTCTTTCGGAATGCTTATATTAGTTTCACAAGGTTTTATTCCAGGATCCGATATTTTGAGAAAGCATTTTGATCGTATAATTAAAAATAAAGATTTGTTAAAGAAATGTTTTAGAAATAAATACCAACTCCTTGAAAGAGTAGACTCATTCTCGAAGCCTTCCTTATCCCCGTTAAAATTATGCGTAAATTACATACCTTGATATCCTCAGGTATATAATGAATGTACTTATGCGATATCCCGAAATAGTCTTGAGGGTCGGGTCCATCTCCTCAATATCCTTAGATACGTTCCAAGTAAATGCCATATCCTTAAAAGTCAGTTCCTTCACATATTCAAGAAACAAGCAAGGTTGGGATAAACCCAATATACTGGCGACTAAGGCCGGTTAGACTGGCGACAAGGTCGAAAATACTGGCGACAAGGCCGAAAATACTCGCGATTATGGCCGGAATACTGGCGACAATGCCGATTATACTGGCGACTAAGGCCGAAAAATACGGGCGACAAGGCCGAAATTTACTGGCGACTAGGCCGATAATGGCGACTTGGCCGGAATTCGGTGGATCCCTGGTTATAGTTTTTGAAAATGAAATTTTCAGCCACTCATGTGTGTACTGGTCCCAAAATCTCCAACTATACCGGGATATTACGGAGGATCCATGATTATAACCCTTGATAATGAAATTGTCACCCACTCATGCGTGTACTGGTCCCATTATCTTGGATTATAATAGGATATACGTGCGCTACTGGCGAGGGTTTGAACCCTAAGTCTTCATGAGAGACAAAAGTCTCTTGAGTTTTGATTTCAGGTCAAAACTTTTTTTGTGCAAACATGCATAAAGTCTCTACATGGGTCTTCGACATAGTTTTGATTTCAGGTCAAAACTTCTGTCACACTCCCAAATTCCCACATGCGGTGTCAGACCGCTGGGTGTGACGTGGCCAGGATCAAAGCTCTCAGTCATATAGAACGACTCTGTATGAGTTTAAAAACTCACAGTTTTGATATCCAAATCAAGTTTCATTAAAATAAACAGCGGAAATAGTAAATTGTTTAGCAGCAGAAAGTAAATAAGTTATGCAGCGGAAATAAGTTGTTTAAGATGCCATGTTGTTATAAAAGTACAACTTTATAAAATATCTAGAATGAAATCCTAGAATGCATGTAAGACTCTTCCTTGTTCCTACTCCGAGTGCGTCCTAGCGTCGTGCATTTAGTTACCTGAGAATACATGCTAAAATATGTCGACATAAAGTTGGTGAGTTCACAGGTTTAAGTATTTGAAAGCAGCAAAACAAATATGTACTAGGTATGTTAAATTGTTTTGTTGGATCCACGATCCGTGGTGTGTCAGTTCATCTTACCGAAACTCGACTGTTTCCTTTGCCTGCGTGGGTCATCGCGGGACCAAGATCAACATCGATATTACACTCGTTATGACCTCTAGTCAACGTTGTTGTCGAGTGGGGGTAGTCAAGCCCAATAGTACTAAGTAATAACGACTCGTTTGTTCCACAATTAACGGTAAGAGTAATGAGGACTTGTGGCAATAACAGTTACACACAAAAGTTGTTTTACAACATACAATCATTTATCTAAACAGTTGCAATGTATTCTCACCCCAAGAGTTTAACAAAACAGTTTAACAAAACAGTTAAGAGTAAAAAAGTGAGGCTGTAAACTCACCTGAGTTTAACTGTGCGTTCTTCTCGAGAGCGGTTTTGTGCGCCTTTGGCGGTTACCTATATCATATAGGTGTTATAAGTTTGTGTTCATATTTGTGTTGGTCTCACAGACCGTTTTCGTGTCCAAACAACTCTGAGTTGTTGTGTTGGTCGTGTTGACTGTGTTGTCCTAACGACCAGTTGGTGACGTGTTTAGTTCAAGTGATCGTTTCATGTGCTATTAGTGTCATGTGATGTGTGTGAGCACATAGATTGCATTCATGGGATAACTTACTATTTATAGTAAGTTTCCGTTTTAGGAAAGTTTCCAACTTAAGCAAGTCATACAAGTAATCATTTTCCGTTTGTTCTAGCATGCATGGTTAACCTATATGAACATGTTATCACATAGCACGTTTTTAACGTTAAAGTTTCCTAGAAAGGAAAGTTTCTAAAACTAGCATGATTATCATCGGAAATCACCTAACTTATCATATCATAATCATATTATATCAATTTAGGCCATTTATCATGCTCGTAACATATCTAGCATCCTTAGATCGAAATTTCACAAAATAAAGTTACTAAAAATAGTAACTATGACAAATACCATTCAAATGATTATTCTAAGCATTCCTAATCCATTTTTATACCATATAACACTTTATAATATCATGATTCATCATCCAAACATATCCATTTAGCCAAAATCATCATCTATCAATAATCGAGTCACAAAAGTTACTATAAATAGTAATTTGGTCTAAAATGACCACAAATCAATTCCAAATCTAATCCCTTAGCTTTATAACATCATATTATCACCCAAATGACAAATCTATACACATGCATGCTTATATCTTCATCCATTTCATCATATTGTAACACAAAAGTTACTAAAAATGGCAAGTTCATCAATTAATCTATTTTTAACCATTTTAATAATATTAAATCATGTAATATATTACCAACATCATCAATAATCATCAAAAATTCATCTAACATGCTTAGATCATGCATGCATGTAGATATTTCACCCCTTTCATGACCAAACCAAGCACCATACATACCCATATCACCATGAATCATTATGAAACATCAAAATACATCACCAAATCATCATAGATCATACATATCAGTAGTTTTATCATTAAACCCAGATTCAAAGCATTGAAAATTCGTGCATGCAAGGTTTGAGTGTGTGCATGTGGGTTTCAAGGCGTGCATGTGGGTTTTTGAGTGTTGAATGTGTGTGTAAGCTTGTAGTAACTACCTCAGAAGCTCTAGATCACCAAGGTGATGTTGTAGCAGCCATAGAAACTCCTGGACAACAGTGCTTGATACAAATGAGGTGGTGACGGTGATGAACAACCTCTACAATCTTCCCTTCAAGCTCCTTTGTGATCCTCCCAATCTTCCAAGCTTCAAAATGAGTTTCTAATGGCCTCTATTGGCTTCCAAGAGGAGTTGCAGGTGTTTTGGGAGTGATATGACCGAATGGTGGCATGTGGTTTGGTTATAATGATGGTGATAGGCTAGGAATGATGTTTGTTGTGTTCAGGAAGATTTTTGCGATTTCCGTCTGCTAGGTGTAGCGCCTAGCGGGCAACCTTGGTGCCAGGGGTACCGCGCGGATAGGCGGCATCCGAAACATTTTTCCTGCCCTGCGCGTATCGCCTAGGTCGAGCTGTTGGGTCTAGGTGTACCGCCTTGACCGTCGGTCACGCCCAATTTGGCCCATTTTCTTTTTTTGACCCGTTTTTCGCGTATTTCTCGATTACGATCATCATTTTGAGACTTGTAAACATTATTTCACTTGTTTTAGGTTTCTTAGAGCCTAAGTGTAGTGAATTTTGGTTGGGGTTTGTTTTCTGTTAATTGGAATTTCGTCCCGAAATTCAGTTCGTGTTGTTGGTGTTAGTCTGGTTTGTGAACAGGTAAGGGTATTTCTTTTTCATCTGATCCTCCCATTCCCAGGTGTACTCTGGTCCACGCCGTGAGTTCCATTGCACCTTAACTATCACCATGCGATTAAGTTTGAGCTTTTTGATTTCTCGGTCCATTATTTCCACCGGTTCCTCAACGAAGTGGAGTTGTTCATCGATTTGAATTTCCTCTAAAGCAATTGCGAGCGTTTCGTCTGAGGGGCACTTCTTGAGGTTTGATACATGGAATACATTATGTACGCTACTCAATTCTTGCGGTAAATTTGGCTCATTGGCCACGGGGCCAATATGTTTTGTGATTTCGAATGATCCGATGTAATGAGGGTTCAATTTCCCTCGTTTTCCGAATTGAATTACTCCTTTGCAGGGTGAGACTTTAAGTAGTACTCGATCTTCCACTTTGATTTCCAAGGGCTTGAGCCTTTTATCGGCGTAGCTTTTCTGTTGATCCTGAGCTGCTGACATTCTGTTTCGAATCTGCACGATCTTCTCGGTTGTCTCGTGCACAAGTTCGGGACCAGTCAGTTGGCTCTCACCAGCTTCTATCCAACAAAGTGGTGATCTACACTTACGTCCATAAAGTGCTTCAAATGGTGCAACCTTGATGCTGGTGTGATAACTGTTATTGTATGAGAATTCAACCAAGGGTAGATGAGTCTCCCAGCTGCTGCCAAAATCTATTACGCATGCTCAAAGCATGTCTTTAAGGGTTTGGATGGTTCGTTCACTTTGCCCATCCGTTTGTGGGTGATAGGCAATACTCATATCTAATCTTGTCCCCAGTGCCTTATGCAAGGACTTCCAGAAACATGCCGTAAATCGGCTGTCTCGATCAGATATTATGGAGATCGGAACTCCATGTCGAGAAACTACTTCCTTTAGGTAGATTTGGGTCATTTTTTCCATCTTGTCTGTCTCTTTTGTTGGTAGGAAGTGTGCAGTTTTTGTGAGTTAGTCTACGATCACCCAAATGGTATCGCAATCACTCGTCGTCTTAGGCAGTTTTGTGATGAAATCCATGGAAATTTGTTCCCATTTCCATACAGGGATTTCGGGTTGTTGTAGTAGTCCTGATGGTTTCTAATATTCGACTTTTACCTTAGAGCATGTCAGACACTTGCTCACATAAGTCGCGATTTCTGACTTCATGTTAGGCCACCAATAGGTCATCTTCAGGTCATGGTACATTTTGTCAGAGCCTGGATGTACCGAATACTGGCTCTTGTGAGCTTCCTCCATCACTACGTCTCTCAATCCCCCGTAGTGTGGAATCCAAATCCGATCCATAAGATAGTAAGCTCCATCAGTTTTCACCTCTAGGTGTCTATCCATGCCTCGCAAGGATTCGTGCGTAAGGTTCCCGGTTTTTAGTGCTTCTTGTTGCGCTATTTGGATCTGTTTGAGTAACTCTGAGTGGATTGTGAGTTGTAATGCACGTACGTGTTTTGTGGTTTCCTTTCTACTCAACGCATCGGCTACAACGTTAGCTTTCCCGGGATGGTATTTGATAGCACAGTCATAATCACCTATCAACTCGACCCACCTGCGTTGTCTCATGTTTAGCTCCTTCTGGTCGAAGATGTGCTGTAGGCTCTTATGATCGGTGAATATCGTGCACTTGGTGTCGTACAAGTAGTGTCGCTAAATCTTCAGTGCGAACACCACGGCTCCCAATTCCAGATCATGAGTTGGGTAGTTTTTCTCACGCACTTTCAGTTGTCGAGACGCATAGGCTATAACCTTCTCGCATTGCATTAACACACAGCCGAGTCCTTGTTTGGATGCATCACAATAAACTACAAATCTTCACATCCCTCTGGTAGGGATAAGATCGGTGCAGTGCATAATTTCTGTTTCAACAGATTGAAAACAGATTCTTGTTTCTCTCCCCATCTTCTTGTCTTTATGCGTAAGGGATGTCAGTGATTGTGCGATCTTCGAGAATCCTTCAATAAACCGCCTGTAATACCCTGCCAGTCCTAGGAATTGTCGCACCTCATTCAGAGTCTTGGGTGCTTCCTAGTTCTTAATGGCTTCAATCTTGGCTGGGTCTACATGTATCCCTTTCTCGTTAACCATGTGTCCATGAAATTGGACTTCGCGAATCCAAAAGTCGCATTTGTAGAATTTCGCGCACAGCTGCTCGGTCTTCAATACCAGACATGCCTTAAATGTTCGGCATGCTCCTCCTGACTATTAAGGTAGATTGAGATATTGTCAATTAGGACGATTACGAATTCGTCGAGGTATGACTTGCACACGCGATTTATAAGATCCATGAATACGGCTGGTGCATTGGTCAGTCCGAAGGGCATGACCAAGAATTCGTAATGTCCATATCGTGTCCTAAGGGTTGTCTTAAGAATATCATCTTCTTGTTTCCTCAGTTGATAGTAACCGGTTCTCAAATCGGCCTTCGAATAATAGCTTGACTCTTGCAATTGATCAAGCAAGTCGTCTATTCGTGGTAAAGGGTATCGATTTTTATTTGTTTCCTTGTTCAACTCCAGGTAGTCAATACTCATTCGGAAATATCCGTCTTTCTTCTTTACAAACAAAACCGGTGCTCCCCATGTTGAGATGCTCGGTCTGATTATTCCTTTGTCTAACAACTCTTGTAGTTGGTTAGACAGCTCATGCATCTCAGTCGGAGCCAATCAGTATGACGCTTTGGCTCTTGGTGTGGCTCTTGGTGTGAGGTCTACCTGAACTCAATTTGTCGCTTTGGTGGTAGTCCCGGTAGATCTTTAGAAAGGACTTTGGGGAAATCACGGACAACTTCCATACCTTCTATCCTTCTTCCCTTCTTTGATTGTTCCGTGATAAGTGCTAGTATCGCCGGGTATCCTTTCCGTATACATGACATGATGTTTCGCGGTATTCCCTGTCGTTCTCCCTGAATAGGGATATGGTTTCCATTTGACACCGTAACTTGAACTATCTTCGCATTGCACACGATCTCGGCTTGGTTAGCAGATATCAGTCTGTTCCCACCACTACTTCAAAGTTCCCGAGAGTTACTGGCCTTAGGTTGATCTCAAGTTCGTGATCCGCCAACACCAAGAAGCATCCTTTGGAAATGTGCTGCGTCTCAATCAGCTTGCCGTCGACTAGCCTTACGGTATACTTATAGCCTAGTGGTGTCGAGGTAATGTTAAGCAATTTACTAAATTCACTAGGCATAAAGCTCCTTTTGGCATCGGTATCTAATAACATATTAGCATAGGCATTATTTAAAAGGAACGTACCGGTCAAAATGATCGGGTCATCTTTAGCTTCTCCGGAGTCAATCGCAAATTCACGGCCCTTTGTCGTGCTTCCTTCTGTTTTCTTCAACTGTGGACAGTCCCTATGCCTGTGTCCAGGCTTGCCACACTCATAACACCCTTTTATGATGTTCCGGTTGTCATTGCTACTAACTTGTTTGCTTCTACACTCCTTGGCCATGTGACCGTGTCTTTCGCATCTCCGACATCGGTAGCGCTCACACTGGCCGTAGTGATGATATGGGCATCTATTACACTTTGGTTATTTCCCCTTGTAGACACTCTTGCCCTTGGTGTGGGTTTGTGTAGCGGTGGCTTCTCTAGTTGGTGCTGATTAGTTATAGAATTGCAGTTGTTGTGAAGAGTGAGTTTGGTTGTGACTAGGCTTCCACTTGCGCTTGCGATCTTGGGGCTTCAGATGTTCATCCTTCTTTGGTAGCCTACCTTGTGCTACCACTTGATCAGTCAGATGGTGAGCCAAATGAATAGTGGGTTGGATGAGAGTGGGGTCTGCTACGGTAACCATGCTTCGGATCTGCTCTGGTAACGCACTGATGTATCGTTCGATCATTTTGTATTCCGGGGTCACCATTTCTGGGTACTGTTTACAACATTCGTGGAATCGAGTGGTGTACTGTTCGATCTCTGATCCCTCTATTTTGGGAATCCAGAACCCCTCTAGTTTCTTGGTCTCATTTCGGGAACCGTATTCTTCCTTTAACATCCTAACGGACTTCTCCCATGGAATTGAGTTTGCAGTCTCCAGACTCAGTGTCTGGACGTGTGAATTTGTAACATCTGTGCCCGAACCGTACCGGAACAGTGATCTCAAACAGTAACATGAACAGTAAGCAGGTACAAACTATATGCTTTTCATTTTATGTCGTGTTCAATATCATATGTCATTATCATTTCATGTTATCAAACAACAAATTCAGAATCATTTCAGAGAAACAAAAACTCAGGAAACAGGGTTCATCAGCCAGATAATTATCTGGAAACACAGAACCATCATGTGATTATGTGTTAGGATTTATTATGTATAAACATATGTGAGACTTTACAGAACAAAACAACACGGATGTCGTACGTGAATGATAAATTGACGGATTATTCGTATAGGTGACGACCTGTGCGAATATATCTGAAAGTTTAATGTTCTGAATGATATACGATAATTAGAAAACATATTGAAAAGTATAATTATCGTCGTGTTCGCACGGGTGACGATTCGAACGAATACGCGCGATGATTGTACGATTCGATTTTAAACGGTTAATTAAATTTTTCTGAAAATTTATAATAAGCAAAAGATAATTAGTTAATTTACTAGGAATAACCACTTAAAATGATTTTATAAATATTATTTTAAGATCGAGTCGTTTTGTTACGAAAACGACGAAAAACCGACGCTTTTACGCGAAACCACGCGAAACCGAACGAACCCGAACGAACCCGGGTATTTTACCATCATTTAAGATAATTCGGTGCTCTCTCTACTTTCTCTCTCTAGAAGCCATAGCCCAAACACCTCCATTTCTCCACGAAATCAAGTGATTTTGGTGTCAAAACAACCCCCACAACACGTATAACTCAAAAGTACAACGGATCTAAGCTTCCAACCAGAAGATTCGAGGTAAATCCACGATTTATGTTCGGTTCTAGGGTTTTGAAAACCCTAGATTGAGCCACTCTATGAAACCGACCCACACACCTCAAAACCTTAGGAGAATCACCTCACCATCACCTTCAAAGTTGTAGGAATAAGTGTCGTTTGAATCTTGGTCGTTTGGAGTGAGTTAAGGGCTGCCATGGTGATGAGGTTCGGGGGCCGAATGGGGCTGCCTAGGTCGACGAATGAATGCAGGCCGAATGGCTCACACCCTCATTCGCCGAATGGCTCACACCCTTGCTTCACCAAATGGATCCAGCCCGAACCAGTTCAATCGGCTCAGTCCTTCGGTCGGCCCACACTTCCTTCGACCAACCTCCCATTCGCTCGGCAACCTCCCTTCGGCCAAGGTCATACGGCCAAGTCCTATTCGACCAAGAGCTATTCGGCTAGAAGTGGAATGGCACTAGAGTGGGTAGGATTGGACACAAGTGTGTGTGCATGGGATTCATCACTTGTGTATGCATGGGAGTGACTTAAAGTTTCTAAAAGAAAATCATATGGATTGGTTTTTGAATAAAGAACAAAAGTTTCTTCAAAATGACATCGGGAAGCACTTGAAGTGGGAACGGTCCAAAATGCATGAACCTATGTTAAATATCATAAAATAGGGTTTCAATAATAAGAACTTTCACAAACCCTAAAATCATTCAAACAAAAGTAGTGGGAATCCATTAAAGATCAAGAAGACGAGCTAAGTATAGGTGTTAAACATATTGTGAACATCAAATACTTAGAGATTTCTATACACATGTACAACAAAGTAGATGGTTCAATGGGACTTTCTAAGCTAAGTTGTACGCACGATAACGATCAAAGAACCATGGGAAAACAAAGAACTAACCAGAGACTTGGATTTAATCAAATGAGATTAGCTTAAGTCTAACAAGTTAAGTTATAATTTTCTGAAATTGATTGATGTTAAATAAAAGGTAAGTGAATTGTAAACTTCTTTAAATTAAAAATTAATGATTCCTAACTTAATAGTTTAACTTAAAATAAAGTGTTAAAATGTTTTAACTAAGAGACTTTGAATACTAACAACGTAACCATACACCACTAAGGTGTAATGGTAATTATTCATGGGATTAAGGTTATGATTGGGTAACATATTAGACTAGTTAGAAAGAACTCTAGTAAACACATTAGTGAACTAGGACACATAGTTGCACACCGAGACCAAAACCCTAGTTGCGTCTGTTATAAATACTTATCGTATACGAACTTTCTTAAAACAAATCAGGGACTGAAGAAACATAGTTTACCAGCAACGAGAGCGCATTATCTGTCGTGGTTTCATTCTTAGCAACACAGGTGAGTTCATTGCCCCTTTTCTAAACATTTTTTTGTTTTCAAACGCGGGGCTGAGAAGAATGCGTAAATTATTTTCCCTGAATTATATTTACTTAAATGCTTTTACTTAACATATGTTTTATATGGGAAATTGTATCCTAAATTATGTTTAGGTATACAATATACTGGAATTCAAAGTAAGTTGTTTATTCATTATGAATAGATAACCGTTTGAAATCAAAGAACTATTTTCAAAGAACTATTTTTAAAGAACTAAAGATCTAAAACAAAGAACTATTTTCAAAGGTCTATCTCAAAGAACTAACGGACTAATCAAAGAACTATTTCAAGGGTGTGTTGTCAAAGAACTAACGATCTATTTCAAAGAACTAAGTACAAAGAACTATTTCAAGGGTCTAACTGGGAAATATCAAAGATAGCATGTGCCATTCTCAGGTTTGAAAGATGTCCTAGCTAGACTGATCGAATATGAGATGCATGTTTGATGATATTTACAGTATTCCCTAACTGTTTTGAGGAACATCTGGGAAATGCTCAAAGATAACATGTGCCAAAGAACTAAAGAACTATACGAACTATGGACGGTCTAAAGAACTATAAAAGCCTGTATATCAAAAGATGTCCTAGCTAGACTGATTGATTATAGGTTACATGTTTGATGAGGTTTACATATCTCCTTTACTACTAGGTACCTGATTGCTAGACTAGTCTACTCGAGTATGACCAAGGCCCAATCATTAGGTCTTAGATTTTAGTAAATGTTTATTTATTTATTTAATTAAGCATTTACTTAACTGTTTCTACAAATGTTGTGGTTGATCATAATTATGTGATGAACTTAAGAATCAATAGAGATTTCAAAGTGTATTTACAGGAACAAAGAACTGTAGAACTGAAGAACTAATGGGTTAATGGTAGGGGTAAAATTCTTAAGTATCATTAACAACAATGTCCTATGTGGATTAGTATGTGGTGGGATGGCGTCTGGGCGGGTTGTAGGCTCGACCCTTACGTATGCCCTATATATAAGCATACCGATCTGGATGATACATGTGATGTTAATGAGATTAAGGTTGTTACTCAAGGGTTTAACAAATGTTTTGTGTGTACGTTAGAACTATGGTGGAATGGAAGTAAATGGTAGGTAAAAAATGCTTAATTATCATTAACAACAATGTCAATATGTGGTTTAGTATGTGGTGGAATGGCGTCTGGGCGGGTTGTAGGCTCGACCCTTTCGTATGCCCTATATACAAGCATACCGAACTGGATATTACAGGTGAAGTTAATGAGGTTAGGGTCTTTACCGAAAAAGGGTTACAAAACTATTTTTCAATTACTAAACTATATGAACTCACCAACCATGTGTTGACTTGATCTTTTTGCATGACTTCTCAGGTGACAAACAGGTCAATTAAGAAGCTATTGCTTTTGGACTAGGACTTCAATTAGAGGACCTAGTGTTTTTGGACTTGCATACTTTTGGAACATCATTATACAATATATTTTGTATATCTTGTGCAGATACAAGATAGGAAATTTATGATGTTAATGGTAGATTTACATTGTTAAATTATGAACGATACTGATGTAATTTAACTTTGTAATTCTATTCTATTTAGCATTTCTCCTTTATATCATGTGCAATGTAAACAATCTGATCATCACGATTATCACTCATGATATTGCGCCACGGGAACCTTCTGCCCGACGGGGAATCCGATCCAACCCCGCCCGCTCGGGGGGTGACATAATTTCACCAATGAGGGCGTGTCCGTCCAGAGTCCTGGTAGCAAATTTTACTTTGTTCTCCTCAGAACACTCGCACATGCCGAAGACCGACTCGGTCTTCTTAATCCATTGGAGCAGTCCCTCCGCTACTTCTGATCCCTTGAATGTTTGAGGATGGTTGCTAAGAAAGGTTTTGAATGAACATCCTCTTGATTTGTTGTTGTGAGACCCATTGCTTGTTTCACTCTTTAGACGGGCGGCCTTGTAATCCGCAATGGCTTTGTTAACCCGTTGTTCTACCATGGCCTCGATAGCTGCAGTACCAGTTGATCGGTTGTTTGTACGTACATACGTTCCTCGACAAGCCATTTGTTAGTATCTATATACAATAGATATTGTATTGCTTACTTTAGAGAGAAAATATATCATTTTCTTCAAAGGTACACTCATAAGTTTTATAAGATTTCTGTTACCAGAGTGATTTGTATGAGAACAACTCGCTCATACAGGTTCTAACAATATTAAATACAGTAAGGAAATAACTACTCGGTGGAAATAGTGGAGTTCGAATCTCCACTAGCAACGGTGTACCACACAGCTTCCCTAGTGGGTGTAGCTTATTATTTGAATTTGCCGGAATTTGTATGTACCTATAAATTCACGATTACGTTGGCCACCATAATCGTCAATTCATCTTACACAAACATTGTAGTTCCTTCAGTTTCAAGCTAATGATCACCGTAGTGTTCGAGGTTCATCTTCTGAGTGTTGTGTGAAACTAGTGTAGTGTCTAAGTGTAGACTATGGCTATAGTCTAAGTTTACTACATGCAAACCTAGTTCCCTATAACCAAGGCTCTGATACCAGTCTGTCACACCCCCAAATTCCCACGTGCGGTGTCAGACCGCTGGGTGTGACGTGGCCAGGATCAAAGCTCTCAGTCATATAGAACGACTCTATATGAGTTTAACAACACACAGTTTAAAAACACACAGTGTGACGTGCCACGTATGTAATAATAATACACATTATTATTAAAATAAAATAATTGTTGATCTGGAAAATACAGGGTGTCACAACTTCGCAACCAGACATATAGTCTCTGCGGGGATCTTGATCAAGTTTTGATTTCAGGTCAAAACTTGGGTTGAGACATATAGACTCGTATCTTCTCCAGCTATTCCTGCAAAACATAAAAATGTTTTTGCAAAGGTGGGCATCAGGAATCCCTATGCCTCTCCAATAGTATCAAGGTAGAATGATAATATGTCAGGATATGATAGTAGGGATATTTAAGAATAAAAGAAAATCGTTTAAAGTTAAAGTAAATTATATAAAGTAAGTTTTAAGATGAATGGCATTCCATGCTCTTGGGAGAGATTCACCGTCCATAGTAGTTAATTTGTATGCCCCCTTTCCAGCTTCGGAATCGATTTTATATGGTCCTTCCCATTTTGGGGCAAGCTTTCCATCCGTTGGGTTAGTGGTATTCTGGAATGCTTTCCTTAAAACCAAATCTCCAACTTGGAATCTTCTGATCCTTATATTCTTATTGTAGGATTTAGCCATCTTTCGCTGATAGGCTAGCTATCCTAATCTTTGCAATATCCCTAGCTTCATCGATAGTATCTATATCCTGAGATAGTATTTCATTGTTAGCTTCTGTCGTTTGTAGACTTGTTCTTGCAGTAGGGATAATCATCTCAGTTGGGAGTAAAGTTTCATAACCAAATACTAACGAGAATGGTGTCTGACCAGTCGCATTTTTTGTAGTTGTCCTATCTGCCTATAGGACAAATGGGAGTTCCTCAGCCCATTTTCCTTTCTTGGACCCCAACTTATTTTTGAGATTGTTTATGATGATTTTGTTGCTCGATTCTGCTTGACCGTTAGCTTGAGGATGTACTGGTGTGGAAGTAATCATTTTTATCCCCCATGCTTCACAGAAGTTGGTAGTTTTTTTACTAATGAATTGAGATCCATTGTCGCAGGTAATCTTAGCAGGTATCCCGAATCTGGTCAGGATATTCCTCTTTATGAAGGATATTACTTCCTTTTCTCTAACCTATACGAAAGCCTCAGCTTCGATCCATTTTGAGAAATAATCGGTCATGGAAAGCATGAATTCCTTCCCTCCTGGTGCTTTTGGTAGTTTCCCTACTATATCTATTCCCCATTTCATGAATGGCCATGATGAGACTAATGGATATAAAGGTTCAACCGGTTGATGAAGAATATTGCTATGTCTTTGGCAAGTGTCACATCTTTGGGAATAAGACATTGCATCTTTTCTCATAGTAGGCCAAAAATATCCTGTTCTTAGGATTTTTGAAATTAATGCTCTGCCCCCAGTGTGATTCCCGCAATCTCCTTCGTGAATATCTTTCATTACCTCTAGGCTTAATGGTTTTCTAAGCACTTTAGATATGGACCAGCTACCGATTTCCTATATAAGATATCCCGAATGATTGCGTATATGGATACCCTAGCTTTGAAATCTCTAGGATTTGTTTCTTCATCGGGTATCTTTCCTGTTTGGAGATATTCCTTGATAGGAATAACCCAGGATATTTCATGTGTGTCCACATTCTTTGGTTCAACAATTTGATTTGAATTTTCTATGTCTATGGCTGGATTTAGGATACGTAGGATAGGAATATTGATATCATCAGAGTTCTTCAATGATGTTGGAAGGTTTGCTAATGCATCCACTTCATCATTCTCCTCTATAGGAACTTGTTTGATATCAAAAGTGTAGAAATATCCCACTATATCCTTAACTATCTCTAAGTATTTTGCCAATTTGTCTCCTTTAACCATATAGGAACCATTAAATGGGTTTGCTATTAGTAAGGAATCAACAAATACGTGGAGATTTCTTATGTTCATATCCCTAGCTAATTGGAGTCCTGCTATCAGGGCTTCATATTCAGCTTTGTTATTGGTTGCTTGGAATTCACAACTGATCGATTGGGGTATTATGCCCCCCTGTGGTGATTTTAGTATGATCCTTAAACCTGTCCCTCTTACATTTGAGGCTCCATCGGTGTGTAAATTCCATTCACCAGTATCCTCATCCAGGAGTTTAACTTATGAATCTACTTCTGGTTGAATATCACTACTAAAATCTGCCACAAAGTCTGCTAGTGCTTGAGACTTAATTGCTGTTCTTGGTTCGTAGATTAAATCGTAAGTGCTAAGTTTTACTGACCATTTAGCCATTCTTCCTGATAGCTCAGGTTTTCTTAACACAGACTTAATTGGGTAATTTGTCTTAATATGTATCCTATGCGTTTCAAAGTAGTGCCTAAGTTTTGTTGACGCCATAATTAAAGCTAAGATTAACTTTTCTAGGTGGGTATATCTAGTCTCAGCATCCAATAGGCTCTTACTTACATAGTATACTGGATGTTGTGATCCTTGGTAATCCTTGACTAACACAGCACTTACAGTAGTTCGGGATACTGCTAAATATAGTGACAGTGGCTCCCCATCTTCTGGTTTCATGAGTAATGGCGGTGAGGATAAGTATTGTTTCAAATTCTGTAATGCCTTCTCATGTTCTTCATCCCATTAAAACTTCTTGTTCTTTTTAAGTATATCGTAAAATCCTTTGAATTTCTCAGAAGATCTTGAGATGAATCTGTTTAATGCAGCTATCCTTCCTGTTAATCTTTGTACTTCTTTCACATTTGTTGGGGATTTTAGGTTCAGGATAGCTTGGATTTGTTCTGGGCTGGCCTCTATTCCTCTCTTGGTGACCATATATCCCAAGAACTTTCCTGATCTTACTCCGAAATGACACTTAGAAGGGTTGAGCTTCATATTGTATCGATCCAGGATATCAAATGATTCCTGAAGATCCTGAAGATGATCTTTAGTGATCTTTGATTTGACTACCATATCATCGATATATACTTCCATAGTGTCCCCCAGCTTATCCTTAAACATCATCATATTGACAAGCCTTTGATAAGTAGCTCCAGCATTCTTTAGTCCAAATGGCATTGTGGTATAGCAATATATTCCTATTGGTGTCATAAAAGCAGTGTCTTCCTGATCCGAAGATTCCATTTGGATTTGCTGGAATCCTGCTGATGCATCCATGAAAATTAACATTTCATGGCCTGCTGTTGCGTCTACCATTGAGTCTATGTGTGGTAATGGAAAGGGATCCTTTGGATAGGCTTTGTTAAGATCTGTGTAGTCTACACAGACTCTCCACTTTCCATTCTGCTTTTGAACCACGACTACATTGGCCAACCACCTTGGAAATTTTACTTCCCTAATCATCTTGGCTTTGAGAAGTTTCTCAACTTCCTCTTGGATGATTGTGTTCCTCTCAGGGGCAAATTTCCTTTTTTTTTTGGTGGATAGGTTTGAAATTTCTATATATTCCTAACTTATGTGTAATTACGTCCAAGGATATCCCTTTCATATCCTCGTGCTTCCAGGCAAAGGTAGAAATTCTTGATTTCAGGAAGGAAATCAGTTTTTCTTGAATATCCTTAGGGATATCGGTTCCTATGAGAACTTTAGTTTCGGGATCCTTGGGATTAAGTAATATTTCTTTTACTTTTCTTTCCCGGGATTCCTGATTATCCCCATGGTTGCTCTTTGATTGCTATGTCGATGGTGGCTTCGTCGTTGCCTTCATCGAAGATGAATTGCATTCCTTAGCTTCTTGTTGGTCGCTGTTGATCTTCACCACTCCCCTCGGTGTTGGTAGTTTGACGCACTGATGATATGTTGAGGGAACTGCCTTCATATCGTGTATCCATGGTCTACCTAATATTATATTATAACAAGACAAAGAATCTATGATACAAAAGCGTTGCATAGAGTTTACCCCCTTGATATATACTGGTAATTTAATTTCTCCAACGGTAGCCTTGGCTTCTCCGCTAAACCCAACCAGAACCAAGGATTTGGTGGTTATCTCGGATTCAGGAACATTCATCCTCTTGAGCGTCTCCAATTGGATGATGTTCACTGAACTTCCTCCATCTATGAGTATCCTGCGGACATAGTGATTAGCAACATATACAGTAATTACTAACCCATCATGATGAGGATCCATGATGTTTTCCCGATCCTGTTCTTCGAAGGATATCAGAGTATCCGTGGTTAAAGTTGAAGTCTTTGCAGGTCTTTCTCCATTCTCCATCTTAGCCTCTTTAGCGTGTCTTCTGGTTGGAGAATAAGAAGTACCATATATGTCAGATCCACCAGAGATAAAGTTTATTACCTTGGCATCCTTCGGTGGGGACGCAGCTCTTTTTGGGAATCCATCAGGATCCTGCTTCCTTTCTTTTCTTTTGCCAAGTAGTTCCTTGAGGTGGCGTTTGCTGAGCAAGTAGCTTATCTCTTTCCTCAACGCAATGCAATCTTCTATCACATGCCCAAAGTCCTCGTGAAGTGCACACCATTTTGACTTGTCTTTCGTAGCGAACTTCTTATCCTTGGGAGGCCATCTGACTTTTTCTCCTATATCCTGCATAGCACACATCAATTCAGGGATATATATAGAAAAAAAATAATCAGATATCCTAGGATATTCTTCATCATCTTCATCGTCATCCACAGAGTTGATCTTATGGTTGTCGGATTTGTAGTACGGCTTGGGCTTAAATGACTTGTTGGTGGGCGAATCTGGCTTTCTTTTACCCTGGTCATTAGGAGGTGTTGTTGTAATTCTCTTTTGAATTTATTTGTCATCCTCCAATCTGATGAACCTTAATGCACGGTTCCGGACTTCATCCATATTTTTGCAAGGATTCATAACCAAATCATCATAAAAGGGTGAGTTTTTCTGTAATCCCATTTTGAAAGCTTGAACGGCGGTAGTGATATCTAGGTTAGGGATATCTAAGGATTCTCTGCCAAACTTGTTGATATAGCTCGTTAGGGATTCATCCGATCCTTGTGTTATCCTGTAAAGGTCACTAGTTAGCCTTTCGAATGTTCTGCTGCATGAAAATTGGTTATTAAATGAGTTAATCAAGTGAGCAAATGATGTAATTGAATAAGGAGGAACATTAAGTAGCCATTTCAAGGTTGCTCTTGTTAATGTTGAACCAAATCCCTTACACAAGCAAGCTTCTTCCAGATGTGGAGGAATAGGATTTGTCTCCATTCTTTCTCTATACTGGGCTACATGTTCTTCTGGATCAGTAGTTCTATCACATAGCTTCATGGTAGGAGTTTGAAATCTTTTCTGGATCTCAACATCACATATAGGTGGGGCAAATCTGGATATCCTGTGAGTGATTGCTGGAACTTTCGGGATAGGCTAGACCACTCCTGGAACACTTGATATCATATCCCGAAGTTTTTAAATTTCTTTAGCCACTTGTGGAGATATTCCTGTTTCCTGTGAGGAACCAAAGTTAGTAGTGTCAATTAGAGAATAATTGTAAGTGTTACCAGCAATGGGCGTGGGAAGTGATGTTCTAAGGATAAGAAGATTATCCTGAGATATCCCCAGATATCCCCAGATCTTGGGATCATGATGAGGTTTCGATGCTGGTTTGCATATGGATAAAATCTCCGGAATGATTCTCGGACATCCCTGATGTTCCAAAATCAACGATCCTCGGTGCTATTGGAGTAGTGACTTCAACTTGTTTGTTCTTCTCAGCTTTTAAGTTTTCCATTTCCCTGAGAAGTCTTTGATTCATCCGTTGTTGGTCCATCATTTGTTGCTGTACCTGTTGAAACATACTTAAAATATCATTGTTAGAAACAAGTACATGAGCAGTGGTGGTCATTCTCGTCGAAGGAACGCTTTCAGCCACAAAAGTAGTCTTTTTTCCAGAATTGTCGGACTTCTTGGAAAAAACAGGAATCTGCGAGGATACATTAGTAGTAGTAGCAGAAACAATAGGTAATGAAGAAGTTGATCTCGGTTGTGAAGCCATTTTTCACTATATTTCTTTAGAAAATGCCTTTAAACAAGGTTTTTGTTATAAAAAACACAAGTTTGCCCCACGGTGGGTGCCAAATTGTTTCGGGTAAAAATTAACAAGCTTAACTTTAGTTGAGTGCGACTATGAGACTTTGAGTCGCAAGCTCATGAGTTATGAGAGTGCTTCTTATATCATTGAGCACATGATTAGTGATGGGACTGATCTGAAAGGGAAGGGTAAGGAAGTGAATTACAGCCAGTGTCCTCCACCAGTTTTAAACTGTTTTGTCAATTCATCAAATGATAATGACATCAAGTATTTTCAAGTTAAAACTCCTTTGGTAATTGATCCAATTGGCAATATTTCAAGCGAAAATTCTTTATCTTCTGAAAAGTCATTTGTGGAGGGTATTGTAGATGATTGGGTCTCTGATTCTGAGGATGATTTGTTTTCATCATCTAGTGCTACTACTATTAACAATCAGACTGATTGTGTTAATAGAATTGACCCAATTCCCTCAAAGTCAAAGTTTACTTCATTGACTTTTAGATTTTCTAAGCCTATGACTTTTGTGAAGGCTTCACAAAATTAAGAAAAGATGTCCAACAAGGCTGACAATCTTGTTTTTAATGGGACAAAGGGTTTGGGTCTTGAAACTGACAAAGTAAAATCAAATGATTTGAAGAAAAACACTGCTTCTAACTGTCAAAGCAAACAATTTAAGCAATCAAGTTCAAAAACTACTTTTGGTAAACCAAAATTGTTTTTTTTAGTGGAAATGAGAGCATGTTTTGAATGTGGTGCATTGGGAAACCTTGCAAGATATGGACCTCACTTGACTAGACCACATCATGCACCACATAGAAAAACAAATTTGTCTGTTGCAAACAAGATCAAATCAGTTAAACAATCACCTGAAGTCAAACCCAAACACCAAAATCCCATCAAGCTTCAAGATAGGGGAAAAAAAGTGATTTTTGATTGGGACACACCTAAGATTGTTTTTGTCAAACAATCAAAGCCATCCTCAGTCTAACTGAAAAACTCTCTCAACAAAAACACTATCTGGAAGGCGAAGTCCTATGAGACGTCAATACCTAACATTGGAAAATCTTCAGATGTTCCATATAATGTGACTTTGGATGGACAATGGATTGAAATGAAAATCCTAGACTCATTGGGTCAACCCAATACTGTAAAGGCTTGGGTTCCCAATTTCAACTAATGACTTGTGGTTGTGAAGGATGCCCCAAATGCTGCTCTTAACAGCACTTGGATTGTTGATAGTGGGGCTTCAAGGTACATGGCAGGAGACATATCTCTTCTTACAAATGTCAATTCAATTAGAGGGGGATATGTAGCTTTTGCCGGTGATAAAGGTGGTTTCATTACAGGTGACGGAATTATTTCAATTGGACAATTTTCATTTGACAAAGTGAAGTATGTGAAGCAGCTTGAGAATAATCTTCTAGCAGTGTCACAAATTTGCGACAAGAAATACATAGTTTTATTTGATGATTTTAACTATTACATTCTCAAGAAAGATATTGTTATTCATGAAGACTTGATCCTGATGTCAGCTCCAAGAAAGCAGGATATTTATGTTCTCAACATGGCCACAACTTCAACTATATCTTCTACAGCTTCATGTTTTATGTCTAAGGCAACAGAGAAAGATTCTATCCTTTGGCATAAGAAGATGGGTCATTTGAGCTTATGAAAGATGAATCATCTGGTTCATAACAATCTGGTTGAAGGTGTGAGTTTTAATAATTCCAAACTGTCTGATGTCTGCATCTCATGCAAGATGGGAAAACAAACCAAGCGGTCTCATAAACTCAAAAAGTTTCACTCAATTAGTGTTCCCCTTGAGCTTCTCCACATGGATTTGTTTGGTCCTGTCAGCCGCAAGAGCATTTCTGGAGATTAGTACTGTTTAATCATCACTGATGAGTTATCCAGATACTCGTGGGTGTTTTTCATGAAGGAGAAATCTGAAACATTTGAATGTATTCAATTTCCGGTAACTAAACTTGAATCATTTTATAAGCTCAAGGTTCGCATGTTGAGAACAAATAATGGGACTGAATTCAAATATCACAACATGGAGCCTTTTTGCAATCAACGTGGAATTGTACATCAGTTTAGTGCTCCATATATTCCTCAAATGGATGGTGTTGCTAAGTGAAAGAACAAAACTTTAATTAAGGCCGCTAGAACGATGCTTGCTGACTCCTTCTTACCAGTTCAATTTTGGAAATAAGGCATTGATTGTCAAGCGACACAGGAAGACTTGCTTTAAATTGCTCCACAACAGAAAACCAAATCTTAAGTATCTTGAACCATTTCATGCTCCATGCACAATGCTTAAGAAATATGAGCAAGGCAAGTTCAATGAAAATGTGGTAGAAGGTTATTTTCTAGGGTACAACGCTACTAACAAAAGGGTATACAACAGATCAACTCACAATGTGGAGGATTGATACCATGTGGATGTTCAAAGATATACTATGCCACCACTAGGAAAGGGTCCCGATTGGATGTTCAACTATTTTGATTTGTTTGACTCCTTCAACATGCCTCCCGTGTACTCTGATGAACATGTTACAGTTCAAATGATGTATGATGCACATAATGCATCTTATGAACAAGTGCAACCTTCATCTATTACAAATACCTTGCAGAAAAATGATGACAGTTCTGACTCAGATGATCATGACTCACATCCAGATGTTTCTAATCCAGATGTTTCTAATCCAGATGTTGACAATATAGTTCCTGTTCTTGAAGATCTCAAACTTAATAATCTTGATCCACAAGTTGTTGTTCCTGCTCATCTTGTTGGTAGAATAAACAACATGCATCCTCAAGAGAACATCATTGGAGATTTGACTGATGGAGTTAGAATTCGCAGACAATTAGCTTCAGGAAGACTTGCTGTTTTCTGTGCACATTCATGTTTTATCTCATAAGTTGAACCTAGAACTATTTCAGAAGCCTTGAAATAAGAATCATGGGTTGATGCGATGCATGAAGAACAACTTCAGTTCAATAAACTTGGGGTTTGGCAACTTGTTGGCAAACCAAAAGGTACAAAAGTGATCGGCACTAGATGGGTTCTTCGCTGTAGGCGTGATTATCAAGGGATTTTGGTTAGAAACAAGGCACATATGGTGGTTCAAGGTTTTAGACAAATTTAAGTAGTTTACTATAATGAAGTGTTTGCACGGGTTGCTCGTCTTGAAGCAATCAGAATTTTCTTGGCATATGCATCTTACAAAAGATTCAAAGTGTATCAAATGGATGTCAAGAGTGCTTTCCTTCATGGTGTGATTAATGAAACCGTGTATGTCAATCAACCTCCCGAGTTTGAAGATCCATTACTTCGTGACCAAGTATACAAGTTGGACAAGGCTTTATATGGATTGTACCAAGCTCCGCGAGCATGGTACGAGACACTTTCTACTCACCTTATGAACAACGGGTTCAGAAGAGGTGTCATTGACTGCACTTTGTTCATTGGAGAAGAGGATGGAGACTTAATCTTGGTACAAGTGTATGTGGATGATATCATCTTCGAATCCACAAATGATGTTCTGTGCAAGGAATTTGAAAAAAATATGAAAGAAAAGTTTGAAATGAGCTCCATGGGACAGATGCAGTTCTTTCTTGGATTACAGGTGGATCAGGCTAAGGCATAAATATTTATTCATCAAACCAAATATGTTGGTGACATACTGACCCTGTTCAATATGTTGGATGCAAAACGTGCCGGTACCCCACTATGAAGAGGATTTTTCATATATGAAGGGTACTCCAGACCTAGGATTATGGTAACCTAATGATGATAACTTTGAACTTACTGCTTATAGTGACCTGGATTTTGGTGGATGCAAAAGAGATTTCAAGTCAACATCTGCGGGGTGTCAATTCTTTGGCAAACGCTTAGTTACCTTGCAGTGCAAGAAGTAGGCGTTGATGTCTACTTCCACATGTGAAGCTAAATACATTACTGCTGCAAGCTGTTGTTCTCAAATCATCTGGATTCAGCAACAGCTAAGGGACTATGGGTTAAATCTTTCTAACACTCCTATTTTTGTTGATAATACTGCTGCCATAGCCGTCACTAAAAATCCAGTCTAGCACTCAAAAACAAAACACATCGACATTAAGTATCACTTTATACGTGATTGTTTTGAAAAGAAAGTAATCGATGTTGTTAAAATTCACACCGACCACTAGAAAGCCGATCTTTACACTAAAGCTTTCGATAAACCTAGATTTCTATATCTGTTATCGGCTAATAGGGTATTTTAGAAAAATGAAGTCATTCCTGAAACTGAGTCTCACAAGTGATCATTTATTTTATTTTGATTTTATTTTATAGATATATATAGGTTTATTTGCATTACTTTTAAATATTCAAAAACCCAAAAAGATTTTCCGTTTTAGATTTTTAGGAGGAGAAAAGTACTAATTTGAAAAACCAAAAACATTAAAAATTATGAAAATGAGAAATTTTCAGTTGGGAAGTGATGTTTTGCTAGTCATATTCTGTAAAGCAAAATTGAGTGTATAAATTAAAAGCACATAGGTGTTATGGTATGATGTATTGATAGGCCTGATTTATAAGTTTTTAGACACTTAGTAATTATTCAAAATGTCTAATTTGTGGGACTTGTCTAGAAAACTGGCATAAGGGATAAATAGTTAATGATTCAAATCATGCTCACCTGGTATTATAAGATCTTATGAGGTTTCCAAAGATCCTTGAGTTCAAGTTCGTATACGCGCCACACTGTTGGGTCGCAGCCTAGCTGAAGCCGTTCATTTTGATAAGAATGATTGGATCACATGACAATAAAAGTAAGTCCGACTCGGTACACGTGTCACACACTGGGTTACAGCGTAGTTGAAGCCGTCCATTCAGATAGGATAAGCTAGGAAAATCCAAAAATAAAATAAGTTCGACTCCATACATGTGCCATACACTGGGTTGCAGCCTAGTTGAAGCCATCCATTTAGATAGAAAAAAATCTCAGTCAATACAGTTCTTACATGCGCCATATTGCTTTGTGAAGACCTAGCTGAAGCCGTCCATGAGACTGTTGAATTTGAGCAAGTTAATAAAAGAAAAATACAAAAATATAAAAAATTGGAACCTTATAGGGTTTATGATCTTAGGTTTTATGTTATGCTGAGATGTGTTATCAACTAGTTTGACCTTTACAAAGTTAACTAGAGAGGGAAACTCAATCAGAAGAAATGGTTGACCACTGATATGTTGAAAAATGAAGTATGGTTAGGTTTAAAGTGGATAAATATATCAATAATTGCATCATAAACCCATTGTTCCATAGGTGTAACAATCAAGGTTACTAAATTGATATGTTCTGACATCTATCACTCTCCTGAAAGATTCCTCACAAAAACATGTGTTTTTAGTTGTTAGTTTGTACAATTTCTTTTCCTCAGCAAAATACAAAAAGATTTTTCGTTTCTTTTTAAGTGATCATTTGTTAACTCAGTTGTCAAATTTTGTCTCAAACTTTCATCAAACCTGACAAAACTACATAATTTACATCACAACATTGGTAGCATGGTAAATTTCAATAGTTGTTGTGTTGGAGTTCTTGTGTTAAAAATTTGCCAATAATTTTAAAGTTTTAACACATTTATGCGAATAAGTTAATATGGGTATTCATTCCACGAATGAACATGCCAGGCGAATAGGTCATTTGCTTGTTTTCTCAGGTGAATGAACATCCTGGACAAATGACTCACACACACGAATTAACATCATGGACGAATGACTCACACACACGAATGAAAATTGTATTTAATGCTGCTCATTCGTCCGGTGTGCTCATTCTGTCACACCCCCAATTTTCAACTAACGGAATCATACCGTTTGGGACGTGACAAACCAGGATCTCAGATCATTAGACATAACGAAAGACCTCTATATGCTTTTCAAACATAACTTTGGTCTAAAACTGTAATATCAAAGTTCTAACGTTGCGGAAGCGTTTTTAAAACAATAACAAATATAACGGTTTGAAAACTGTAAATTACAAGTCAAAATCTTAAATGTCCAAATTCAAAACACAAGAATTAAAAATATGCATGCGACTCCACATCCTAGTCCATGCCTGCTTGTTCTTGTACCTTAATGTTATGAGAAAACATGTAAATCAAGTCAACACAAAGGTTGGTGCATACACAGGTTTGTTTGATCACAAATGTTTGAAACAACTGCTTGAAATGAAATGTTTGCAGATAACATAATTACACATGCATAGTCATGATAGCTAGTCATTTGTACTATTTACATAAGCGGTCGACACCGAAGCTGACTGTTAGAATGTTGATTGCCTTTCCACTATTGTCTAGCTCAAACAATAGTAATGTGAATTGGCTAGTCAAACACTTGCGTAGACCTACAATCTACCAAGTGAGGTTTGTCAAACCTAATAGATCTATTTCCAACTACCACGCTTTGCACTACGGCAAACTAAACGGTTCGATATGTAAGGACTTGTAATGCTATGTTCGCACTTAATGTAAACAGCTAACTCATGCAAGTGATATGTATCTAAAATGTTTTTTGCACATGTTTTCTCCCCCAAAACAGTTAAAATAAGAAAAGGGGCCGTGTACGCACCTTTGATAGCAAACAGAATGATCAACACACGTGAAATCGCGCAGAAAATCCTCTACGAAGAATCTGTGTTTTAACAATAACGTTGTGTTATTCGGGATGTCGTTTTGTGTTTGTAATCACATACGTGTCAACACACGTATGTTAGATTGTTAGAAACGTGTATACGTATGTACGTGTGTCTTTGAAATCGTTTAATTAATTCATATAACCGTATACGATTTTATTTAACTAAGTGTAATTATACGCAATTATGTTTTCGGGTTAAAATATAAATTTTATTATTTTAATACGTTCGGAACTGAATTCTGCTTCCAACGCAAGTCGAACGGACTAAATCGGAGTTGGAACGAGTAAATTACGGGTTAAAAACCAAAATGGTTTTTAAATTCAAAAACCCGGCTGAGGCAGGGTTCGAACCCTGGACCTCCCGGACACCACAAGAACGCCCAAACCAACTCCTCTGTGTCTGATTTCATGAATGGATAGTGGTTCTTAATTTTCTTAAGCCCAATCGGCCCAACTCCCTTGTTATTCCTAACCGAAGCATATGGATTCCAATTGACCCACTATTTGAACTCAATCGACTCCATAGCCATAGGGTTTCTATTCCATATATTCGAACGACTATTCAGGTGCTTTTAATTTGAAAATGATTAATAATAACCTGATTAATCGGTCGTACACATGTTCAAACTCGAGTCCCTCATTTCTCAATTCGAATTGATTGAATTGATGATCAACCGTTCTCAAATTCATGGGGTTTCTACTACCCAGAGAGTGTCGACCCTCCCCATAATGTTTAATTCAAAAATCAAACTCAACTATATCGAAATCCCCAATTCCGTTATTTCTATAAACCCTAGAACTCGAACTTAATCAATTCGTTATGATTTTATGAAATTGACATATGGTTTTCGTTTAAGACACTATATCGAAACTTTCTGTGTAACTTAATTTAGTTTTCACATTCATTTTGATCAAAACCCCCAATTCAGTTTTTATCAAGAACCCTAGAACTCGTTCTTGAACAATTCAATCTAATCAGATGCAATTGTCATAGGTTTATGCTTTGTCGGGATCTTCTGAAACTATAAACACCGATTAATTTGATTTTTACATTCATTTGCATAGAAATCCCCAAAGCGTTTTTGATAATAAACCCTAGAATTCGAAGTCATAAAATTCGCTATTGATAATTGCATTTAACAGAGGGATATCATCAATCCTAGGATTTCGCACCTCTCTGTGTGATTTAATTAGATTATCAAACTCGTTTGAAACGAATCCCCCAAATCGTTTTCTATAACAAACCCTAGAATTAGAACATTATCAATTCGAGATTTTTAGATGAAATTGTGTTAGGGGTACTCTTAGTCGGCCATGTTAGAGTGTCTAGAAGTGTTTACTTACTTTATTTGATCTTGAATCGTAGTAGTTCGACTTTTAAGTTGATATTCGGTCGCCCCTTGATCGATTTCTTGATCTCGTGCCTTATAGAATCAAATTAATATATGAAGAAGACTCTGAGAATGCCAATTGAGGTTTTGGGAACATCAATTCGACTGATTTACTTCGTATTATACGAGTTTGATTCAAGACAACTTCGGTTACGACTTTTTGGTTATTATTCTGATTAATTCGAGCGTTATGATTGTAATTAACATTAAAATGATGATGAGGATCATTATTGTGACTGTTAGGATCGATTTCCATTGATTAATTTCTATGTTTTAATGAAATTTCGAATTTAACTAATCATATGGCCGAATTTTGACTTTTACAAGTCAAAATTGATTAACTTTCATGCATTTAAGTTTAATCCTATTAAATTGAATGTTTTAGGATTAATTTTACTCACTTTCAACCCCTCTAGTTTGTTTTTGAATGATTTCGTATTGTTTCTGTTAAAAATTTGATTAACAGGGTTAATCCGAAATGCCGGATTGTCACACATTCGCCCCTCTTTCTCCTTCGTCAACTGTGTGTGAACCCCATTTGCCCGTGACCTCTTTTCGATCATCATCCTCCCATCTCGTTCTTCTTTCGACTCATTCTAATAGTATAACATTTATTGGTTGTTTCAGGTACTAGTGGGATCAAGTTATATCCATTTTGAATCGATTTTAGCCTGAAACAGATCGAGATTTTAGGGTTTTAGGTTTCGGAATTATTTCAGTCAAATAAACCATTCAAATGGACCTTAATCGATCTAAAACCTGTTCGAATATACCAATCGGACCTTTCTGAACATAATGTTGCTAATTTTGCAGTTTGATTATCGATTTGGGATGTTTAGGGTTTAAGGAACCTTCCGTCAAAAAAAGGGAAAATGGTTAGATTGGGTGGGTCAGTGACTTGTGCAAAGTGTGGCCACAAGGGACACAACAAAAGATCTTGCAAGGGCCAAGGGGTTGGGTCACAAGCTAAAGATTAGGCAGTGGTATTATGATGTAATGTGGATGTTAGTTTATTTTGGATGTTTACTAGTATGATAAAATGATCTTAGTCTCATGATCTTTTGTTTTTTTTGCTTGACATGATGGCTGCTACATTTTAGTATATGTAATGAATTATGGTTTTATGATCTTTGAAGGTTATTTTGCTACATTTTTTGTTTGACATGATGGCTGCTACATTTTAGTCTCTTGATCTTTGAATGTTTACTTTTGGTTGAAAGATGTAATGTTATGAATTATGATGGCTTCTACATGAATTATGATTTCCGGTTATGCATAAAGCTGCATTGTATCACAATTTGCACACAAAGACAAACCAGCTTACGCATAAACCTGCCATGAATTGGTTTAAACATTGAAGAGTGATATCAAAGTTAGTTAAATGAACACATTAAGATCCATATGATTTCAACACCTTAGATGAATACATAATAGGCAAAATGCTTACATTCCATTGTATTTTCATGAATCAGAATCAAAAGACCTTTACAAATTTTTTAGGTCTTTTTGAATAAAAGATACGTTACAAACAAGAACCACCCTAACAGCACCTTCAATTTTAGATTCTCTTTTTCTCTTGATTTTGCAATTTCCTCATACTTGTTACATCTTGACAACAGTCCAGGAATAACTTCCATCGACCTAGGGCACATTGGTGGATCTGCCCATGCAACAAACCCACATCCCCTTCCTTGAAAAGATTTTGAAAAATTTAGGACGTGTTTCAGGTCAAAAGTTGGAAGAATTGGGGGTAAAAGAAAGCGCAACTAACTTACCTTCTTTTTGCAACAATAGAATCGTCGCCCTGGATTTCTTCTTGTCCAAGAGGGTGTACATGATGTGCTAGATCCACACGAACACATCACCAATTGGTCTGCCATTGAAGAAGACGAAGACCTTGAAGATGAAGACATGTTTCACGATCGATGTTATGGTTCTGAAAAGGATTTAGGGGTTTTGAATGTTAGGGACTGTAAGAGGGAGTGAGTGAAGGAAATGACATAAAAGCCCTCACGTGAGTCTCACCTGGGAGCAAACTAACGGAAGGATTGGACGTCGTTAAAAAGATGGAGTCGAATGAGACGGAATTGGAAATTAATGGAGTGAAATGAACATTTTGAAAGTTTTGGAGCAAAATGGATACTTTCGTCAAACCACAGGGAGCAAAATGGAAGTTTTCTCTATTAAAAAGGGGTCTACGAAACTCACCGGTGTCATTGAAGTGTTTAGCAACTTGCTAATGAAGTATTACACAAGGCTTGAAATGAATTCTGCAATTTGTTAATGTTATATTGAGTTCTTTGTACTTGAATTGGATTATTAGAACATTCCTTGACATTTGATATCAAGGATAATGTAAACCAGATCATCGAACTAATTCCGAATTATGCACGTGTTAAGAATTGAAGTAATACGATTATTGGTTAACTTGTAATGTCAAAACTTTGACTTTAATTAATGATTGAATATTTATAATCATTTGATTATAAATTAAATAAAATTGTTTTCTGTGTTGAAATTAGGATCTTAATCTGCTGTTAGATCTAAATTGGGTTGCCGGATTGCGAAACAGATCGCAAAACTGAGTCCAGAACACGAAATCGATCAAAAATATGTCTTTATGTTAAAAACTGATGAGAAACTGAACTCCGGGTCACAATCGGAATTTAATGAGCTCCTAAATCGATTATCAGGTCGCCATATTGCGAAACAGATCACATAACTGAGTGCAGAACGTGAAATCGATCAAAAATAGGTCTTTATATTAAAAACTGATGAGAAACTGGATTTCAGGTTACAATCGGAATTTAATGATCTCCTAAATCGATTACCGACTCACCGGATTGTGAAACAAATCGCATAATTGAGTTCGGAATGCAAAATTGATTAAGAATATGTCTTTTTGATCGAAATGGAGTGCAAAATGGAGTTCAGAACATCCCATCTCGCCGGAATATCGCCGGAAGTTCGCCAGAGTGTTGCCAGATTCCTATCAGCGGCGATGCTGTGGTGGTGCGGTGGTGGTCTGGTGGCTCAGGGTGGTGGCTCGGTTGCCTTAGCTGGTGACCCAATGGCCTTGGCCGTGACCGTGGTCGTGGCCTTTGTTCTCGGTAACGACCTGGAGAATCAACGCTTGTGGCCGGGCAATTGTCGGTAAGGCAAATCGCGACCAAGGCGTGGGGCCACACCTAGGCCACGTCGATGCCGCGTTAGGGCCGCGCCCGTGCCAAGTTGGGGCTGCACCTGGGCCGCGCCCGTCCCGCGTTGCGGCCTCGGGGCCAAGCGCCGTGCTGGGGCCGCTTCCGGGGCGCTGCGCCCCTCACCGTGCCATCAGGAGTTTTTGCGAGCCAAATCCGATTGTTTTGTACTTTTACCGGGCCAAAATCTCCATATTAGTATTTAACATATATATATATATATATATATATATATATAGTTTGGTGAAGAAAAATCTAGATTTAGACAATTTTGAAAAATCCAGTTTTTGGACAAAAATGCCCTTTTAATGGTTTTTGCTTTTCAGATGATTTCCAGACCTCATCCAACATTCAAACATGTTTGTTTAAGTCATATAAAGTCATTAGAAGCAAGAATTTAGGTTAGAACTTACTTGGTTAAGGATTTGCTTGAAAACCACCAAAAATCCAACGTTTAGAGGATGATTCCTTGATCCCCTTGATTTTGGACTTGGTTACCCGTTGGAATTGCTTAGAAATCATATTTGAAAGGTGTTTGGAGTTCCAGAAGAGGTGTAGATTGCTCCGGTAGAAATTGGAGAAGAAGGGTGTAGAAATGTTGACCTAAAAGTCAACAAGTTTATCTTTTTATAATTGAATGCCTTTTTTTCCAAGTTACTCAGATATTTCCCTTTTAAAATATCTCCAAACTAGATTAGAAGGGTTTAAATGTGAAAAGGATTAACCATCTACCTAGAAATTTATTATTTGCGATTTATTTTTCGGCTTTTTCACGCGTATCATTCAGGAATTGTTACTAACAATTAACCGTTTTGGTTATACTTCTAATTACATTCCATTAGGAATACAATATGATTAGGAAGTTCAGGTAATCAAGAATTTGCCAATTACGCATGTCAAATTGCCTTTTCGTAGATTTTCGCAGTTTGATTCATCGAACCTAGGAATCCTTTGATTGAGCTATGTTATCCATTTATTTTACTTTAATTCATTATATAATTGATATTAATTTAGTTTTGAACTTTGAATTTTTCTTTTGGTCAATATCATCGAAATTTCGCGTAATTCGGCAATTCTGCGCAATGTCTTTTGTAATTTGTTTCATCTTGTAATTTCCTTACATATATATACAGAATCTCATGTATATACATATTCAATCATAATTAAATTAATTTAAATGATTAATTCAAAAATTTAGGAAATTATCTTGTAACAAGGATCGAAATGTCACATGCATGTTACCGCCAATCTCTCCCTTATCACTTCGTTTCTTATTCTATCTATCCTTGTGTGCCCACACATCCATCTTAACATTCTCTTATGTGTCGTCTCTGACGTTCTTGCCTGAAATGTAAATGATTTGTATGCAAATAACTAAAAGATGGTCGCACATTTTTTCATGTTGTGAAGCATAGTGTATAATCAGGTTTAAAAGCTTAATTGAAATTTTTATAACTTTATTTAATGATATGATGAAGGAAAATTGTAAGAGTTAGAAATCTCACAGGAATTTTAACGGTCTTAGCCTAATAAAGATGCATGCTAAGATGTTATCTAAGTGATTATTAATTAGTTTAACTTTATAATATCAATCTAGTATCACAATTGAATGATTCAAGGACCAATAACGAAATGTTTAATTAAACTTGTAAATTGTAAATTGTAATTAAATTGTTCTGCAACGTTAATTAATACGTACCTTTGTTGATAAATAACCGTAAACTAATTAAATAACCTTATTGCAAGGCCGACTCCTTCACATAAAATGTGTGTGAAGCGCCTAGAGACTCCAAATTTTTGGAGCTTCGACTGTTCAGGTTATGTGTTTTTAGTTGTACGGGCCATTTTTTTCCGTTTTAGGTTGAAAAACCAAAAATCCCTCTCATACGTAGATGTGGACAAATTAACTAATCTGTACTTTCTTAGAATTTATGGACCACATTTTTTTTATCATAAACAAAAGTTATTTGCGTAAAGAACCTTGATTTTGTATTTGTCTTGTACTCTCAAAAAACCTGAGCCGATGTTGCCTGATTGTGTTGATTAACTATAACTCACTGAATAATGATACAATCTGAGATGTTATATATCCAAACAATTACCAATTTAATTCTTAGTAGATTCAATCAAATACCATTTTTTGTTGATTCAATACCAATAACATGATGATTATGGATGAATATATATAAAACAAACAATATAATCAAACAAGTTTAAATAGACATATCCCATGAATCGATCCTTAATAGTATAACATTTATAAATCTGATGAATATTGTAATAGGGTCCAATTGCTGGTGTAGGCACACAAAATGAAAAGCTATTAAAATTCACAATAATGCCATTTAATTGGTAAAAATATACAATTTTACTGGTAAGACTAACAATGAAGATCTTATACCTATTCAGGAGATCATCCAATGACGGGTCACCGGTCTCATCATTTCATTAGGATTAAATTTTAGGCTTCTTTGACGTTGGTCCTTCTTCATAGGTTTGTTTACCGAAGATGAACCAAGTAACGATACTCTTAGATGAGGCCTGCGTAGAAATAATGGGTTTTCACAATCTAACCAATGACGAATAAATTTACAAAGTAAGCACTTCCAGATGAAACTGGACTGCATTCTGTCTCCACAAGTCTGACAGAAACCGTCATTTGAAGTCCCCGGAGCAAATAACACAGGATGATGGTGAAAATTCCATTTTTCTACAGCTCCAAACTTGATATTAATTAACTTATAAACGCCTTCCACATAGAGAGAATTAACATTTTGTTCTGATTGAAGTATTAATGGAGCACACGCGGAATGTATCGATTGGGCACACTCTACACAATGATAGAACCACTTTCCAGGATCAAGTTCCTCCTCACAAACTTCACAAAAGTATTGACTTTTGTGGTCCTCAATCGGGGAATAACTCAGCATAAGTGAGTGCTTGTCTAACTTATGCCTAATTGTTTTAGGCAAGATCAAAGCACATCGGCAGTCCAAATGGAAATCACAAGCACTACATCTAAAATAAAACTCACCTTTATCAATAGGCACACGACATGCACGGCATTTGATCTCACTTAGGCGGCTTGATGAAGCAGCTACCCTTGTAAGCAAGTGATTCGCGTGTGCTTCATGTGTAATTTCTTTGGGTATGAATGCACAATTAACATCAATGAAGTAATTGCAAGGTTTGCAACGATATGAAAACCCATTGAAAAACAAATGACAAATACTACATATCAATGCAAAACGGTTTGAATTCTTAGAAAGCTTTAGTGTATGTTGCGGGTGAGCCACATGGTTTGTGAGTTCTTCGGGTAGTCTGCTGCACCAATCGTGGAGAACAAAGTCACACTCATCACTTTCACTGCATTTAAAAAACGACATTTTTGTTATCGGACTTGAACATGCTGTGCATAGTAGTTTAATCCTTTTCATAGGGTCATGAAGAGAAACAACTGATGATGATGTGATCATCTCCGTATCTTGAGATACATATGCTTCTTTCCTTAGGAGTGTCCAATGCTTATGGTGGATGTGTGCAACAATATCCCCTTTAATTTGATATGACAAGATGTGAGACCCATCATCTAGCGGAAACTTAAGAAGGTTGGGATGATCAGCATCTTTGAAATTTTTTTCTGTTTGTCCTAAACCTGAAGCAAGAATACAAATTGAACAAAAACAATGTTATTGTACTAGCTACTCGCTGATTCTTAAAAATAATTTTGATTAAATTATAAAAAATGAAAATGGATGAAATGAGAATCTTGAAATATGACATGTCACATGCATTATTAAGTGCTAAATGTAAGCTAGGTATGTCAAGAATCCAGTGTTGTAAAACTCGGTCTTGGTATCCGAGCCCTCCGCGAATAATCGGAACTCGGTCGAAGTGGTTTTCTTCAACTCGGTCAACATCCTCAGAATTGGTCAAATTGGTCTAATTTGGCCAACTCAAATTTTCGTTGTTTTTCAATAGTTTTCGTTGTTTTTCAATAGTTTTCGTTGTTTTTCATGGATAATTATTTGATTTTCACTAGTTTTCATGGAGATACATTAGAAGACAAGAATTAAATGAATAACATTCATGTAACATTATATAAAAAAGTATCAGTTTTTGAAATACTTTACTATTCGATCATGCATCCTTTTTATTTGCATTGATATTCACTTTAAATGTTATAAACAGTAGTAAACTTATAATATTTGACACATATATAATTTGTTAAAAAGTATTTTCTTTATAATTACCATATCTGAGTACCCGCAACCCACTAGTCAACCAATCTAAAAGGGCCTAATGAATTTTCCAATCATGCAAGAATGTATAGAAATATGCTATTTGTTGAAATCATCTACATATACATGCATGCATGCGTTAAAATCTAGATTTACCTTGCGAAAGGATGGACATGAAGGGCTCTATCCTTTGAGTGGCACATTTTGGATGAACGTAATACATGCATTTACTACACTTGTAAATAAAATGATCATCTTCAAACTCCATACCACAAATTCTGCATTCGAAATCATATAATTGATCCAGAATTGAATATGAAAGGGTGAGGAAATGAACATGGCTAAAGTGTTTAGTTTGAAGTAATAACTTAACAGGAAGGGAAAGACAATCGAAGTTAATCAAGAATTTGCAACAAGTGACGCATTGATAGAAACACCCTTCATGTTTCTCCCCACATGCAAAACACTTGTTCAAGCCAGGTTCAATACTAAGAGATAATAATGGATGTAGATGGCCTGGATGATGGATCGTACTTTGCTCGACAAATGTGGCACAAAGTAGATCGATTTTATAATTGCATATTGAACAGTGATAGCAAATGCCATCTTGATGATACCCGAAACAACTATGACATGTCTGATCATTTGTTGTTTTTGCAAGGATAAGAGTATGAGAAGGGTGACCATGGAATTGTAAGGTTTTTGGCAGTTCTTTACAAAATTTGTGTATGGAGTAATTACATGATGACATGCTACACTTGTAATAATAACGGTGGTACCAATCGATTCGTTGGCCACACCTGTTACACATGCAGTTGAAATTTTGCTTTTCGATCAACTCATTGTCATCATAATCATCATCATCTTCTTCGTAATCTCGATGCATCACTTGCAAATCTATGAGAACAAGTGGATGCTCATGTTGCAGCTCTTCTAGGTTTAGCTCCTTGACATCCATTTTTGGTTTATTCTCCATAAATTTATTATACGTGGTATACCTAATGTTTGATTACTTCTGAGTATATCAAAAGAAAAATGAACAAATATAATACAAATCTTGAATTTATAATTGGAGGTGTAGATGATTTTAGCTACTCGCTAGCATATAATAACATTATTAAATATATATAGTTTTTTAACTATATAAAATTACTAAAAAAGTTATATTGTGTCGTATATTATAAAAAGATATATATATAACAACATAGATTTATAAAATAATTGAATGATAATTGTCAACATAATTAAACAATATATACGTTATGCACACGAGTTTATAATTGCTTACAAGACAAACTCAACATTTAGTCAATAGAGCTAAAAATAAGTTAGACATTACTCAAGCATTCTTAATTAATCAAGTTGAATTTGAGGGGGCTCTTTTTATTTATTTTTTTAAACGCAGGAACCCAATTACGTGATAAATCTCCCGGTCCCCTCCGGTCAATACCCGACCAACGAGAGGGAACGGATAAAGCGCAGCTACAAGCAATCGGGTTGGTGGCGTCTAAGGAAAACTGGTCTTAGTGGAGAATGAACTTGAGACCTCTAGGATGTCTCTCCTCTACTTTAACCACTATATTACTTCATTGGAGGTTGAATTTAAGGTTAATTTTAGATCAAGCTAGAGTTGTTTTCAATTCTACTCATAGACGATAATCATATAAAAGTCACATGCAATATATAAAATGAAAGTTAAAAGTGTGTACCTTGGTGATCGATGATGATTTTGTAATTCACAGTATGAAATTATTACTTAGTTTATATAGGGGTGAAGATTGAATGTTTGTAGAATATATTTGGTTTAAGAGGCAAAGGAAAGAATCAGTATCATGCTTTGCTTTGAATGAAAAACAATGTTTTCTTTTAGTTGGGGTTAAGAATTATGCCATTTATTGCTTTTGTCTCATATATTTTGGTCTAAATGATGATTATTATGATAAATTAAATCCTCAACGATAGAATTTAATTAGGTTCTAAATCCATTAAATATCAATTTTTATAACTTAAATTACACTTCGGCATGACTCAAACATATGACCTCATGAGGAGAGCTTCACCACGCTAAAACTTAACTTTAATGACTTTGTCAACAGTGGATATACTGTTTATATCTTACCTTCTTAGACGCTACCTCATGTTAATGTAATAATACTGCATACAATGTTGATGATGTTATAAAGGGTGAAGTTTCTTCAGGTAATCACAAAAATATTTTTCTTTTATTATTAATAATAAAAAACAAGGTGAAAAGGGTTTAATCCTATGAGATTAAATGATTAATGTACTTAACTAGGGGTGCGGCAACTCTGTATTTAAATATAAAAATTGTGATATCTACCTAATTAAAATTAAATCAAAAAATTATTAACTCATAATACTATGTCAATATGAGTATGCCATTACGATAACATAAACTCTAATATGGTATTCAATTATGACGGTGGCCACAATGTCAAAAATTATATAACTAAACAAAAATAAGAAGTTCGTATACGTAAAATCGTTAATATTCTGCGTAAAAAAAATCAAAAAACCGCGGGTAAAAATAGCCTCCCCTATGAACCGCAGCTAAAAAATCATAAAACCGCGGCTAAATATTGGCTATTCAAAGAACGCGTAAAAAAATCAGAAAACCTGTACCAAAAAATTGTCTTCCCAAAGAATTGAGTCAAAACTCAAAGAAACCACCACTAAAAATCATGTCACCCCAACGAACCACGGTAAAAAAAAAATAAAACCGTGGCTAAAATAAAATTTCATCCAATTAAAAAAACTTGAGGTATACCGTTTTACCGTCTTGACAGGGGTAACAATATCACGAATATTAAAATGTATACCCAAAAACAGGTCGCAACCAAAAAACAAAAGTAATAAATAAAAGACAAAAATTTGCTACTTTTGAGAATCAATCCCTTGCTCTTTGTTCAATGAGTAAAAGCCGCAGAGTCCCTTACAACTTAACATATGTTGATATTTTTAAGAACAATACATATTTATCTTATTTTTATTAATATTTAATTATTTGTTCTGCTTTTCTTTGTAGATGTTTATAAGAGTTTTTAGCCATAAGAGTGTTAATAAAAAAATTATTTATCAAAATAGTGTGTGAGTAAAAATTTTTACTAAACTAGTATTTTAATCATTTGTTAGTTTCTCACTCCTAATTTTATTGGAGAACTTTCATTAATTATGTATTTTGTGATTTATTTATATTATTAGCCAAAGTTATAGTTTTCCAATAAATTTTATGTATTTATAAAATAATTAATAATCAAATTAAAATTTGTATTACAACGTTTATCATATTTTTTTTAATAATTTAAGGTTTTATACAGAACATCGAACAACAAAAAAATATTATTGATTTGATTGTGTGATGTTTAGGTTCTTTTACAACACAGTTGCAAAAATATTTTTTAATGTGTTTAAAGTTAATAAATAATAAAAATATTTTATAATCAATATCGAAGTATAAGTTTTTAATGAAATAAAACTCTCATTATTTTAAGATAGAATACTATAAATTCTACATAAACCTGTTAAAATACCCGAACCCAACTAACCAGACTCGCACCCAAACCAGAATAAGATTAATATGATCGGGTTATTCGGATAAAAAATGTCAGTCGGGTTGTTTAGGTCAACTCGAGTAACCCAAACTTTTAATATCGTCCGGTTTCAAGTATTTTCTTTAAAAAAAATCGGGTTTTGGTAACCTAATTAGAAAAGATTACTGTTTTATCTATAATAAAATAATAGCAAACCACAATAACCATGTCAATAATTTACTTTTTATTTTCTAATTACTTGTGAAAAATAAGAACCAAATGACATAAATAATAATAATGATTAAACTAATATTACTTTTTTTGTCTGAAGTTCAGTTACAAAAATAATATTAAATTAAAAATTATTTTTGTTTTATTTAACAAATAACTAAAATGGATAAAAAACTATCAGTGTAGTTAATAAGATTAACTAAATTAATAAATACTAATTGATTAAAGTTATCCAATAAAATTAGGAGTGATAATTTTAAAATGAATCAAAACACTATATTGGTAAATATTTTTAGAATAACACCATTTTGGTAATTAATTTTCATATAAACACTCTTTTAGATAAAAACTCGTCTATGCCAGGGTAGTCCTCAACGTATGCCACGAGCCATCCTGCTATCCTTTCTCAAACTATTCAATCCGATATCTATGTAAAACAAATCAGCCTTATGCTGGTAAGTTTCAAGTTAAATTTTTTCAAAGAAATCTTTATTCATTCATATCATCACATAACATACTTCAAATACATAACATACATGTCATCATAACATAAATACATATCATCATACCATCAATCATACTGTGAAGAAAACTTCACCCTCAACTGTTGACCTGAAGTCAAAGGCTTGTGCAGCACAAGACACCTCAACTGACGACCCGAAGTCGATATACTTGTATAAATACAAGACACCTCAACTGCCAACCCGAAGTTGACAGGCCCATGCAAGCATAAGACTTTCTCAACCGGCGACACACAGTCGACGGGCTTGTGTAAACAGAAGACTTCCTTAACTGCCAACCTGAAGTTGGCAGGCTTATACCGGTACAAGACTTCCTCAATAATAATCAATCACATAACATTAATTAAAGTATATCATTCATGTCCATAACATCATTCATTAATATATAACGTGGTTTAAATCATTTAAACCGTCATAAACATAAACAGTTCTAGTCAATACAATTTAAACATGCATATCAGCCCAAAAATATTATTAAAACATTTTAATATAATTCAGTAAAAAGTGGACTACTAGAACTCACCTTAGGTCCAAAATTCGTGTTCCAAAATTAGGGAATAGCTGATGAGCTTGATCCTCTACAAACCTCAATGACCTACACAAGATCATGACATTTTAAAATATTTCCTTCTTAAATCATGGTTGATTCAGCTTAATGGGTCGTTGTGGGTTCATGTTTTCTATTTCTTTTAGTCAACCCTTTTTATATATTTTCTCATCAACAACTCATAGTAAAAATTGCTTTAAACCTAAGACAATAGCTACTAGATCGAACAAACCTGAAAGTAGCAAGAGAGGTGAGAAGCAAAAAGCAAAACCTCGTGCCTTTACTATGACTAAAGATCAGGCAGACAAAGATCATGACGTGGTAACAGGTACATTTTCGATTAATGATATCCCTCCTTCAATGCTTTTTGATTCTGGTGCAAGTATGAGCTTTGTATCTATTACTTTTTGTGATAAACTTGGTGCTATTGTTAAAAAGATAGAATATGTCTTTAACATAGACATTTCTCTTAGTAGATCTACTAGAGTAACGAAAGCCATTGATGATTTTCACGTTGATATAGAAGGTCATAAATTCCCTGTTAAGTTATTTTTGATTACATTAGTAGGTTTTGATGTAGTCTTGGGCATGGATTGGTTGGCCAAACATGAGGCTAACATTGTCTGTCGACGAAATATGATTTTCTTAACGGCTCTTAATGGGAGTTCAGTAACGGTCTACGGGGATAAAATGTTCAACGTGCCTAAAGGCATTTCAATGACTAAGGCGAGTGATTTATGCGGCGAGGGTGTGGGGCTTATCTGGCCTATGTTATCGACAAAGATGCTAAAGCAAAAGAATTGGAAGACGTACCCGTGGTGTGTAACTTTCCTGATAAATTTCCTTAGGACTTTCCAAGAGTTCCACCTGATCGGGAAATCGAATTCCAAATTGATGTTATGCCAAGAGCTCAACCAGTCGCCAAAGCACCATACCATCTGGCTCCAACTGAGATGAGAGAGTTGATGACCCAGCTACAAGACCTTCTAGACAAAGGTTTTATATGACCAAGTGTATCACCTTGGGGTGCGCTGGTGTTATTTGTAAAGAAAAATGATGGAAGCATGATAATGTGCATTGATTACAGAGAATTGAATATGCTCACAATAAAGAACAAGTATCTGTTACCAAGGATTGATGACCAGTTTGACCAATTGCAAGGGGCAAGCTGGTTTTCTAATATCGACCTTAGATCAGGGTATCATCAACTAAAATTGAGAGAACAAGACATTCCAAAGACATCGTTTCGCACACGTTATGGACACTATGAGTTCCTTGTGATGTCTTTTGGGTTAACAAACGCTCCTGCAGCGTTTATGGATTTGATGAATCGGGTGTGCAGACCTATGCTAGACTGCTCAGTGATTGTATTCATTGACGACATTTTAATATACTCAAAGAATGAAGGTGACCATGCTTACCACATACGGGTAGTACTTGAAATGCTAAGAAGAGAAAAGCTTTATGCTAATTTCTCCAAATGTGCCTTTTGGCTATAGGAAGTACAGTTCCTAGGTCATGTAATTAGTCCAGAAGACATAATGGTGGACCCAACCAAAGTAGAAGCAGTAATGACATGGAATCCTCCGAAGACGCCAACAGAAATTCGTAGATTTCTCGGATTAGCAGGTTACTACAAAAGATTCATCCAGGAGTGCTAACCGTTGACGAAATTGACTAGGAAAGAAGTAAAATATGATTGGGGTCCAACTCAGGCCCAAGCTTTTGAAGAATTGAAAAAGAGATCAACTGAAGTTCCTATCTTAGCATTATCAGATGGTAATGAAGACATGGTTGTGTACTCAGATGTGTCTTATCTGGGGTTGGGTTGTGTACTTATGCAATGGGGAAAGGTAATAGCATATGCCTCAAGACAATTGAAAACCAACGAGGTCAATTACCCAACACATGATTTGGAATTGGCTGTTGTGGTATTTGCTTTAAAAATTTGGAGGCATTATTTATATGGAGTCAAATGTACAATTTACACAGATCATAAAAACCTAAAATACTTCTTTGAACAGAAAGACTTGAATATGAGACAAAGAAGATGGCTTGAGCTGCTCAAGGATTATGACTGTGAAATTTTGTACCACCCGGGAAAGGCCAATGTGGTGGCCGATGCTCTAAGTCGCAAAACAGAGCATCCTGTTATACGATTTAAGTCTTACAGTTTGATAGTAACACCAAATTTTATGAATGATCTCAAGGGTGCACAGAAGGAAGGATTAAAGGAAGAAACTGTTCGATTCGAAAGAATCTTTGGCCAAGTTAAAAGTCTAGAAGAAAATGAATTTGGTGTTAAGACTCGATTCGGTCGAATGTGGGTTCCATGAAACAGGGACATCAGGTCAAGAATTTTAGATGAAGCACATAAGTCACGTTACTCTATTCATCTGGGTGCAACAAAAATGTATCAAGACCTCCGAAAGGATTACTGGTGGCCAGGTATGAAGTTTAATGTAATGTAGTACGTAAACAAATGTTTGACATGTGCACAAGTAAAAGATGAACATCAGAAACCCTATGGTTATGTGCAACCTTTAGAAGTCCCATAATGGAAGTGGGAACATATCACCATGGATTGTATTACTAAGTTGCCTCTCACGGCGAAACGTCATGATACTATCTAGGTGATTGTAGACCAATTAACCAAAAGTGCTAATTTCTTGACTATTGGTGAGACTTATACGTCAGAGAAACTGTCCGATCGTGACACGCGATTTGTTTTCAAGATTTTGGAAACAATTTCATGATTCGATGGGTACAAGACTGAATATCAGCACTGCGTATCATCTTCAGACTGATGCACAGTCTGAAAGGACTATCCAAATCTTAGAAGATATGCTCAGAGCTTGTATTATTGATTTTGGTGGTAGATGGGATGATCATTTAACACTAGTGGAATTCTCGTACAACAACAGCTACCATGCTAGTATTGGAATGCCCCCATACGAGGCATTGTACGGAAGACGTTGTAGAACACCTGTGTCTTGAGGGGAGTAGGACAGAAAGAAGTAGAAAGCAAAGCTGTAGTAATAGATTTTGTAATCCCTGAGATTTTTGCTCGAATTTAAATTTTAATGTCATTAAGTTGTAATTTAAATCTAATGGAGATCTCATTTAATTTGATAAATTTATTCATAAACATACATAAAAGTAATACAAAGTTTAATACAATATTTAATAAATAAAATTTTAGGATCATAAAAGAAATATTATTAAAGGTTTAGGGATATGTATAAATATATATATATATATATATATATATATATATCATACACTATAATTATTTTATAACGCGCACTACAGAAAAATAGGGTTTTTGGGACTGAAAAATCAGTCCCTAATATTTTGCATTCAGTCTCTAATGGTTTTTGGAGACTGATTAGGGACTGAAAAATCAGTTACGGATGCCTAGTCCTAGATAGTGGTCTTTGTAACTGAAAATCAGTCTCCATTGTGTTGTACTAACAGGGAACAACGGTCAGTAACCGATAGCCAAAACTTCAGTCCTTAATTTGTTAGTCAAGTACCACATCATTAGTCCCCAATACATTATAAATGCAACTGAAAATCAGTCTCTAATATTGTGTTGGTTCAGTCCCGAAAATGTAGTTATAAGGACTGAAAATCACTCCCTTTAAATTGCCTATATTGTCCCTAATGTGTTTCGATAGGTTTGTATTCACTTATCAAATCAGTCTCCAAAAATATGTGTTAAAGACAGAAAATCAGTCCTCAATACTACTTAAATTATGTCCATAATAACAGTTTTAGGGACTAAAAATTAGTCCCTAACTGTATATAATTTTAGTGCTTAATATGGATTATTAAAATCTGAAGATCAGTCGTGGATAAAAATTATTTTCAGTCTCCAAAAGATTGTTTTTAGGTCCGAAAATCAGTCTCCAAAATTTGTTCACTTTCATTCGAGACTATTTTTTTAGTCTACAATACTTTATTTTATATCAATGCCTATTTTTTTACATACCGAAGCATTAACATCATGCATAAATTTTTACTAAACCAAACATCAAAATATCATGCATAATTTTTTCTGTCATTCCAATGTCTCCAACACAAGCATTAGTATCAAAGAAACAACAAATAAACAAGATAAAAGTTGACCATTGTTGGATTGGGTTGTTTACTTCAAACAACACTTCACAAATATTTCTTTCTTTCAATCCAACAGATGCGGAATATCTGTTAGAAGGATCTCTCAAACACTCAATGGTGATCAAATAATCTTTGAATGACAATAAGAACACAAGAACAAATTTCAAGCTCAAAGATATATTTCTCTCAAAGTATTACAAGTGTAAGCAGACAAGCACACACGCAAGCTTACAATGAGAGGTTATATAGCCAAGGCTACAACCGTATACTCGTAGGAATACAAGTTGGGTATACTAGACAATACATAAAGTAAAGCTTATTCTAGTATCTAAAGTGTCTTAACAGGCTAAGACACTTAATTACAATCATTACAAATATAGACATTGACTTTAAAAAAGACTAGCTAAATACAAAAGGCATTTAATGTTGTTGATCTTCAAGGCTTCAGATGATATTTTACATTTAATGCAGCTGGGTTGAAGTAAGGTGTTGTATCTGACTCTCGGTATGTTATCTTTGTTGTTCTCAGACCAACATGTCTGTTGTCACCACCTTTTGTACTATAAAAGTACTCAGCTACAGTCTTTGTCAGAGGATTAACCTCGGAAGTCTTTGTCTTTTGGTGCATAGGAGAATCTTCGGAAGCATTAGTTCTTCAGAAGCTTTATTAACTTCGGAAGCTTTGATGCTTTAACTCTAAGTGTTGGCCTTCCAAAGTGCTTTGTCTTGTACAGCCTTCGGTAGGAGTGAGTTACCCTTCGGAAGCAAGATTGCTTCCGAAGAGGAACTCCTTCCTTCCGAAGGCTGTTTGTCTTTGTAGTCTCTGATACTTAGACAAAAATGAAGTTTGGTGAGCATCAGCCTTTATTAGTCTTTACAGTCTCCCCCTAGGCTGATGTTACCAAAACTTCTATATAATTCTCCTTGTTATCCTTTCTCCCCTCAGGACCTGAGCACTAGCCTTCACCCATTTGATGGCAATTCTTCCATCTGATCCATTATCTGGATTTTCCAGGGGAAGCCTTTCAAGATCAAAAATGAAGGGCTCAGCCAGCACCATCAGATGCATTATATCCAGAACCTTTATTCCTCCATCGACCTGAGTGAGTGTGAACATCTTATGAAGTGCATCAAAGCTCCACTTCACTATAGGAATGTAAGTGTGATGATGCATCAGGCCATGGAGGTCTCTTGGATGTTCTTTAGGTTCTGGAGCATCTGGTGTGGCTTTTGGTTCTGAGGGATCAGACTCTGGCTCAGCGTCAGAGGAGATGGCAGATGTTCTCTTTTTCCTTCTAGCTATGCTCTTTGTTCTTCTGAATCTTGGCTTATCTTGGGCAATAGTTTGACTCCTCTGATCTCTGGCCTGTTCATCTTGCACATTGGAGCCCACTGCTTCATCTGTTCTTGCAGTGGGCTCTTGGCATGCATCCTCAGTTCTAGGATGCTCTTTACTCCTCTCATTAGCCTTTGATTGTCTCCCAGGATCAGGGTCTGTTGATTGTTGTTTCCTTGCAGGCTTTTTACCCTTCTTGATCTTGATCACTAAAGAGATAGGCATGTTGTTCAAAGAAGGACTGGATGGAGGAGCCGCTGGTTCTTCTTTAGGGTCTAGGGGGAACATGTTGGGGAACATAGCCTTTGTAGCTTCCCCACACATGACTTCTTCTCCCTCTCTGATCCCTGCACCAGAGAGGGGCATCTCTATTCTTACTCCTCTCCCTAGACCTAAGCCTAAGTTTAGGCTTGCCCTTTGAGCCTGTATCTGCTCAATTGAAAGCAACTCTCCTTTGGCAATTTTAGCTTTGATGTCTCTGACATGCATATCCATGGTTGAGTTCTTCATAGGGCCTAGCTGCCGAGCATGGAAGCCATACTGCAGTAGGATAGCCTTCATCTTGTCTCTGTAGGCTGTATCCTTTTGTTTCTTAGTAAGTGCAGTCATGGCTTTGGATGCAGCAGCTGCCTGTTCTTGCTGCTGTACCCTGTCCAGCTCAGCAGCCATTTCAGGCACCGACCAGAGAAAAACTTCATCTAAGTCATATCCCTTCTCCTGGAGAAGAGCAGAGAGTCTGATAAGCTCATCATCCAGGGAAGTGTCTGGTCGGCCATTCTTCTTCTTTGGTCTCCTCTCCTCTAATTCTGCTTCCTCCTCTGGGGTTAATTTCCTTTTTCCTTTGGCCATTGCTTTTGCCCCAGAGGAGATTGATCCTGTAGCCTCACTAGCTGGTTCATTGACCAATAGCTCCTCTGTGGAGGAATCATCAAGAATGACTGGGCCTTCGGAAACAGTTGCAGCTTCGGAGTTAACCTTAGCATTCACTGCCTCCTCCAGTTGACCAACCATCTTGGGTGGTTCCTTAGCAGTATCCACAGAGGGCTCAGGAATGGAGGAGAGGTCTTCAGTAGCCTTTGTCCCAGAAGGGGACACAGGTTCCATGGAGATAGGTTGCTCTTCTTGGGTATTTTCCTCCATGGCAACCTGGGCTGTAGTCTCAGGAGGAGACTTAGTCCCAGAGGGGGACTGTTGAGTCCCAACAGGGGACTGAGGCTCCGTCTCTATGGCAGCCTCACCAACATCAGAAGAAGAGGAGGAAGAAGTTGTAGAATGATGAAAGTAGGTGCCCAAGAAGTCATACCATTCATTAGTCAGTGTGACTATGGATGGGTTGACATCTTGTTTAACTTCCTCCTCTCTTGCTTCTGGTCCTGACCCTACAGATGATACCTTCTCCCCCTTTTTGGTAGCATCAGGGGAGACAAAGGTAGTTGTAGCAGGATCATGATGGAAGGGTGTGAGTATGACAGGGGGCGCCTCCTGAGGTCCAAGATTGTTGCTTCCTTGGCTTGGACCTCTAGCCGTAGGGAAGCAACCTCAGCTTCCAGGTTAGCTATCCTGGCTTGGAGGGATGTAATAGTGGCTGTCAATTCCTATGTGTTGGTGCTCTCATCCACATGAATCCTGCACCTTCACCACCAGATGTGGTTTCTTGGCACCCTGGATTCCCCTCATTGAGAAGGGCTTCAAAAAAGTCCTCCCCAGTGTGGGTTGCCGCAGGTGAGGTCCTAATGCCTGTACCATTGTCCTGAGGATCCTGAAGAGGATCAACAGTAGTGGCAGCCTCAACTGCATTGACCCCTTCTACACTCCTGGGGTCAACCTCTGAACTGATTGGCTCTGGGTCAGGAAACCTTGCCTGTAACTGTGCCACCACTCTCATTAGAGTTTGGGTAGTGGGTGAGAGTGGTTCATCCATATCCATGGCAGAGGTTCCTTGAGCCTGGGTAATGGTATGGGTGGGGGGCATTTCTGGGTGATAAGAGCCTGGAGACATGGGAGACAGTCTCTGATCTAATGGAGTTGCTTCATCAGAAGTAGACTCAATTATGGGGGCATCCCTTTGGATATTCTCAGGTATGTGTTGTGACATAATCTAAGGGCTATCAGGCTGGTTAAGGGCAGCCACATGTTCCAGCGGAAGAACCTGTGGAATAACAACATGTGTGGCTTTCACCTTAGGTGGAACTGTGCCCTTGACAGTTCTTTTCACCTTTTTCTTGATGGGTTCAGAAGAAGGGGCCTGAACGGCTGTAGAGAGCTATTCAAGGGTTCGACGGCGTTTGTAGGTGAGATTTATGGGATGGGGAACAGAGGTGGAAGGTGTGGGTTCAGCATCTGTGGGTGCAACAGAGTTGTCACCTTCTGGAGTAGGTAACTCCATAGAAGGAAGAAGAGGAGTGAAGTTCCCAGAAAATTGGGCACTCTTCTTCTTCAACTGCAAAAAAACCTTGGAAGATACCAAGGGGATTTTATATGTATTCCCAGTTAGTGAGAGGACAGAATCCAACTCACTGTAAAATATATGCTGCAAAAACCTGGGATACATACAAAATTTCTTTGGTGACGAAATATTATCAACCAAATTATTGAAAATAAAAGCAGAAAAGTTAAAAAGTTGGTTTGAGACCAAGCCATGAATAGCCGAAGCTAAGTCATATGGAACTTGATAATATTTATGAGGTACTTATAATTATAGGACACTCTACCCTTCAAATAAGTTGTTGAAGGGAGAGGACCTTCTAACCCATTGACCTGAAGGTCGATGCCACCTCATCCTTAGTGAATGAGACCCTTCCCCCGGCATCACAAAGTTGAAGATGCCGACAGATGGTGTCCACTGTGATAGAAATGGGATGAGCATCAATGGTGGCATGAAGAATCCGACCATTGGGAGATGAAGAAACTGAACAGGAAGCCCAAAATTGTTGGTGATGAGATTCATACACCATGGGCTGAACAGTAAGAGCAAAAGAGTACATGCTCCTTTGAACAAAGGAGACGATCGACGCGAAGTCAGCATCATGTTCTGCTGATAACTCCGCAGGTAGGCTATGAGCAGGTTTGAATGGAAGAAGAGCCATGGCGATCGACGGTTTTTAAGTTTAATTTGGAGATAAAAGGGAAAAGCAATTCGAAATGAAACGGTTAGAGAAGGTGAATGAGCGGGAGACCTTTTATACCTTCGGATGTCAGCATTTAATATAGAGTTACATTAAATTTTGAGATCCGGATGTCAGAAAAAGGACTTCCGGAAACAGCTCATTTATTGTTCAAAATTGGCTAAGGACAGACAGTGGCTTTCGAGGGAATTAGTCATCGGAAGTAGTTCATGAGACCAAAGATGTTCTTCGGAAGATACTTACTTCCAAAGCATATACAAGTATATTATCGGAAGTGTATCTTCCTAAGGATTACATAATGTCATCAAAAGGATTGTTCTTCGGAAGACATCTTCTTTTGGAAAGTAGGATCAGAAGATTTTGCTTCCGAAGTTATAATGTATCGGAAGTACTATACTTTAGAAGGGAAGTTATCTTCTGAAGTGTGACATCTTCCGACATAAGGAAGGAATAATGCTTCCGAAGACTTAAACTATCTTCTGAAGAGTAATTACTCATCAGAAGATACTTTAAGTTTATCTTCCGAAGAATTATTCATTCCTTATTAATTCATTTACTCAAAGTTAATCATGCCAATGGTTGTTATTAAATACCTGAATCTTCCTTCATCAAATGCTTTGGTAAAAAATCAGCCAAATTGTGTTCTGTATCAACTTTGACTAGATGAATCAACTTCTTCTCTGCACAATCTCTGATGAAGTGATACCTGATATCAATGTGCTTGGTCTTGGAGTGCTTGACAGGATTGTTAGTGATGGAGATTGCACTGGAATTGTCTATCTGTGTGGGAGTATTGAACAGTTCTACTCCATAATCCTTCTTCTGATTTTGAATCCATATAACCTGTGCACAGCAGCTAGAAGCAGCTATGTATTCTGCTTCTGCAGTAGAGTTAGAAACACATGACTGTTTCTTGCATTGCCAAGACACAATTCTGGATCCAAGAAATTGACATCCTCTTGATGTGGATTTCTTGCTAATGTTGTAACCTCCATAATCACTGTTAGTATAAGCCATGAACTGAAAATCTTCATTTCTAGGATACCATAATCCTAGACCAGGTGCTCCTTTGAGGCATCTAAAAATTCTTTTCACAGCAAGCATGTGTGAGACTTTGGGATTGGCCTGAAATCTTGCACACAAGCAAGTTGCAAACATTATATCAGGCCTGCTTGCTGTGAGATACATCAAGGAACCTATCATTGCTCTGTATTGATGTTGATCAACATCCTCCCCCTCAAGGTCAGGGCTAAGAGATGTTGTCTTGGACATTGGAGTACCTAGAGCTTTGCAATCAGTCAGCTTGAATCTTTCAATAATGTCCTTGACATACTTTGATTGACTAATAAAAATCCCTGTAGGAGTTTGTTTCACCTGTAATCCAAGGAAGAAAGTGAGTTCTCCCATTGAACTCATTTTAAACTTGGATTTCATCAATGATTCAAAGTCCTTGCAGAGAGATTCATTAGTAGAACCAAAGATAATATCATCAACATATATCTGAACTAGCATAATATGTTGATTGGACTTCTTGAAAAAGAGAGTTTTATCAATTGTTCCTCTCTTGAAGTTGTTAGCCAGTAGAAAAGAAGATAAAGTTTCATACCATTTTTTGGGAGCTTGATGCAGCCCATATAGAGCCTTATCAAGCTTACAGACATGATCAGGAAACTTTGGATCTTCAAATCCAGGAGGCTGACACACATACACCTCCTCATCAATTCTTCCATAAAGAAAAGCACTTTTCACATCCATTTGAAACACTTTGAAGTTCTTGGCAGCTGCAAAGGCTAAAAATATTCTGATTGCGTCAATTCTTGCAACTGGAGCAAAAACTTCATCATAATCTATGCCTTCTTCCTAAGTATACCCTTGAACCACCAACCTTGCCTTGTTCTTAATGACAACACCTTTGTCATCCTTCTTATTTCTGAACACCCATTTGGTTCCAATGCATACTTTCCCTTTGGTAAAGGACAAATCTTCCAAACTCCCTGCCTTTCAAACTGAAGAAGCTCCTTTTGCATGGCTTCTACCCAACTGCTGTCTTTCAGTGCCTCAGCAACTTTCTTAGGTTCTATTTGGGATAGGAAGCAAGAAAACAAACAGATGTTTGCTTCATGCATAGAGCTTCTTGTTCTTACTCCCTTTTCAACATTACCAATTATGTTCTCAACTGGATGAGTGTTATGGATCCGAGTTCTTGGAACTACATCCAGCTGAGAAGCCAAATCCAGATTGCTTGACTCAAGGTTAGGAAGTATCACCTCAAGTTGGATTTCTAGCAGATCTTGAGGTCTTTGGGTTTGGACTGTTGTGGGATCACTTTATCTGGGAGAAGAGGTCTCCAAAGTGTTTGTTTCAGCTGAGGGACTCACATCTTCTTCTTGACTTATTGGAACTGAAGTAGAGTCACTCAAAGGAACAACATGAGATGTGTTCACGGTCTCAGACTGTGAGGCATCATTATGTGTCGATGTGGATCCTGCCAAGATTTGTCTTGAAGCTATTGGCAGTTCAACACGAAAGTCTTCTTCTCTTGTGGACTGGGAGGAGTCTGTGGTAGTTGACTGTGACTCTGGAACATACTCTTTCACAAGATTAAATGCAGATGTAAAGCTATTAAGATCAAATAGCCAATCAGGACCAGTTCCAGGCTTATTGATAGTATGTTCATTGAACTGAACATTTGCAGACTCTTCAATAATTCTAGAAGCTTTGATGTATACTCTATATGGTTTTGCATGTGAAGAGTACCCAACAAAGTAGCCCTCTGCTGATTTCTCAGCAAACTTGGCTAAGTGATTTTTAGTATTCAAGATGGTGCATTGACATCCAAATGGTTTGAGACCCTCCAAAGAATGGTTCATATTTGTGCAGGTGAGTCTTGTTGCCTGTCATGTGCCTGGAACCGCCACTGTCAACTATCCACAAGTTGCTTTTTGATTCCTGCTGTCCCTGCACATGACCAGAAGTGAATTAGTTTCTGATGGGAACCCAAGCCCATGTGGTCTTGGGTTTTCCATTAGCATCATTGTAAGTAAATTTCTTTGACATCATCTTAGGTGTGACAGATGATGAGTTTGTTGGTAGGACTGGTGGTTGAACAGATGGTTCAGGAATTTCCTTTTTCTTCCAAATTTGCTTAGCTTTTGAGGTTGTCGGAAGAGCTTGCTTCTTTTGATAGTCATCGGAAGCTTCCTTGCCTTTTCCTTCCGATGACTTGAAGGTGAGATTTTTCTTCTCATGGTTGTGTTGGGATGGTCTTCTTCCGAAGGTAGGAAATTTCCTTGGTCTATCAGAAACCCTTTTTGCATGAGCTTCCGATGCTTTCTTTCCATCATAATCTTTCTTGATGTTTTTCTTCCGATTATCAGAAGTACTAGCTTCCGATACCTTCTTGACTGGGTTTCTTCCTTGTTCTTCCGAAGAAGCAGATGACTTGCTTCAGCTCTTCTTTCTTCCTCTTCCCTCCTTTTTAGAGAAAATTCTTCTTCTTGGATTATAAAAGCAATCAGCAGCAAAGTGATTTGTCTCTCCACACATCAAGCATATAGTCTGATTGTTGAGAGATTGTAGCTGCTGAACCTTTTTGATGAAGGCCGAACTTTGATTCACAGAGGTTGATGGTTTGGATGTTCCAACAAACTTGTTGGCTTGAGGATTTACCTGCTTTCCTGAAAAATTGACCTTTCTCTCTTTTGATCTACCCCTTTTGGACTTGTCAGATGGACAGGTAACATAGTCATCTGAGGAGGTACTCCCAGTTTGTATGTTCTTAGCTTTGATAAAAACTGATGAATGTTTCTTAGTTTTCTTAGTTCTTTTCTTAGTTTTCAAAGCTGGTTTTTCTGTATCTGGTTTAATAGGAGTATCATCCTCATCTGAGCATGTTGAGTTACTTGGGTTCAGATCAGAGAGATCATCACTTTGAGCCACTTTGTGTGTGTCTAACTCCTCATCATACACAAGATTGGTCACTGGTTTACACCTGATCTCCACCATAGGAGTATAAGCAGATGGAGGCTCCACTTTGTTATAACCCAAACCAGCCCCCATCTTTCTTACTAGCTCAGATGTATCACTCATTCTGAAAAGTTTTTCATACTTTTCACCTTGGCTTAAAAATTTGTCTCTGTAAGACTCAGCCAATACAAGTTCTGTCTTGGCAGTACTCAGTCTTTCTAAAAGATTGTTAATTTGACACTGTTTGTTAGTGTCTTCATGTTTTAAGATTGAAATGGTCTTTTCCATTTCTTCAATCTTTTCTTTGTAATTTCTTTCAGATTCAAAAAAATTTGCCTTGACAACTTGTAGAAACTCAAGTTCATTACAGAGTTGAGAGTTTATTATTTTAAAAACATTTAACTTCTCTAAGCATTCAGGTGTGCACATATCATCAGTTACCTTGAATGAAGAAGTTGAGTCATTTGCCATCAATGCATTGTTGGAAATGGAAGCATCCTCAGCTTGGAAACTCCAGTCTGCAAAGTCTTGTTCTGCAATGTTTGCATTGTTTGATGAATTTGATGGTCTTTGAGGTGGTTGCCCAGAAGTTGATGGCTGAGTGCCTGTGGACTTGCACTCTCTGGCAAAATGCCCTAGCTGTGGACTTGTGAAGCCCAAAACCAGTCTTCATGTTATGCGTTTTGAACTGTCTGCCAGTTCTTTGATAGAACTTCTTTGCTCTATAGGAGATCATGGCCAAATGATGGTTTATGTCCATCTCCTCAAGATCATATGCAGGAATGCCATCTAAGTCTTCCTGGCACAAATGAAAGTAGTTGGTTTCCTCAGCCATGAAGGCTCCTTGTCCAGAGGTTAAAGGTGGAGTTGGGTTGGAAAAAGGATTTGTGTGTGTGGTTGATGGAGTAGGTGTCTCAGGAAAGGTGACATTGGATGTGGAGGTGGAATGGTAGATGGGTGCATAAAGTGCTGCTGAACCAAGAGTTACATGGGTGGGCTTAGGTTCCTGGGCATCTATTTCCATCTGGTATGCACTGAGTATACCAAACAGTTCACTCAGCTTTAGAGTCCTTAAATTTTCTGTCCTCCGGATGGCCACAGAGTATATGTTCCAGGCTTGAGGAAGTGACCGAAGAAACTTTCTGATCACATCCTAGTTCTCCATTTTGACACCTGCAGCTACCAACTCATCAACAAGCTGGACATACCTGAGATATTGAGAAGTCATCTTCTCATTGTTCTGTTGACAGAATTTTTCGAACTTTTGTTCTAGCATGTCCTTCTTGTTTTCTTTTATATCTTTAGATCCTTCATACATTTGCTGTAAGGAGTTCCACAGCTCCTGAGCAGATTTTCATTTCTTGAATGCATGTATGATTGTGTTGGGAATGGCCATCTGGATGAGCCACAGAGCCTTTGAGTCCACCTCCATTCTCTTGTAATCTTCATCAAAATAGAGAGCTGGATCTTTTGGCACAGGTGCTCCACCAGCGCCAGCAGCAGGAACAGTTAGGATGAAAGGCCCTTCAAGAACCGACTTCCATAGTTTGAAGTCCTGGTTCCTGATGAATCCCTCCATCCTGACTTTCCAAGTGTCATAATCTTCTGGAGTGAACATTGGTGGCTTGTTGAGAGTACCATTTTCTGTATCATGTTTGTTAAGTGCAGCCATTTGAACAAACACACAGAATATGAGTTTTGAAGTAGTGAGATTTAAGAAGAAATGAAACTGGTAACTTAAGGATGATTAATCACTTAAGTTCAAGAGCCAAAGCTCTGATACCACTTGTTGGATCATGCTGTTTACTTCAAACAACACTTCACAAGTATTTCTCTCTTTCAATCCAACAGATGCGGAATATCTGTTAGAAGGATCTCTCAAACACTCAATGGTGAACAAATAATCTTTGAATGACAATAAGAACACAAGAACAAATTTCAAGCTCAAAGATATATTTCTTTTAAAGTATTACAAGTGTAAGCAGACAAGCACACACACAAGATTACAATGAGAGGTTATATAGCCAAGACTACAACCGTATACTCGTAGGAATACAAGTTGGGTATACTTGACAATACATAAAGTAAAGCTTATTCAAGTATCTAAATTGTCTTAATAGGCTAAGACACTTAATTACAATCATTACAAATATAGACATTGACTTTACAAAAGACTAGCTAAATACAAAAGGCATTTAATGTTGTTGATCTTCAAGGCTTGAGATGATCTTTTGCATTTAATGCAGCTGGGTTGAAGTAAGGTGATGTATCTGACTCTCGGTATGTTATCTTGGTTGTTCTCAGACCAGCATGTCTGTTGTCAGCACCTTTTGTACTATAAAAGTACTCAGCTACAGTCTTTGTCAGAGGATTAACCTCGAAAGTCTTTGTCTTTGGGTGCATAGGAGAATCTTCGGAAGCATTAGTTCTTTAGAAGCTTTATTGTCTTCGGAAGCTATGAAGCTTTAACTCTAAGTGTTGGCCTTCCGAAGTGCTTTGTCTTGTACAGCCTTCAGTAGGAGTGAGTTACCCTTCAGAAGCAAGCAAGATTGCTTCCGAAGAGGAACTCCTTCCTTCCGAAGGCTGTTTGTCTTTGTAGTCTCTGATACTTAGACAAAAATGAAGTTTGGTGAGCATCAGCCTTTATTAGTCTTTACAACCATATCTAGAGTTTTATCGGTACTAGTTAACTAGAAACAAAAGTAACAAACATTTCAACAGTTCGGTGCTCTAGGTGGTGCTATAACTATTACCAGACAATCCATCTAAATCGGTAGCATCATCATTCACATATTTGGAGATTATACTCTCAAAATCAGGAAATTTCGAGAGCAGGAAGTCTGACATTCTGTCACGTTTTTCGTTGCTATGTTTGAGTTGCTCCTTAAGTTCATTAATTTGATTTTTTAGATCTTTATTAGCTTCTCTTGTTGTGGCTTCTCCTTGAGATGGTTCAGCTATCAATTTCATCCATGCATCTTTTTTCTTCATCACTGGCCCAACGCATACCTCCTAGCCCGACTGTATCGTTTTATCCTTACCACAAACACTTTTGATTGCTTCTTTTTCAAGCTTTTGTTCCATACTAGTTGTAACAGTGGTTCCTTCATATGTTAGTTTATCAATGGCCTCCTTTTTATGAGCAATTATATTTTCCTGATATAACAAAAGGCACGAGAACAAAATTTAAAACTAATATTATCCAAAACCATCTTAGTCAAAGTTTTTTTAGCAAAGAGACAGTTACATGTTCAGCTTTTGCATGCTCGTTTAGCCATCCTTTTTTATCCTTATAATGTAGCTTGTAGTAAACTTGTAGCGGGCTAGGTGACATTTGAGTCTCTTGATATATCTGACATCATAAACATTTATAATAAAGAAGAATAAGTATATTATAAAATGATTGAAATGAATATTTTTATTTACAGATATAAATCTAAGAACACTAACAAAACACTCTTTTGTTGCTATTATTTTACGCATAGATACCTAAAAACACAATCAATTCTTTGAAAGAAGAGCTTAAAGATAATTGAAAGGAGAAAAAAAAAGGTAGCACTTTGCTGTTGTGGTAATCACCAGGTGTTTAAAAAGTAACACCAAAATTCACGTTAATAGGTTTTTCCCAAGATACCACTTGTTGCTTTAGGAATATTCGACTACTACAGCTACAAAAAAAACCAAGCAGACCTTTTGGTGAGGCTGGTGTGTTTTATTAACAACCAATCAGATCTGTTGGACCAATTATACAACATTAAAATAGAAGATTACATGCCTACAACCTACTTTATAAGCACAATATCCCATCCCATTTTCATGGACATTAACTAGAAGCCACTAGGAACCATGGAAACAAACATTAATGCTCCACGATTTTATCCTAATAGTCATAATACTAAATAATGTTGTTTTATGAATTTTTTGTATCTTTTATTTTTTTAGTTTGGTTGAGCTGGTGGGTTGGGTCTGTTGTGTTCACCTTGATGTTCCTGGTTCTTGGGTTTGGTTTGTTTCGGCTGAGACCCATTGGCATCATAGGTGTTTTGAGAATTGGCTTAATTGTTTTGGTTGGTTTCATGGGGTCTGTGCTGTTTGGGTTTTTTCCAAGTTTTTAGAGGTTGGGTTCACTTAGCCTGGAAAGGTTGGGAAGTTAGCTGTGGTGGGGTTGGTTGTGGCTGGGGCATGCTCACCACATTTGGGTTCGAGGTGGGGTCTGAATGGTTGGCTGTAGGTTCTCTGATGGCTGGTTGGGGGTGCTGGTTGCTGCATTTTATTGCTGAAGATTGGGCTGGGTACGGCTCTAATAAGCCCCAATGGTCTTATCTGTTGGTGTTTTTGGGCCTAATATTTTTGGCTGTTGAAGTTTGCAATTTGCTGGTTTGGGTGTTGGGCCTAAATTGGTTCTGGGCTTGGTTATGTATAGCTTGGATGCAGGCTGGTCTGTGCATGGGAAGTGAGATTACGGTCCTGTTGTTTCTCGGATCGTGTGATCACGCCTTTGGTCTTGGTTTTTGGGATGGTTGCTGTTGTACAAGGCTGTCTTGGTGGCTGAGAGCTCTGTTGTGGCCTATCAATTGCTTTGGTTGGAGATTCTTGGCAAGGGACACCTCCCATAGTGCCTTGCTTAGGACATGGCCTAGAGGTTTTAGCTATGTCCTTGCTGTTGGCCTGCTTTGGCCCAACAATGGCTCGAGGATGGCTGGAGCTGGTAATCTGTTTGCTTGGTTTGGCGCCTCGAGGGGGGGCAGCAGCCCAGGGCCGACCGGCCTGGTTTGCTGCCTGTTTGATTCAAATTGCACAGCCTTGGAAACGGCCCCTCCCCAAACCTTGTGCCAGTACCAGTGATGGTTAGAACCTTCAACCAGTTCTTTATATTGTGTTTATTCGATATAGAAATTTTATGATTTCAGAAAAGAATGATTAGTTAAGTTAAAAGTGGTTCTTATTGTGATTAGTTGTCAAATTGTTACATATTAGTTTTTGTTAGTATTTTTGATTAAGTGTTTATGTCTTAAAAATCAGTTAAAATAAAGGGAGTTTTAATGTTTGAGTTGTTGATTAATTTTATGTTAATCTGTTGCAATGGAACTCGCATGCTTGAACTCGAACAAGCCCTAATTTGAACCCATTCTAATATAGCACCCTATACGACCCAACCCGCTCGTTTTGATAGTATACTATGAACCGAATAAAGAAAAAAAAATAAAGGACCTATAACCAATTCCATAAATTATACTACATAATAAATTAAGGGTAAAAAAAACTAGAAATCTTACCATTTGAATACATGATTAGATATCGATCGTGAGCCCCCTCTGCTTATATTAACTTCTTTTCCTCTGTTGATTTCCATCTGATCACTATATTTATATAAAATTAAAATTCGATAAAGTTGTTAGAACTTAGAAAAATAAGAAAAATAATTCATTAATATATATTATGATTAAAAAAAACAAATTAAGGATGTTTACCCGGAATTTATCTGACTCCCAATAGTCGCACAGATGATTCCAGTCTTCTACACTTCGATATCCAGGTTTCATTTTAGATCTTGCGTTTACTGGATTCGTTTTTCCTCCATTTGTCTTCCAATAGTTACTTAAAGCACCTCGTGCGCGTTTCCAATTGTCACGCAGTTGAGCATTTACATATTCCATAAAAACAATATTTGCTCGCAACAACTCAAACTTTCCAAGCATCAAATATAAACGTTGACAATATAAATGAACATGTAATGTCATAATATATTCTAAATAAATTAAAGGTAAAATCATATACAACTTACTTCTAATTTCTCATACATCAGATTTTTACATCTTCCGGTACCGAATCCCAAGTGTGAAATTTCATCGGACACACATTCCGAATAATTATTCCACACTCAGTAGAAAATTGGGTATGCTGAGTTACCGACGAATTTTTTTGTATTATTATCCATTATCAAGGGGATTTTACAACATGTACTCACAATCTTTGCAACACTTTTGTTTAAACTTGGTCCTCGCCTCTTTGGTGGATTAGCAGGTTGTTCCACAGCAGGTTGTCCTACGGGTAATGTATAAAAGACAAATATATAATGATTTTAGTTATGATAAACTCATATGCCCATCAATTATAATGTATGAATAAAAAACCTAAATCATATAGCGTTATACAACCTTACAAATCACATTTTCAAACACTTGCAAAGTATGCAGGTCATAACTTGATTATTTAGAATTTAATATTGTACTAGTTTAGCAGAAAATTAAGTAACTAATACAATTAACTTTTACTAATCTTTAATTGTCAACAATATAAAATAGATACAAATTATTCAGTTTAAATAATTGATCACCATAACTAGGAAAAAAATATTAACCGTACAACATTCTAGAGTTTTTGAATTGTTACTAGGAATCACTATGTGTGTTATTTAATATTATAATGCATAGAGATAGGATCAGATTTATAAACTCATTTAAAAAACCCAAAACCAATACTGAAACATTCAATTATGATTTAGGAATGAATGTCACTCCTTCATTCCCTAACCCACAAACAATTACCTTAGTTTTAAAAATTGTATCGAAATAAACAATCAAATTAAAGATCATAGGTGCAAAACAAAATATAATCTACCTCATGAAGATAAAACAACTAATGGATTAAACCTACAGGCTACAACCTTTACATTTCAAGCCTTAGAATTACCAACTAAACTAGTTGTTTCTTGATTTAAAAAACTAAACATAAAAAATTCATGATTTTTATAGCAATAACTATAATAAATAATGCCTTGGATCTCAACAAGGCCAATTCAAAATACATAAGTGTTTGGGCAGCATTATTCTTACGGTTAGCAGGGCTCATCATATTGCTATGCATGATGTTGTGCAGGTCGATAAAGCCATGGGGACTGCATGGCTTGGCCCTTGGCATGAGCAGATGTGCAGGCGCCCTCGCAAATGGCCTCGGCACCTTGGCTGGTGGGCTGTGGTGTGTCTGAGGGCCGAGAGGGTGGCTGCATTCTACTACTGTTGTCGTAACATTAAATATATGGGTTGTTAAGACAACAATATGTGAAAGTCAAATATTAAAAACTATAAGAAATATACCCGTAGATCTGGTGTGATATGAATTACTCTTGCGTTTACGTTTACTTTGTGGCATTAATGTAGATGCAATTCCCTTAGCAATCGATGGATTTGTAGTTACTTGAGAATCTTCTGCAGGTCTTGTTCTTGTAAATACCATCATCACTAGCATAAGCATCCACATTGTACTACAACGGAATTTATACATTAAAAATAGATATATACATTACAGTTAGCAGCTTATTTTGTTTGTTGACAGCCACATTTCTACACTAAATGCATCACTAAGCAATATTACAATTAAATTGAAATTCGTGTTGGTATCATTATATAAATGCCCTCGCGTTATCATAATTTCATATCTAACTCACCACTATTTGCCTTTATTGATCATTAGTAACCATAGTTGTTCATTAATGCCAATAAAGGAGAGTTAATGCGAACATAGTTGAATACCATTGACCATGATACAATCATAGATTCACAATAGCGAGTTTGGGTTCAATACTGGGAATTCATGTGTGATATGATTTAAATCATTTGAAGGGCGTGTGGATATAAATGAGATACTAGTCTATAATCAATAAGCCTAGTTTATCATTGATTGTTTGTACTAATTGTTCCAAAATTTAATGACTCACATATGCTAAGATTATTGATATCTTGTAAATGATTGGGTTATATCATGTACTTATACAACGGGTGTAAGTTAGTCGTAAAATATGAGCAACATATATATATGACTTCAACTTAATTTGATTTCGTAATACCATACCCAATGTGAACATTAACCTAAAGTCCTTCTGCTTAACAGTCATTAATCAATATTACAGTTAAATTGAAGTTGGTGTTGGTATTATTATATAAATGCTCTCGAGTTGTTGTAATTTCATATGTTTCTTTTATATATTTATACAACGTGTGTAATTAATTCGTAAAACCATCCTGCCACGACGTGTGAGTAAATGGTCTTGTTTTTTTAATTTTTCATGTCTTATTTTTGTAATTTTAAAAATATTATATTTTAAAATAATGATTTAATTATTAATGTTTCAATTTTATTGTTTTGTTTGAATTCATAAGTTGTACCCACAAGTCAAACTAAAATTTTTCTATAATATTTAAAATATATTTTTGCTGGGCATGATACATACACTGCTAACCACGTGTTTGTCAACGTGGTTGTGGTGAGTGTTTGGCTGTGCCACCTCCAACACAAACATCCATTACGATTTACTCTTATATACATACTTTTAGTGAATTGAAACATGTAAAATTTAGGATTGTTAATATAAAATTGTTGTTAAATAAAGTACTTTTACTAAGGTGTTTAACTAGCCAGTAAGATGAAATTACTAAGAGCATAATGTATGACTTAAAACCCCAAATGGTCTAACTGACCACTATTTGCCTTGATTGATCATTAGTACCCATGTCTGTTCATAAATGCAACTAAAGGAGAGTTAATGCGAACATAGTTGAATACCATTGACCATGATACAACCATAGATGCACAATAGCGAGTTTGGGTTCAATACTGGGTATTCATGTGTCATATGATTTGAATCATTTGAAGGGCATGTGGATATAAATGAGATAGTAGTCTATAATCAATAAGTCTGGTTTATCATTGATTGTTTGTACTAATTGTACCAAAACTTAATAACTCACATATGCTAAGATTATTGATATATTGTAAAAGATAGGTTCATATTATGTACTTATACAATGGGTTTAATTGTCACACTCCAACCGACGGCGGAATACGTCGGGGCGCGAACGTGACTGTTCAATAGCTCATGATCAACTAAAACGTTTCATAATTAATGCAACCAAATTCAATGTCTTACAATTCGAAGTAAACAAAGTTCAAACAACCAAAGTTCAAATAAAAAAAACTAAAGTTCAAATTATTCTTAAAGCTTCTAAAGTCTAAGCATCTTATGTGTTCATCCCAAAAGCTCACTAAGTTGCACCTGAAACATGAATAAGTTTGAAAGGTCAACTACAAAAGTAGTTGGTGAGAATCATAAAGTTGACTCGATAAATAGTTTAATAGTTCAAAGTTTTAATCATGTATCATAAACATATCAATAGATAAGGCTTAATGTGGAAACATACATTAAACTATTGCAGATCAAACCTTAGTTAACCAAGTTAGGCATAGTAATACATACTATCCTTATAGCTCCAATAGTTCAAATTGTGCACAATAGTTCAAACATACAAAGTTCAAATAGTTCAATAGTTGGTAACTGAGTGATCACCGGCTGGGTGGAATGGTCAGTTCAATAGCTATCATCACAACAGTCAGGCTAATATAGTTAATGATCAATGCAAGTTTCGAGGATAGTTGACATGTAGTTTGGGACACAAGCTCAAATCACAAGATAAAGTTCATAGATACAGATTGTTCAAATAGTTAAAGTTCATGTTTCATCCCCGATGTTAAAAAAAAAATCAAAATCAAGAAAAAGGGGAATATGAAACTCACCTGGATAAGATAGCTAGATCTAGAGTTCAAGTAGTTGAGAATCCAAATTTGCGAGAAATGAATCCTCACAATAAACCTATATTTATAAGTTCAAAATTTTCTAAGTTCAACAAGTTCTAAATAAAGTTCTAAGGTATTTTAGGTTCTAGATTTAGGTTTTAAATAAATTTGGGGAGATCAAAGCTAAGTTAGATGATTAGGTTAATACACACCACAAAGTTGTATTTTTTTTTTAGTTATCAAAAATAAATAGTATAAGTTCAAGAAATAATGATCTAAAATTCATAAGTTAATTACTCTAAAATATTTAAAAGTTAAAGTGTTATAAAAAAAATGTAGATGATTATATAAGATTCATAATTAAATTACTGAATGCAAAGTCTTATGTTTATATGTTTTAATATAAAGTTTTTAAGTTAAATTAATTACTATTCATTTTAAATAAAATAAATCTAACCAAAATTATTCGTAAATTATGAGCAACATATATATGACCTCAACTTAATTTGATTTCGTAATGCCAAACCCAACGTGAACACTAACCTACAGTCCTTCTGCTTAACCATCATTAAGCAATATTACAATTAAATTGAAGTTGGTGTTGGTATCATTATATAAATACCCTCGAGTTGTAGTATTTTCATATGTTTATTTTATGTACTTATACAACGTGTGTAATTAATTCGTAAAACCATCCTGACATGATGCGCGAGTAAATTGTCTTGTTTTTTTTTTAATTTTTTTCATGTCTTATTTTTTACAGATTTACCCTAAATTACAATATTATTACCAATGTATTTCAATTGAACATAATGTATTTGAATTGCTAGTAGAAATTAATTTAGGTGTGTCATGTTTTTTTAATTAATCTAATATCAATTCTTAAATATATCACGTTGTTAGACAATTGAACTTATCTATAACCCTATTTACAACCTTCAGATCCAACTTCCAGCCACGAAATCACCATACTCCAATCGGTTGTTCCTAACCATCAAGGCTGTAACTGCACTGCTGGTTCCTCTCCATGCAGGTTCCTCACCATCCAGCCCGCTACCCGACGACTTCCCTTTGGCGGAGATGGCACCCAGTTTGGATCCTTGGCAGCCGAATTCCCCAACAGGTATGATTCTCGGTGATTATGTTAGAATTACCTTACCTTATGACTTAATAATTGAACCAACGGCCCTAGGATTTCCCTTACGCGGAGACGACACCGGCCAGCTTCCATCCTTGGCAGTCGAATTACCCAACAGGTATGATTTTCGGGTGGTTATGCTGGGCCTGCTTTAATTGCCTTACCTTATGACTTGACAATTGAACCAATTGCCTTATGACTTCCCTTCGGCGTAGACATCACCCCAGCTTCTATCCTTGGCAGTCGACTTCCGCAACAGGTATGATTCTTGGGTGATTATGTTAGGCCTTCTTTAATTTCCTTAACTTAGGACTTAACAATTGAATCAATTGCTTAGGCCTTAAAAGTTTATGACAATGTCTAAACCAGAATTTAATTTACGCATACATCTGGTACCATTTAATGATTTAAATTAGCATGAAGTTTTCAGCTTGTTGTTGTATTCACCTGCAAACTAATATGAGTTGGCTTTAAGTATTACCGGTATATAAAAAATATTATAAACCACCTTTTACACCTTGATATATTTTAATCATCTGGTAATTTATTCTTGCTTTATCACTCTTTTGTCACCATGAAGATTCCACCTTGAACTAGTGCAATAAAAAAAACAGACATGACAACATCAATAATTTGATAATTTGTTGTTAGCTAGGTTTATGCAATGAATTTGGATAAGAGCTGGAGTAAAATCACCAATAAGGTAGACCCATTGTTTATTAAAGGTGCAATGGCTTTTGCAGAGATGGGTAAAAAATATGTTGATAGTGATGGTCGGATGCATTGTCCATGTAGAAATCGTGTTAATGCAAGAAAACATGTTCCCACACTTGTTGTATCTCATATCATACATAATGGTTTTGAACCATCATACAATGTTTGGATATATCATGGTGAACATCTGCCATGCTATGAAACAGACGGAACAAGCAGCGAGTGTGAAGATATTGAAAATAAATCAAATGACGGTGTCAATGATTTACTTGATGATGCGTTTCCTACGAACGGCGAACCCGAAGCAGAAAACTTCAAGGCTGGGGCAGATTATCGTAATAATCCAAATGTGGAGAAGTTATTTGTTGATGTGGAGAAGCCTTTATACCCGGGGTGTGATGAGTTTTCTGTACTAGGCTTTTTACTAGAGTTGATGAATGTCAAGGTAACGTGTAAAATGACAAATGTGGCAATGGATATGATTCTAAATTTATTTAGTCGCGCATTCAAGGACACAAACTTGCCGAAAAAGTATTTGCGTACTCTTGGACTGGGATATGAGTCTATTCATGCATGTAAACATGATTGTGCGTTATTTTGGAAAGAATATAAAAATTTAGAAAATTGTCCGGTGTGCAGCACTAGTTGTTACGAAGAAAATGTTAAAGGGAAGAAGAAACCGGTAAAAGTCTTGCGCTACATTCCCATCACAAGTAGACTTAAACGATTATATGCCTCGAGACACACTGCCAAGGAAATGTTGTGGCATGATCAACAGAGAATCAAAGAGGAGGGGATTCTTAGGCATCCAGCAAATGGAAAGGCCTAGAAACACTTTGACACATTGTATACCGATTTTGCAAATGATCCTAGAAATGTTCGCCTAGGACTTGCTAGTGATGGTTTCAATCCTTTCGGAGCAATGAGTCTCTCATATAGTATGTGGCCTGTTGTGCTCATACCCTACAATATGCCTCCTTGGAAGTCACTCGTCGATTCCGCATTTATGTTGACATTGCTGATTCCTGGAAGGGATTCACCAGGTTGGGATATTGATGTCTATTTGCGTCCACTGATAGATGAGTTGAAACTTCTATGGAATGAGGGTGTTGAAACGTATGATTGTGAATCAAAGCAGATATTCAACGTGCGTGCCGCACTGCTTTGGACAATCAATGATTTTCCTGCATATGGGTACATGTCCGAATGGACCACAAGTGGATATAAAGCATGTCCTATATGCAATGAAGATGCGAGCAGTATACGTATACGAGATAGAATAGCATATGTTGGTCATAGGCGATTTCTCCCACTTGATCACCCTTGGAGGAAAGCACGAGATTTTAATGGACACAAAGAGACAAGGCTTGCACCTAAAGATGTCAACAGAGATGATTGCTTGTGTCAGTTGGAACATCTCACTATACAACAACATGGAAAACATAAGTGCCACGGAGGAAAAAAGAAAAGAAAACGAGACCGAAGTGATTTTAACTGGTAAAAACAAAGCATTTTTTTTGAACTTCCATATTGGCATAAGTTGTTAATTCGTCATAGCATTGATGTGATGCATGTGGAAAAGAATGTGTGTGAGAACTAGTTGGGAACCATGTTAAACATAAAAGGAAAAACGAAAGATACTGACAAAGCTCGTCTAGATTTGCAAGATATGAATATACGTAAGGAACTTCACTTTGTTAGGAAGAATGATCGTTGGGTTAAACCACATGCTTCGTATGTTTTAACAGGAGATGAGAGAAGACAATTTTGTAATTTACTCAAGTCTGTGCGTTTTCCAGATGGATATGCAGGAAATTTAGCCAAAAATGTGATTGTTGAGCAAGGGAAGGTCTATGGGCTAAAATCACATGATTGTCACGTTTTAATGCAACACATTATACCTATTGCAATTCGTCCATTTCAAACAAAACATGTGACAATCCGACTTTTCGAATTAACCTCGTTAACTGAAAATAACGAAATCACAAATATGAGGCCCAAGGTAAGCCCAATGAGGCCAAGTTAGGCCCAATGAGGCCCAAGGTAGGCCCAATTGTAAATATGAGGCCCAAGGTAGGCCCAATTGTATTTATGAGGCCCAAAAGGATTAACCTAGCCAAATTAGTGACAATTAGTTATTTCGGGATAATCTCGTTAGCAAAAATTAACAGAAAATGGCGTGGAACGATGCGAAATCAAACTACAAGGATTAGAATGGAATAAAACAAATTATAAACACAAAAAAATTACAAGTGTAAGTTGTATTTATATTAGAATATAGAATTTTGACTTTTGAGTTCAAAATTTGGCTAAAACACCAAATTGAATTCGATTTTTATATCAATAAGTAATTAAACCCGAATTAAACTTGTATAATGATCAAAATAATGATTAGTAATCACAACAAACGGTTATGGAAACCATTAGTCATCAAATTTAACTCAATTTAATGTTAAATCATGAAACCGTAGCATTTCACTACCCAAACCATATACCTCAACCATAATCCACGAAATTGGCAATCCAGAACATCTATTCGGCACTTTTAGAAGGGTTCACATACAACCAATCGATTCCAGAAGTTTGAGGTTGAAGATTTCGATCGGGAGTGGCCGAAAGTCAAAGCCCTAGTCGAACCATATCGATTCAACATCAAAAACAGGTAAAATTCACACCTACACGTTCTGAATATTCCGACTAAGCATAACCCTATGCTAGGTTCGGTTACAAATCTCGAATTATAAGAATCCCAATTCTAGGGTTCATCATCTTTGATGAATTGGGGATTTCGATCGAAAATGGCTTAAAAATCAAATTAAATGATATGTTAGTTTCAGAGGACCCCGATTAACATAAACCTTATATCAATTTTGATAAACTATATTTAATTGAATAAAAACCGGTTTCACGTTTTTGATTGAAAAACGTTTTATGGGTTTTGATCTAAACCAAAGCAAAAATGAAATTAATATATACAGAAAGGATCGAAATTCTGTTTTTAATGAAAACCATATGCCAATTGCTTCAAACAAACACGAATTTTATGAGTTTGCTTGCTAAGGCTTGTACGATAAAACGAGTTGGGGTTTTTAGTGATAACGAACATCAAAATCGAATTAAATGATACAGATAGTTTCGAAAACTATTGTTTGACAAAAACCCTATGAAAAATAAGTTTAGAACAAACGAATTTGACAAGATTAAATGGTGGGTTTGAGGATTCACGTTCGAAACCATGCGTGTCACGAAATGGAGCTTTAAAATGATGATTTATCAAATTAAAGGCATGGTTGAATTCTCTTGGACCACTGGAACCATAACCCTATGGTTTCAGCTTCGAAGACAATAGAATTGAGGCTCAATTGAACCCACATGGTTGGGTCAAAGTAAACCCAAGGGAACCGGTTGGATTGGGTTTAAAAAGGACTAATTGGGCCCTTTGTTAACAAATGTTATTGGGTTGAGATGGTAGTTCGTGGGTGTGGGGAGTTGGAGGTCACGGGTTCGAACCCGGGCTCCAACTGTTTTTAATATTTAAACCATTTTTTTAGTGTTTCGATCATATTTTTTTCATATCAACTCGGTTTTAACCCGTTCCAGTTGCGTTGGAACCGTAATGGAATTCCGAACAACATAAAACAATAAAATTTCTAATTTGACTAAAAATTACAGTCGCGTATATTTGCGTGTATATAAACATAATCGTATATGTTTATACGATTTAAACAAACGAATCCGAAATCATTTGTACTTTTGTATGAATGTATGAAACAAATTAATATACGTGTATAAGATCACAAACACGATTTGACATTACGAATAACGCGATGTTATTGTAATAACACAGATTCTTCGTAGAAGGTTGTCTACGCGATCTCACGTGTATTTGATCATTCTATTCACAATCAAAGGTGCGTACACGGCCCCTTTCTTATTTTAAACTGTTTTGGGGGAGAAAACATGTGCAAAAAACACTTTTAGATACATATCACTTGCATGAGTTAGCTGTTTACATTAAGTGCAAACATAGCATTACAACGCCTTACACTTCGAACCGTTTAGTTTGCCGTAGCGCAAAACGTGGTAGTTGGAAATAGATCTATTAGGTTTGACAAACCTCACTTGGTAGATGGGATCTACGCTGGTGTTTGACTGACCAAACACACACATTACTATTGTTCGTGCTAGACAATAGTGGCAAGGCAAAAACATGCTATAGCATGGCAATCGTCAGCTTCGGTGTCGACCACTTATGTAAATAGTACAAATGACTAGCTATCATGACTATGCATGTGTGATTATGTTATCTGTAAACTTTATATTCAAACTGTGGTTTCAACATTTGTGATTATACATACAAACCTGTGTATGCACCAACCTTTGTGTTGACTTGATTTACATGTTTTCTCCGGACACTAAGGCACAAGCAAGGACAAGCAGGGACTAGGATGTTGAGTCTCATGCATACATTTCAGTTCAAGTGTTTTAGCTTTGATCAATTAAGATATTGAATGTTATTGGATTTGTACTTTACATTTTCAAACCATTACGTTTTGTTAATTGGTTTTTAAAACGCTTCCGCAAACATTGAAACTTTGATATTACAGTTTTAGACCAAAGTATGTTTGAATATCATATAGAGGTCTTCGTTATGTCTAATGATCTGAGATCCTGGTTTGTCACGTTCCCAAACGGTATAAATCCGTTAGTTGAAAATTGGGGGTGTGACAAAACAAATTCGTGATGCGATAGTCGAGTTATCTCGGTTCTTTAAAAAACTTACTGAGGTCATATTACACGTGCGGAAGCTAGAAGCCTTGCAAAAAGAGATAGTTAAAGTTTTGTGCAAGCTTATTATCTGCAAATCCTACTACCATACAGCAAGCTGTTCGACTGGCACATCAACTAACTGATCAAACGATGCAACGGGGAACATTACCCAAACGAACAATAACAGCTAAGGCGGGAGACCACAAAAGAAAGTGGGATAACATTGATCCCAAGAATTTCACTCAGCTGTCATTTCAGCAGAATCGCAAGCAGTCATCGGGAGGGTATAATGGTAGATGCCCGAAGTGCAACAAATGTGGATTCCATCACTTTGGGAATCAATGTGACAAGTACCGATGTCAGCGATGCAGAAAGATGGGTCACGTAGCAAAAGACTGTCGAGGGGAACTGCAAGCAACCCCACTCGACCGTAGCAACACACAGAAAGGATGTTTTGAGTGTTGCATACATGGACATTTCAAGAAGAAGTGCCCACAACTCAAGAAAAGAAGGGCTAATGATATAACTACAAAAGGAAACAGCAACAACAACACAAATGTTGCTAGAACAAGGCTTTTGTAATTGGAGGACGTCAGGAACGAGACGATCCCAACGTCGTTACGGGTACGTTTCTTTTGAATTATCACTCTTCCTTTATGCTATTTAACACCGGTGCAGATCGGGGTTTTGTATCTAGCAAATCTTGTGAATTGCTAAGTATTAGTTCTACTGCTTTAGAAAACCCATACACTATAGAACTAACTGATAATAAGTTAGTTGTTGTAAACCATATTCTTAAAGGATGTGTTCTTGACTTGATGGGTCAAACACATGACATTGACTTTATGCCTACCGCCTTAGGCAGTTTTGATGTAGTCATTGGCTTGGATTGGTTGTCCAAACACCAGGCTGAAATAGTATGCTATCAAAAGCTCGTCCGTATACCGCTTTCACATGGGGAGACACTGTATGTATAAGGTGAGAAGAGCAGTGCGCCACTGCGTCTCATATCTTGTATGAAAGCACACAAACGTCTGCGTAAAGGTCATGCAGCAGTTATAGCACTTATAACTGAGAAGCCGGTAGATGAGAAGAAGATTGAAGATATACCAGTAGTTTGTGAATTTCCTGAAGTATTTCCAGAAGACCTACCGGGATTACCGCCTATCAGACTGGTGGAACTTCGAATCGAACTTACACCAGGTGCAGCACCGATAGCTAGGACGCCTTATCGACTTGCACCATCTGAGATGCAAGAGTTATCTAGACAACTGCAAGAGTTGTGGATAAGGGTTTTATACGATCTAGTTTTTCACCGTGGGGAGCTCCAGTCTTATTTGTCAAGAAAAAGGACGGGACTTTCCGTGTGTGCATCGATTACCGGGAACTGAACAAGGTTACCATCGAAAACCGGTATTCGTTACCTCGGATTGACGATCTGTTCGATCAGTTGCAAGGTTCGAGTTACTACTCGAAGATTGATCTCAGATCTGGTTATCACCAACTCAGAGTACAGGAGGAGGATATTCCAAAGACAGCATTCAGAACGCGCTATGGCCATTATGAGTTCTTGGTCATGCCATTCGGATTGACAAACGCTCCAGCTGTATTCATGGATCTCATGAATCGTGTTTGTAAACCTTACCTTGATAAGTTTGTCATTGTTTTCACAGATGACATTCTCATATATTCTCAAACTGAGGAAGAGCATGCTGAACATCTTCGATTGCTGTTGGAATTACTAGAACAAGAACAATTGTACGCTAAGTTCTCGAAATGTGACTTCTGGATGCGAGAAGTACAATTCTTGGGGCATATAGTCAATGAAAAGGGCATACACTTTGATCCAGCGAAAATTGAAGCGATTAAAAATTGGGAAGCGCCAAAGACCTCTACCGAGGTACGACAATTCTTTGGTTTGGCGAGTTATTACCGACGATTCATTGAGGAATTCTCAAAGATCGCTTAACCACTTACAGCTCTTACGCATAAGGGAACGAAGTATAACTGGACGGATAAACAGGAAGCTGCATTTCAATTATTAAAACAGAAGCTCTGCAGTGCACCGATTTTGTCATTACCGGAAGGGACAGATGACTTTGTGGTGTATTGTGATGCATCTGCACAGGGTTTGGGATGTGTGTTGATGCAACGTGATAAAGTGATTGCTTATGCTTCAAGGCAACTACAACCATACGAAAAGAATTACACTACTCATGACTTGGAGTTAGGAGCAGTGGTTTTTGCTCTGAAGATTTGGAGGCATTACTTGTATGGAACTAAGTGTACTATTTACACTGATCATAAGAGTTTGCAACATATCTTTGATCAGAAGGAACTCAATATGAGACAACGACGATGGGTAGAGTTGTTGAATGATTATGAATGCGCAATTAAGTATCACCCGGGAAAAGCTAATGTGGTAGCTGATGCTTTAAGCAGAAAAGACACTTCAACAAGACGGGTTCGTGCACTTATGATGACGATACATACTGACTTACCTGACAAGGTACGCAGTGCTCAGATCGAGGCCTTGAAAAAGGAAAACTTGGTACAGGAATCCTTACGAGGAATGGAAGAACAACTGGATGTTAAGTCTGATGGAATTCGTTATTTCATTAATCGACTGTGGATACCTTTGTATGGAAGTTTAAGGGAACTCGTGATGGATGAAGCACACAAGTCCAGATATTCAGTCCATCCGGGATCAGACAAGATGTATCATGATTTGAAGGCACTATATTGGTGGCCTCACATGAAAGCTGACATTGCTAAGTACGTTAGCAAATGTTTGACTTGTTCGAAAGTCAAAGTTGAATACCAGAAGCCATCTGGTTTACTGCAACAACCAGAGATACCGATGTGGAAATGGGAACAGATTTCGATGGACTTCATTACTAAGTTACCCCGTACACCGAGTGGTTGTGATACGATATGGGTAATTGTTGATCGATTAACGAAATCTGCACACTTCTTAGCAATCAAGGAAACTGATAAGATGGAGAAACTGACTCGTATTTACATCAAAGAAGTGGTAGCACGGCATGGCGTGCCAATCTCTATCATATCAGATCGGGATGCCCGATTTACTTCCAACTTTTGGAAATCACTTCATAAGTCATTGGGGACTCGCTCGGATATGAGTACCGCCTATCATCCACAGACCGACGGTCAAAGTGAACGTATGATTCAAACGCTCGAGGATATGTTACGAGCTTGTGTAATTGACTTTGGTGATAGTTGGGAAAACCATTTGCCGTTAGTGGAATTCTCTTACGACAACAGTTATCATACAAGTATTCAAGCAGCACCGTTTGAAGCTTTGTATGGTCGCAAATGTCGTTCACCAGTTTGTTGGGCTGAAATTGGTGACAGTCAGATTACAGGTCCTGAATTGGTGCACGAGACGACTGAGAAGATTGTACAAATCCGGAACCGTATGGTAGCGGCCCGGGATCGACAGAAGAGTTATGCTGACAAACGTCGTAAGCCGTTGGAATTTCAAGTAGGAGACCGAGTTCTTCTAAAGGTATCACCTTGGAAAGGTGTGATACAATTCGGCAAGCATGAGAAGCTTAGCCCACGACACGTAGGACCTTTTGAGATCCTAAAAAGGATCGGTCCGGTAGCGTATCAACTCAAGTTACCGGAAGAACTCAGTGGAGTTCATGACGTCTTTCACGTATCTAACTTAAAGAAATATCCTTCTTATGAGACATTGATTGTACCTCTGGACGACATACAAGTAGACGAACAGTTACGATTCATCGAGGAACCAATTGAAATCATGGACCGAGAGGTCAAACAACTCAAACAAAGCAAGATTTTGATAGTCAAACTTCGGTGGAATTCAAGACGTGGTCCTGAATTCACATGAGAAAGGGAAGACCAAATGATGAAAAAGTATCCCCACTTATTCAAAACAACAACAAACATTATGAAGGCACGTTAAATTTCGGGACGAAATTTCCTTCAACAAGGGGATGATGTGATATTTCACACTTTAACTGTAAACACAAATACCTTATATACTATTGATTTCCTTGCAGAATGCAAACACAAACATTTCATAGTAGTACATACATGATTGATTTCAAACAATGTGCTACATTTCAAACATTACATTTGATGTACTACATTTCATGGTGGTACAATCATGAACGGTTAAACAATGGTGGAGTTACATATAGAAGGAACCAGAATAATTGTGTAAGGTAAATTGACGAATACAGGGGCCCATGTACTCGTGAATTTACAGGTACGCATGAATTTTGGAAGTTTCTATTTTGTCGACTACATTCAAACATTTGCTATGTGTGAGATTACATAGTACAATATACAAACACTTTATTCAATTGGTTTTGTTACAAACATTTGTGTTACATTACATTTTATACATTTTATGTGCTACATTTCATATGTTACATGTTATGGTAGTACATGCATGATTAGTTACACACATTTTGCTATGTGCAGGGTTGCATAGTACAAACAGTTACAGACACTCACTATGTGTGAGGTTACACAGCACAGTATGATCAAACACAAACAATCACAGTTAGGTGTACTAATTAGTGTGCACTCAAACAGTTACATGGAACGATCAATCTTAGGAGTGATGTTACAAACATCGAACCTTGTGTGTGAATACACACAAGCACACAGAATGATCAAATCACACTAACACGAACGATCTAAACTCGTAAGTAGTTTCCTAACTACTCCTAACATTTACTAATTTTCGGGACGAAAATTCCTTCAACAAGGGGATGATGTGACAATCCGACTTTTCGAATTAACCTCGTTAACTGAAAATAACGAAATCACAAATATGAGGCCCAAGGTAAGCCCAATGACGCCAAGTTAGGCCCAATGAGGCCCAAGGTAGGCCCAATTGTAAATATGAGGCCCAAGGTAGGCCCAATTGTATTTATGAGGCCCAAAAGGATTAACCTAGCCAAATTAGTGACAATTAGTTATTTCGGGATAATCTCGTTAGCAAAAATTAACAGAAAATGGCGTGGAACGATGCGAAATCAAACTACAAGGATTAGAATGGAATAAAACAAATTATAAACACAAAAAAATTACAAGTGTAAGTTGTATTTATATTAGAATATAGAATTTTGACTTTTGAGTTCAAAATTTGGCTAAAACACCAAATTGAATTCGATTTTTATATCAATAAGTAATTAAACCCGAATTAAACTTGTATAATGATCAAAATAATGATTAGTAATCACAACAAACGGTTATGGAAACCATTAGTCATCAAATTTAACTCAATTTAATGTTAAATCATGAAACCGTAGCATTTCACTACCCAAACCATATACCTCAACCATAATCCACGAAATTGGCAATCCAGAACATCTATTCGGCACTTTTAGAAGGGTTCACATACAACCAATCGATTCCAGAAGTTTGAGGTTGAAGATTTCGATCGGGAGTGGCCGAAAGTCAAAGCCCTAGTCGAACCATATCGATTCAACATCAAAAACAGGTAAAATTCACACCTACACGTTCTGAATATTCCGACTAAGCATAACCCTATGCTAGGTTCGGTTACAAATCTCGAATTATAAGAATCCCAATTCTAGGGTTCATCATCTTTGATGAATTGGGGATTTCGATCGAAAATGGCTTAAAAATCAAATTAAATGATATGTTAGTTTCAGAGGACCCCGATTAACATAAACCTTATATCAATTTTGATAAACTATATTTAATTGAATAAAAACCGGTTTCACGTTTTTGATTGAAAAACGTTTTATGGGTTTTGATCTAAACCAAAGCAAAAATGAAATTAATATATACAGAAAGGATCGAAATTCTGTTTTTAATGAAAACCATATGCCAATTGCTTCAAACAAACACGAATTTTATGAGTTTGCTTGCTAAGGCTTGTACGATAAAACGAGTTGGGGTTTTTAGTGATAACGAACATCAAAATCGAATTAAATGATACAGATAGTTTCGAAAACTATTGTTTGACAAAAACCCTATGAAAAATAAGTTTAGAACAAACGAATTTGACAAGATTAAATGGTGGGTTTGAGGATTCACGTTCGAAACCATGCGTGTCACGAAATGGAGCTTTAAAATGATGATTTATCAAATTAAAGGCATGGTTGAATTCTCTTGGACCACTGGAACCATAACCCTATGGTTTCAGCTTCGAAGACAATAGAATTGAGGCTCAATTGAACCCACATGGTTGGGTCAAAGTAAACCCAAGGGAACCGGTTGGATTGGGTTTAAATAGGACTAATTGGGCCCTTTGTTAACAAATGTTATTGGGTTGAGATGGTAGTTCGTGGGTGTGGGGAGTTGGAGGACACGGGTTCGAACCCGGGCTCCAACTGTTTTTAATATTTAAACCATTTTTTTAGTGTTTCGATCATATTTTTTTCATATCAACTCGGTTTTAACCCGTTCCAGTTGCGTTGGAACCGTAATGGAATTCCGAACAACATAAAACAATAAAATTTCTAATTTGACTAAAAATTACAGTCGCGTATATTTGCGTGTATATAAACATAATCGTATATGTTTATACGATTTAAACAAACGAATCCGAAATCATTTGTACTTTTGTATGAATGTATGAAACAAATTAATATACGTGTGTAAGATCACAAACACGATTTGACATTACGAATAACGCGATGTTATTGTAATAACACAGATTCTTCGTAGAAGGTTGTCTACGCGATCTCACGTGTATTTGATCATTCTATTCACAATCAAAGGTGCGTACACGGCCCCTTTCTTATTTTAAACTGTTTTGGGGGAGAAAACATGTGCAACAAACACTTTTAGATACATATCACTTGCATGAGTTAGCTGTTTACATTAAGTGCAAACATAGCATTACAACGCCTTACACTTCGAACCGTTTAGTTTGCCGTAGCGCAAAGCGTGGTAGTTGGAAATAGATCTATTAGGTTTGACAAACCTCACTTGGTAGATGGGATCTACGCAGGTGTTTGACTGACCAAACACACACATTACTATTGTTCGTGCTAGACAATAGTGGCAAGGCAAAAACATGCTATAGCATGGCAATCGTCAGCTTCGGTGTCGACCACTTATGTAAATAGTACAAATGACTAGCTATCATGACTATGCATGTGTGATTATGTTATCTGTAAACTTTATATTCAAACTGTGGTTTCAACATTTGTGATTATACATACAAACCTGTGTATGCACCAACCTTTGTGTTGACTTGATTTACATGTTTTCTCAGGACACTAAGGCACAAGCAAGGACAAGCAGGGACTAGGATGTTGAGTCTCATGCATACATTTCAGTTCAAGTGTTTTAGCTTTGATCAATTAAGATATTGAATGTTATTGGATTTGTACTTTACATTTTCAAACCATTACGTTTTGTTAATTGGTTTTTAAAACGCTTCCGCAAACATTGAAACTTTGATATTACAGTTTTAGACCAAAGTATGTTTGAATATCATATAGAGGTCTTCGTTATGTCTAATGATCTGAGATCCTGGTTTGTCACGTTCCCAAACGGTATAAATCCGTTAGTTGAAAAATGGGGGTGTGACAAAACAAATTCGTGATGCGATAGTCGAGTTATCTCGGTTCTTTAAAAAACTTACTGAGGTCACATTACACGTGCGGGAGCTAGAAGCCTTGCAAAAAGAGATAGTTAAAGTTTTGTGCAAGCTTGAACAAATATTTCCTCCATTTTTTACAGTTATGGTGCACTTATGTGTGCATCTTCCACAAGAGGCAATTTTGGGAGGACCGGTGCAATCAAGGTGGATGTATCCAATCGAAAGATACGTTGGCCATTTAAAGAGATATGTTAGATTCAAAGCTAAACTCGAAGGTTTGATAGCAGAAGGTTATGTTGTTGAAGAAGCGAGGCGTTGAATCAAAGTTTGGGAGACGTGGCAGGAATGATGACAAAACCTCTAATGATGCTCGTAACTTCGCGCTAGATGTTTTTAGATTTAATGGTAGACGAATTGGGGCAAAAGAATATTATAATCTGCCTATTGTTCTTATGAAGAAAGCAACATGGTTTATCTTCAACAATTGTCAAGAGGTTCAGCCATTCCTAGAGTAAGTTTTTATTTTTATTTTGTGAATTAGTATGAAATCTCACATGCTCACAAATTTAAAGTCTTTATACACGTAACAGAGAACACCTACAATTTCTAAAAATGCAACATCCGAACTCATTAGATTTGTCCAAGATGCAATAGTCAACATTTCAGGATTGGTTTGCAAAAAAGGTGAAAATCATAATCTCATAATCTAGTCACTTTACCTTGCGATTTGAAATGCACTATAATAACATGATTACTATGTTAATATTGATAATAGGCACGAGAGATGTATAAGCTAAATCCATCTCAAATTAATGAGGAGTTGTACATATTGTCTTCTCTTCCGGATAATCATGTTTCTTCACTTAAGGGATGCATAGTAAACAGAGTTAAATTTATAGTTAAGTCAAGAGATGATTGCAGGCAAACACAAAATTGCAGAGTTACAGTCCCCGGTGTTCATAATTATGTCGAAGACAATTATTATGGATATCTGGATGAAGTAATTGAATTGTCATTCATAAGAGATTATAGAATTATTTTATTCAAATGCACGTGGTTTGACACTGATCGTCGACGGAAGCATGTTATATTTGCACCTCATTTCATAAGCATAGACACGTTGCGGAATGCTTATAAGGAAGATCCATTTATTTTAGCAAACCAGGCTCAACAAGTGTTTTATGTTAATGATCCACTTAAACCAAAACCACATTGGAAAATCATTGAAAGAATTACCCACAGGCACTTGTGGGATATTGCGGAAAACAACAACGTGGAAGATTTGTTAGAAGATGTCAACCTTCTTCATGAAGACATTGCAGAAGAATTTGTTGAAAATGTTGATGTGCATGGTTCTCATGGAAACATAGATGATTTTTTTGATGAGGAGATAGATAATTCTGATCACAGTATGGAAGATTTTGATTTAGAGTTAAATCTAGACGATTCAGACAAAGAAATGCTTCCTAATGACCTTGAAAATGCCGACTCAGACGATGATGATTGGTGATGTTCATTTTGTAAGATTTGTAAGTATGTGAATTATTTAGATTTCAAAATTACTTGTTTTATATTCTTACTAGTAGACTTTATTTTCATTATTTAATGATTTACAATTAATATTATGCGTGCAGCTAAACTTTAGTTATCCTTCTTTCAAGCTCCAACTGGAATCGTTCTCTAATTTCCATCCATCACATCCTTGCACAAGGTTAGCTCATTTTTTATTCACTGACTTTAGGTTTTTAATCTGGCAATGTGTTTTTTTCTCATAAAAACATATTCCATAAAAACATCATTTGCTCGCAAGAACTCAAACTTTCCCTGCATCGAATATAAATGTTTACAATATAAGTAAACATGTAATATCCTAATAGATTCTAAATAATTAAATTATACAGGTAAAGGTAATGTATAAAAGACAAAGATATAATGATTAGATCAAGAGGTTCAGATGTTTTGAATTTTTAAGGGGTCAAACTATCTTGTTTTGGTGCGCCAACGGCGTCTATTGTGTCGATTTTTTGATGGGTTAACCTATGTGTTACTGCTGGGTCAAAGGGTGCAGCTATGTTGACTTTTATGTGGGTCAACATTCAGAGCACAGGAGGGTTAAATATGACTGCTGTTGACATGCTTGGTGAAAAAATTATGGTTGCAATGATGTGTGCCAAGTCTAATTATTTATGGAAATAGATTGTGTTCCGTATATGAGGGTCGAATTGGTAGAATGCAATTGTCAAGTTTTGGCTTGTTGATTGCTTGTTTCTGCATGGTTTTAAGGCTATTCTGGTCTCTAGATATGCCTAGGAAAGCTGATCAGCAAGACTGTCAAGACAAATGTTGCCTTGGGTGCCCAGTTTCTTGGCCTGTGTGGCTGGTTAGGATTTGTAAATGGCCTACTGAAGGGCATGTGCGGCCTTGCAAGAGGGTTGGGGGCTGTATTTTCGCCAAGCTGGCATGAAAGTAGGGCTATGCGGCCTGCAGTTTGCCTTGGGCGGCCTGCTGCTGTGCCTGCAGCGTGGCCCTGGAGGCTGCTCAATGGGATGAGCCAAAAGCTCTTTTAGGGTATCATGCTATGGGCTATGCACAACCTTCAACTTACATCTTAACAAATCAACAATCCCATTTCAAAATACACAAGTGCTCATTTTTTATTCACTGATTTTAGGTTTTTAATGTGGCAATGTGTTTTTTTTTTTTTTTTTATATATATTGATGATTCACTTATCTGATTGGTTTAAGTTTCATATTAATAGAAATTTCCATTAGAACTCAACTTTGAATCTTGATATTACAATGATAAATGGGTACTATAAAATTGCAAGGATTAGCAATTGCTAATGTGACATCAATTTGGGCCGGGTCAACTGCGAATAATAATAGTAATGTAGGAACGGAAGTAGCTGGTGAAATACAAATAAAAAGCTTATTAAAAAAGATAAATTATTCCAGAAAATGATGTTGTTAAAGGGTTTAAAAAATGAGATGTAAAAGGCTATTAATATACTGTTTTAGTGCTGCATTTAGTGCTGAAATGTGGCTGTTAGCAGCCTAAATAAGCTGATAAATGCAGAATGACCCCTTGATTACTCTTGCTTTTGCTTTTGCTTCTGCATGTAATTAATTCAACTCAACTATTACTATTTCACCTATTTTCTAATACCAAAATTAAATATTTAGCATTGTGAGACTAAGAAATCACCATAGTATTCATATTTGTTATGCCCGCATAATTTCATCAGGTTCATATTTAGTTAGTTGATTTCTTTTAATTTCCTATACACGCATTCACGCACATACACTTCCAAGTCAATGCTATATTATAATTGACTATATTTAGTTAGTTATTGATTTCTTTTAATGAATCATGGTTTAGTTTTATGGTTAATGCAGAGATGTAGAAATAAGACAAGTGAATGAGACAACAAATTCTAGAATGGCCTGGTACAGTTGCTGCTTCTGCTGCACAACTATGGTCGCTTCTGTTGCACAACTATGGTACATGACTCACTTCTTCCATAACAAATTTAACCATAACACACATTGTAGATTCATAGTCTTTGTTTTTGTTAGACTGATCAAACCACAGAATCTCTCAAACTTAAGCAGGTTGGCTGCCTTGAGATTTACATGGTCTGTTGATAAGCTTGAAACAATCCTGTCATTTAGCCTTTATCATTTATTTGTTCCATTTTGTAAAATTTGCACTTAGTTTGTATCCATGAACAATCATCCAAAATGCATTGTTTAAATATCTTAATATAGTGTGTTTGTACATTATCCGCAGGCAAATCTGCAGCCTTTGCATGCTGACCCAGAACTTACAAGTACTTGTAGCGAGTTTTCAATTGAAGAAAGTGAATACTTGGTCATCATTGTTGAAGAAGACCTCAAGTGAAGATTTAAAAACAAAGGCTTTATGAATTTATATTTTATTTAAATTTCTTAGAAGTTAGCGAATTGATGTGTCCTGGATGAATTGCATATATCTCTATTTTGCTATTTGATTTGGTTGTTTTTAAAAGTTTTGAATGGAGTATAGTTTAAAATTCATTATTTTCATCATTATATTACCATCGGATTTAAATTTTTGGTATTATTTGTGTTATTTTTTGACACAACCTGCTTCGACCTATGTGTTTTTTTGTGGAAATCCCTTTTGACCCAAACCAAAATGGTCATGATAACAATATGGGAGTTTCATGTTGGAATGTCTGGGCACGTATGTGTATAATGGGATATGCAGGTTGCACGCCGTTAGTTCGGACCGGTATATGTCAGATCGGTGCAATTTTTTGATTGATATTACTTATAGTGTGATAGTTGGATTTTGCATTTATGTGTTTTGTTAGCATGTTGTTTTTGTTAGGCATTGGCAAGTATATCATTTTGTATGCCTCCTCATTAATATAATCTTTTTTGTTGGTATATATTTTCAGACAAAGCTTTTTATCCAAAAAATGGTTATTTTTGGGAATGATCTGTTTTGATCGGAACTCGTCTTGTCCTGTCACCCAACCTAACAAGACCCCACCATCTTGCAAGGTTGAATTACAATATGCAACATTATTTATACGGATGGTTTGACATAAAAGTCAAATAAAAACACAAACAAACAATACAATTACCTTAATGTGAGGATTGATTTGAAGTCTTTATTAACTTAACTTAAAAAAAATAAAATCTGTGTTTGATAGAGACTAAGTACTTCTTCTAATATTAATAACCCTCCCGGGACTAAATATTAGTCCCTAATAAACTATAAATAAAATTTCAATCTTAGATACAACTTATCATATGCAAATTTAGCGTAATAGAATTAATCACGATCATTTGATACAACAATTTTGTATTTATAACATAATGTCAGTCTCTAATTCTATTTTTTTTTAAATTTTAATAACTGAAATTCAGTACCTAATATTTTTTGACTATTTCTAGACAAAAGTTTGGTCGTCAATACATATGCATCATCCTTCGTTTCAAAAGTTACATATTTGAGACTGAAATCCAGTAGCTAATAATTTTACCTCAAAAAAATCTTTGGCGCAAACAAATTAGCGACTGAATTACAGTCCCAAATAATTATTAACTTATTAAGGACTGATTATTAGTCACCAAAATTTGCAAAAAATAAATCAGTCCTTAAAAAAATAAGGACTGATAATTCAGTCCTAGATACTATCAGTCACTAATAATTTAGTCTCTAATGACCACTTTTTTTGTAGTGAACATAAACTTTTTTTTAAGATCCATATTTATTTAGATAATAATATTTTTATAAGAGTAATAATAAAAATAATAATAAACTTAGAAACTTAAACCAAAAGTTTTATAAAAATTTATAAAATACAACAAAATGTTCAAAAATTCTTGAAAAAGGTTCATACATAAAATAAAACCAACTAAATAAATTAAAAGGACTAAACATGACAAGTTTGAAACTTGCAATTAACAGAAAGAAGGGAGGGACTAATATTGCCCATCCCCAATTCTTTCTTCCTTCTCACCCGTTTACACCACCAGATCCAAAACCCACCGGAATGAAACCCGATTTCCTTCCAGCTTGAAATTACGCGTGAACAGCTGGATCATTAGCATTTTTGGCAACTACCGAAACCGTGTGAGTGATCCTAATCATCAATTAATCGATTAGAAATCAAATTAATACAAAATCCTTTCCTAAACCTATGGCAGTGGACCGAGAACTAGAACCTATGCATAATGGGTATAAAATCTCAAACAAAACGCTTAGTTCGGTTCCTTGGTCAATTGCGAACCAGTCTGAGCAAGAAATTTGAAGTCACAAACACTCAAAGTGCGATTCAAGCTTAAAGAACCGACCGGCATTAACTCGTACTCGAACTCCATTCATTCGAAACCGAACCAGGTGAGTTTCTATACCAGTCCTCTTGGATCGGGTTATGAAACTTTCACAACACTTTCACAAGATATCTTCTACAAAGTTGGTAGATGCGTAAATTCTATCAACTAGATTTGCAAAATAGTTTGAAACAAAATACTCAAGACAAGTGTAAAATCAAGGTTAAAGTATATTGCATTCAAATGTAAGAAATACAAGTCTTAACTCAAGCACAAGCACGCATTGCTAAGTTACAGACGAAGACTTATATACTAAAACCTACAGCTGTATCCTCGTAGGGATACAAGGCTGGACAAAATACTAGAAACAAACTAATGCTAAAACTGGTATCTGTTATGTTCTTGACAGGCCAAGCCATATTAATTACAATTAATACAAAAGACTCCATTGACTTTTACAATAAATGCCTACACTACGAAAGGCATTAAATTCTTGGTATCTCTGTGGTTCTAACAAATCTTCTTTGCTGCTGACTATCATCGGAATGTCTTCTTTGTTGGTCTTGAAGATAGAAAGCAGCTCTGAATGTTTCTTTAAGTGTCTGGAATCTTTGTCAGATAAAAGTCTTTGGAAGTCTTTGTCTTCTGAAGCTGTAGAGCATATCTTCGGAAGCTTTTGTGTTCGGAAGTTCTGAGATCTTTGAAGCTCTAACTGCTGAGGAGGGTTCTGAAAGCTTTAGTTTTCTGGACAGCTTTCAGAAGAAGAGAATTATCTTTCGAAAGCAATACTTTTTCCGAAGGTTAATTCTTTACTTCCAAAGGTTTTTGTCTTTTGAGTGTTCAAGACTTAATTAAGAGAGCCTTTGGTGAGCATCAGGCTTTATTGATCTTACAGTCTCCCCCTAGGCTGATGCTACCAAAACTTATATCCTTCATTTCTCAAATTTTCTGCTCTTCTCGTAATTAATCTTGGAGTGAGCCTTGCTTCAGGATGATTGTCTGGGTTGGTCATAGGCAGGTTTTCCAGATTAAAAATATATCGAGCAGGAAGAGAGAACATGTCAATCTCTCTTAGCTTCATTATGTTTCCATTACATTGCTTGAGTATGAACTTCTTCTCTAGAGATGTGTAGCTCCATTCAACTATAGGTATGTACACATTGGTTGGATTTTCCTCAGGTCTTCTTCTGGCCATGGACTTCCATCTTCTGAAAGGTCCACGCTCTGACCTGAGGGTTGTCTCTCTTCTTCCTGCTCCTCCTGCTCTCTCACCTCCTCCTCAGCCTCAGCTTCTTCAGGAGAGGCCACTACTGCATCAGGTTTTGCAGTGGGCTCTGGATCTGCTGCAGGATCCATTCCTGCAGCCTCTGAATTTTCTTCCTCATCCTCTCTCCCTTCATCCATCCTTGGTTGTTCCTCAGGATCAGGATTTGTAGTTTGTTGCTCTGTTTGACCTCTGTTGATCCTGACCACTGAGGATATTGGCATGTTTTCATAGGAAGGACTGGATGGTGGAGTGATGGGCTCTTCTTTTGTAAAGATAATATATGTAGCTGCATCACACATGACCTCCTCTCCTGCTCTAATTGATTGAGCAGAGAGGGGTACATTTGGGAGTATTCTAACTCCCAGGCTAATGTTGATAGCCTCCTTCCGAGCCTGGATCTGGTCCATTGAACTCTCCCCTGGATATTTTGCCTTTGATTTCCATCATGTGTATATCCATGGTAGAGTTCTTCATAGGACCAATCTGTCTCCGAGAGAATCCATAGTTCTCAAGGAACTGCTTCATCTTCTCTCGGTAGGCAGCGTCCTTTTCCTTCTTGGAGAAGGCTGTGACAGCCTTGGATGCAGCAGCCTGTTCAAGCTGTTGCACCCTGTCCAGCTCTTCAGCCATCCTAGGTACCGACCAGAAAAGTACCTCACCAATGTCATAGCCCTTCTACTGGAGGAGTCCCGAGAGTCGTAGTATCTCTCCATCTAGGGAAGTGTCTGGTCGGCCCTTCTTTATTGCTGGCCTCCTCTCCTCCTATTCAGCTTCCTCCTCTAGGGCTAGCTTCCTTTTGCCTTTCTCCGTTATGTTTAACCTAGAGGAAATAGATCCTGTGGCCTCACCAGTTGGTTCATCGGTGAATAGTTCTTCTGTGGAAGAATCTTCAAGTATGACTGGGCCTTCGGAAGCAGCTGCAGCTTCAAAGTCAACCTTAGCATTCACTGCCTCCTCCAGTTGACCAACCAACTTGGAAGATTCTTTGGTAATGCCCTCAGAGAACTCAGGATTGGAGGAGAGGTCTTCATCAGCCATTGTCCCAAGAGGAGACATAGGTTCCATGGAGATAGAGGTTGTTGCTTGAATGGAATCCTCCACGGTAACCTTGGTTGTAGTCCCAGAAGGGGACTGTTGGAACTCAACAGGAGACCTGGGCTCCGTGGATATGTTGGTTTTGAGCTCTTGTGGTGTCTCCATGGAAGCCCCTCTTCTTCAGAAGAGGAGGAAGAGCTTGAGTGAGGAAAGTAAGTACCCAAGAACTCATCCTATTCACTGTCTAAATTGGCAATGAATGGAGTGGATCCTTGAGCAGGTTCCTCCTCTCCTTCTGCTTAAGATCCTGACCCCATAGGTTGTACCTTCTCCCCCTTTTTGTTAGAATCAAGGGAAAGAGAGGACACCTGGCTGGGATCAGGATAAAATGGGTGACACATGATGGATGGGCGGAGCCGTAGGTACAAGATAGTAGCGTCTTTTTCTTGGACCTGCAGCCTCAAGGTAGCAACTTCAGTTTCCAAGTGAGCTACCCTTGCTTGTAGGGTGGAAATGGTGGCCGTTAATTCCTTGATAGTGTTGCCCTCATCCACCAGATTGGAATCATGGGGCGATGGAGTCCTGAGCCTGGCTCCTGCACCTCCACCATCAGATATGGTTTCTTGGCACCCTGCATTCCCCTCATTGATGGCCTCAAAGAAGTCATCATCAATGTGATCTGCCACATGGGAGGTCCTATTGCCTGTACCACTGTCCTGAAGAACCTGAGAAGGTTCAATAGTAGTGGCAGCCTCCACTGTATTGACTTCATCAGAACTCCTGAGGTCAACCTCTAGTATAGTACGCTCTGGGTCAGGGAACCTTTCTTGTAGCTCAGTCACCACTCTCAGTAAAGTTTGGGTAGTGAGAGAGAGTGGGTCATGCAGAGCAACAGTAGAGGAACCTTGAGACTGGGTGAAGGAATGGGTGGGGGGCATTGATGGGCTATACATACATGGGGACCTGGGAGACAGTCCCTGTACTAAGGGAGTTACTTCAATAGAAGTAGACTCCATGATTTGGGCATCCCTTTGGATATTCTCAGGTATGTATGGTGACATACACAGAGGGCTTTCAGGCTGGTGAGGGGCTGCCACTGGTTCCAGAGGAAGAACCAATGGTGAAGCAGTAGGTGTGGTTTGCGCCTTAGGCAGAAGTGGGCCCTTACAAGTTCTTTTTGCCTTTTTCTTGGAAGGTTCAGAAGAAGGTGCCTGAACAACTTTAGAGAGTTGTTCAGGGGTTCATTTTCATTTGTATGTGATTTTTATTGGGCGTGGGATAGAAGGGGAAGGTGTGGGATCATCATTTGTTGGTTCTACAAAGCTGTCACCTTTAGGAGCAGGAAGCTCCATGGAAGGAAGAAGAGGAGTGAAAGTTCCAGAGAACTATGTACTTTTCTTCTTTAACTGAACAAAAACCTTGGAAGTTACCAAGGGAACAGGATAAGTATGCCCAGAAAGTGAGAGCGATGAGCTTAACTCACTATTAAAAATATGTTGCAAAAATCTGGGATACATACAAAATTTCTTTGGTGACGAAAGATTGTTAGCCAAATTATTGAAAATAAAAGCAGAAAAATTAAATGGTTTATTGGAGATCAAGCCATGAATAACTGAAGCTAAATCAGAGGGGACTTGATCCCAACCACCAATTTTATTTGAAAGGCAATGAAGAAAAACATGTATGAGATACTTGTAATTATAGGACACTCTTCACTTCAAATTGGTAGTTGAAGGGAGAGGACCTTCATATCCCATTGACTATAAGGGAACTGCTACCTCATCCTTGTGAATGAGACCCTTCCACCGACATCATGTAGTTGAAGATGCCGACAGATGGTCTCCATAGAAATGGATATAGGATGAGCATCAATGGTAGCTAAGAGAGTCCTACCATTGGGAGAAGACACAATAGAACAAGAACGCCAAAACTGTTGGTGATGATTCATACACCAAAGGTTCGACGGTGAGAGAGAAGGAATACCCGCTCCTTTTGAGAAAGGAGATGATTGGTGCGAAATCAACGTCGTGTTCAGCTGACAGTTTCGCAACAAGATTGTGAGCAGGACGAAAAACGAAAGATTCTGTGGCAATCGAAGAGGATTTAGGGTTTAATTCGAGAGAGAACGAAGGATTTGATTTGAAAAAAGAACGGTGAGAGAAAGTGGAATGAGCGGGAGACCTTTTATACCTTCGGATGTCAGCATTTAATATAGAGACACATTTAATTTTTGAGATCCGAAGTGTCAGAAAAAGGTCTTCCGAGACAGCTGTAGTGCACTAGGATACTCACATTCTATGGAGTGAACAACTATCTTCCGAAGACATTGTTATCGGAAAAGAACTTAAGATCAAAAGATGTTCTTCAATAGACATGCACTTCCGATACATATTTAGAGTATGGTGGATTTAATTTAAATATACCATCGGAAGCATTTTCTTCTGAAGAGTCAGAAGGATACATCAGAGTAGATTATGCTTCGGAAGACATCTTCTTCGGATGACAATACATTGCTTAGATAAGCAATCTAATTTAATTAGAAGATTAAGCTTCCAAAGGCAAAGAAGAATGTATCGGAAGAGACTTACCTTAGAAGAATTAACGTCTTCTGAAGTGTTATTACTTCCGACACAAGAGTTAAATAATACTTCCAAAGACTTGAAATATCTTTTGATGAGTAAATACTTATCAGAAGATAAGTTAAGTTTATCTTCCGAAGGATTATTTACACCTTGTTACTCATTCATTTATTCATAATTGATCATACCAATAGCTGTTATTAAATACCTGAATCTTCCTTCATCAAAGGCTTTGGTGAAGAGATCAGCGAGGTTGTGTTCTGTATCAACTTTGACTAGATGAATTAACTTCTTCTCTGCACAATCTCTCATGATGTGATATCTGATGTCAATGTGCTTGGTCTTGGAATGCTTGACAGGATTGTTGGTGATGGAGATGGCACTGGAGTTGTGTATCTGTATAGGAGTATTAAAAAGTTCTACACCATAGTCTTTCATTTGATTTTGAATCTAGATTACTTGAGCACAACAACTAGAGGAAGCAATGTATTCAGCTTCTGTAGTAGAAGTGGAAACACATGTCTGCTTCTTGCATTGCCATGAAACTATTCTGCACCCAAGGAACTGACATCCTCCTAATGTGGACTTCTTGTTAATGTTGCAACCTCCATAATCACAGTCAGTGTAAGCCATGAACTGGAAATCCTCATTCCTAGGATACCATAATCCTAGACTTGGTGCTCCTTTGAGGTATCTAAAGATTCTTTTCACAACAAACATATGTGAACTCTTGGGATTGGCCTGAAATCATTGCACATAGGCATGTTGCAAACATGATATTAGGCCTGCTTGCTGTGAGATACATCAAAGAGCCAATCATAGCTCAGTATTGGTGCTAATCAACATCCTCCCCCTCAAGATCAGGGCCTAAAGATGTTGTTTTGGACATTGGAGTGCCTAGAGCTTTCCAGTCACTAAAGTTAAACCTTTCAAGAATATCCTTGACATATTTTGATTGCTTAATGATTATCCCTGTAGGAGTTTGCTTCACCTGAAGTCCAAGAAAGAATGTAAGCTCTCCCATTGAGTTCATTTCAAATTTGGACTTCACTAGTGCTTCAAAATCCTCGCAGAGAGATTCATTAGTGGAACCAAAAATAATATCATCAACATAAATCTGAACACGCATAATATGTTGATTGGACTTCTTGAAGAAAAGTGTTTTGTCAATGGTTCCTCTCTTGAAGTTGTTTGAAATCAGAAATAAGGATAAAATTTCATACCATTTTCTTGGAGCTTGATGCAGCCCATATAGAGCTTTATCAAACTTACAGACATGATCAGGAAACTTTGGATCCTCAAATACAGGTAGTTGACAAACATACACTTCTTCATCAGTTTTCCCACAGAGGAAGAAACTTTTAACATCCATTTGAAAAACCTTGAAATTCTTCGCAGTTGCAAATGCTAAGAATATTCTGATGGCCTCGATTCTTGCAACTGGAGCAAAAACTTCATCATAATCAATTCCTTACTCTTGTGTGTATCCCTGCACCACCAGTCTTGCCTTGTTCTTAATAACTGCATCCTTGTCATCTTTCTTATTTCGTAACACCCACTTGGTTCCGATGGCATACTTTCCCTTAGGTAAAGGGAAGACTTTCCAAACTCCTTGCCTTTCAAATTGAAGGAGTTCCTCCTGCATTGCTTCTACCCAGCTACTATCTTTCAAAGCTTCAGCAACTTTCTTTGGTTCAATTTAGGATAGAAAGCAAGAGAACAAACAGATGTTTGCTTCATGCAAGGAGCCTCTTGTTCTTACTCCTTTATCAACATTTCCAATGATGTTTTCAGCTGGATGAGAGGTATGAATGCGAGTTCTAGGAATAACATCCAACTGAGAACATAAATCTTGAGAGTTGGACTCAAGGTTTGGAAGTACAACCTCAAGTTGTATTTGAGGCAGATCTTGAATTCTTTGATGTTGGACTGCTGTGGATAGATTTTCTCTGGATAGAGAGGTTTCCACAGTGGTTATTTCATTAGTAGGGTTGCCAACCTCCTCTTGACTCTGTGGGGCAGAAGTGGAGTCACTTATAGGAACTGCTTTTGATATGATAATGGTTTCTAAATGTGAGATTGTTTGAGGTGTTAAAGTGGATTTTGCCAAGATTTGTCTTGAAGCTATTGGCAGTTGAACACGAAAATCTTCTTCCCTTCTGTGCTGATTTGAGACTAAAGTAGTTGTTTGAGGTCCTGTGACATACTCTTTTGAAAGATTAAAAGCATATGTGAATCCATCAAGATCTTATAACCAATCAGGACTAGTTCCAGGTTTATTGACAGAATGTTCATTAAATTGAACATTTGCAGACTCCTCAATGATCCTAGAACTTTTGATGTACACTCTATATGCCTTAGCATGAGAAGAGTATCCAACAAAGGAGCCCTTAGCTGATTTCTCAGCAAACTTGGCTAGATGATCTTTGGTATTCAAGATTGTGCATTGACATCCAAATGGTTTCAGAAATCCAATAAATGGTTTTCTTTTATGCCAAATCTCATAAGGAGTCATACCATGTGATTTAACTATCAATATCCTATTTTGGACATAACAGACAGTATTGACTGCTTCTGCCCAAAAGGTAATTGGTATTTTGGCATCAGATAACATGGTTCTAATAGCTTCAATCAGTGTCTTATTCCTTCTCTCAACAACACTGTTCTGTTGTGGAGTCCTGGGAGCACTGAATTGTCTTGTGATACCTTTGGACTCACAAAAGGTGTTCAAATTATGATTTTTAAATTCTTTACCTTGGTCAGACCTAATGATTTTGACATTGTGATCACTTTTATTTTCAACCCTAAGAATGAATGACTTCAAGATTTGAGCAGTTTCATCCTTGGTACTCAAAAATAATACCCAAGTATATCTTGAAAAGTCATCGGTGACCACCAGACAATAAGATTTTCTTCCTAAACTTTTCACACTTGTAGGGCTAAACAAGTCCATATGAAGTAAGTGTAGGACTGTTGTAATGGAATTTATCTCTTTGGCATGATGAGAAGATTTGTGTTGCTTCCCTTTAAGGCAGGCAACACATTTATCAACGCAAACAATTTCCTTTGTTGGTAAGCCTGTAACTAAGTTATTTTTAACCAATTTATTAATGTTTTTCAAGTTTACATGACAAAGTCTTCTATGTCAAAGAGATGATTCATCAAGTGGTGCTTTGGAAACAAAGCAACTTATATTGCTAAGTGGTGAAGCTGTGCTCATATCCAACATATACATGTTGTTTCTTCTGGGAGCTTTGAGCAGAATTTGGTCATTTGGAACAACAAATCCTGGTTTCAGGACAATACATTCATGCTCAGTGAACAACATGTTATGTTTCTGGTCACACACTTAAGAAACACTTAGCATATTGTAATTTAATTCCTTCACAAAATGTACATTCTCAAAACTTATCTTGCCATTGGTAATTGTTCCCCTACCTGTGCTGTAACCTCCTACTGGATCACTTCCAAAGGCAATAGACCCTCCAAAGAATGGTTCATATTTGTGCTAATGGGTCTTGTTGCCTATCCTATGCCGTGAGCAGCCACTGTCAACTATCCACAAGTTGCTTTTTGAATCTTGTTGTCCTTGCACACATGAAAACTGAATTAGTTTCTGATGGGAACCCAAGCCCATGTGGTCTAGGGTTTTCCATTTGCATCATTGTAGGTAATTTTCTTTAAGATCATCTTAGGTGGTTCAGATGATGAACATGCTGGTTGAACTGTTGGTTCGATTGATTTCTTCTTCTTCCAGACTTTGTAGACCTTTGGGGTTGATTGACGATATTTCTTTTCTTTCCTTTGAAACCTATCGAAAGCAGGTCTTTCTGTGCTTTCAGATGGTTTGGTCTTGGTCTTGAACTATTGTCTTTCTTCAGCATGCTTTCTTCCGAAGTAAGAAGGTTTCTTGGATTTGTCAGAAGCAGGCCTGATTTTTGCTTCCGATGAGTTTCTTACTTCGGAAGACTTCTTGTTCCTTCTTTTCATGTTATCAAAAGTAGATACTTCTGATGTTTTCTTCTGCTGCTTGCCTGACCTTTTTCTCTCGGAAGCAGAATTTTGGCCTTCCGAAGACTTAGGTGTTCTGCTTCTATTTCCCTTGTAACTTTCTCTTCTTCATGGCTTTGAATTTCTTATGCTTCTTGGATTGAAGAAGCAATCAGCAGCATAGTGGTCAGTGTCTCCACAAACTAGACACATTGTGTGATCTTTGGAAGATTTTTGAAGGTTCCTACTTGCTGATGGATCTGATCTGGCTTTCTCTGAACTGGACTGACTTGACTTTGACTTGGAAGTACCAACATGACTTTTGTTGGAGTGATTTACCTGAACTTTTTCTTTACCAGAATTCCTGTTAACTGATCTTGCCCTATGTGACTTGTCAGATGGATAAGTAACATAGTCACTTGATGATGTACTCCCCGTTTGTACATATTTAGCTTTAACAAAAGTTGGTGAGGTTTTCTTGTTTATTTTCTTATGTTTTGAAGCTGATTTTTGTTTTTCAAAAGAAACGGGGGTATCATCCTCAGATGAACAGATTGAGTGAGTAGGGCTAACATGAGATGAATTATCTTCTTGAGCAATCTTGTGTATATCCAAAACCTCATCATATACAAGACTTGCTTCAGGTTTGCAGCGAATCTCCACCATTGGAAAATAAGCAGATGGAGGTTCCATGTGATTGTATCCCACCCCAGCACCCTTCTTCTTTACCAGCTCAGGAATCTCAGTCATTTTGAGAAGTTTTTCAAACTTCTCACCCTGACTAAGAAATATGTCTTTGTATGACTCAGCCAATACAAGTCCTGTTTTAGTAGTTGTTAATCTCTCTAAAAGATTGTCTATTTGACACTGTTTGTTAGTGTCTTCATGTTTTAAATTGGAGATTGTCTTTTCCAACTCCTCAATCTTTTCTTTTTAATTTCTTTCAGCTTCAAAAAAAATTGCTTTAACAACTTGTATTGACTCAAGCTCATCACAGACTTGAGCATTGAATCTTTTATATGCATTTAGTTTTTCAAGACATTCAGGAGTACACATGTCATCTATTACCTTGAATGTGGAGGTGGAGTCATTTGCCATTAGTGCATTGTTTGAGGTAGATGCTTCCTCCACTTGAAAGCTCCGGTCAGATAAATCATGCTGCTCCGTAATGTTTGCATGGTTAGACTGACCTGAGGTTTTAGATGTTTGGTAGTTTGGTTGAGCTGAGGTGGATGGCTGGGAGCTTGGGGACTTGCATTCTTTGGCAAAATGGCCTAGCTGCTGACAGTTGTAACATTTGAGTTTGGATTTATCCAGACCAAACCCAGTCTTCATGTTGTGTTTCTTAAAATGTCTTCCTGTTCTATGATAGAACTTCTTTGCTCGGTAGAAGATCATGGCCATCTGGTAATTGATGTCCATCTCCTCTAGATCGTCTTCTGGGATGCCATCTATATCTTCTTGACACAAGTGAAAATAATTTGTTTCTTTAGCCATGAAAGCTCCCTGACCAGAGGTGAGCAGTGGGGTTGTATTTGAAAAAGGATTTGAATGAGTTGAAGATGGTGTTGGTGTATATGGGAAGGTGATGATAGGTGTGGAGTTTGAATGTGGTATATGGGCTGATAGTTCTGAAATGGAGGATTGTGAATGGGGGCATACAAAGCAGCTGAACCTATAGGAACTAAAGTTTGCTTAGGTTCTTGAGCATCAATCTCCATTTGGTATGCACTCAGTATACCAAACAGTTCTCCCAACTTAAAAGTTCTGAGAATTTCTGTTCTTCTAATGGTAACAGAATAGATATTCTCCGCATGTGGAAGAGATCTCAGAAACTTTCTTATAACATCTTAATTTTCCATCTTCACACCTGCAGCTGTCAGTTCATCTACACGTTGGACATACATTAGATATTGAGAAGCCATCTTCTCATTGCTCTCTTGGCAAAAGTTCTCAAACTTCTGCTTCAGCATGTCTTTCTTGTTCTCCTTCACATCGTCGAACCCTTCATACATTTGTTGTAAAGAGTTCCACAACTCTTTAACTGATTTGCATTTTTTAAATGCGTGTATGATGGAGTTTGGAATGGACATCTGAATCAGCCAAAGTGCCTTTGAATTGACTTCCATCTTGTTGTAGTCCTTATCTGAGTAAAGAGATGGATATTTTGGCACAGCTGCTCCACCAGCTCTAGCAGCAGCAACTGTAGGAATGAATGGTCCTTCAAGAACTGACTTCTAGAGTTTGAAGTCTTGGTTCCTGATGAAACCTTCCATTCTGACCTTCCAAGTGTCATAGTCGTTGGTTGTAAACATAGGGGGCTTGTTGAGTGTGCCATTTTCAGTGTCATGCTTGTTTAGGGTAGTCATTTTGACACAAAAAAAATTGAGCAAGTAGTAGTAGAAGAAAAAAACTAGTAACTTAAGAATGGTTAGTTGCTTAAGTTAAAGAGCCAAAGCTTTGATACCACTAGTTGGATCGGGTTATGAAACTTTCACAACACTTTCACAAGATATTTTCTACAAAGTTGATAGATGCGGAAATTCTATCAACTAGATTTGCAAAATAGTTTGAAACAAAATACTCAAGACAAGTGTAAAATCAAGGTTAAAGTATATTGCATTCAAGTGTAAGAAATACAAGTCTTAGCTCAAGCACAAGCGCCCATTGCTAAGTTACAGATGAAGACTTATATACTAAAACCTAAAGTTGTATCCTCGTAGGATACAAGGCTGGACAAAATACTAGAAACAAACTAATGCTAAAACTAGTATCTGTTATGGTCTTGACAGGCCAAGCCATATTAATTATAATTAATACAAAAGACTCCATTGACTTTTACAATAAATACCTACACTACAAAAGGCATTAAATTCTTGTTATCTCTGTGGTTCTGACAAATGTTCTTTGCTGCTGACTATCATCAGAATGTCTTCTTTGTTGGTCTTGAAGATAGAAAGCAGCTCTGAATGTTTCTTTAAGTGTTTGGAATCATTGTCAGATAAAAGTCTTCAGAAGTCTTTGTCTTTTGAAGCTGTAGAGCATATCTTCGAAAGCTTTTGTCTTTGGAAGTTCTGAGATCTTTGAAGCTCTAAGTGCTGAGGAGGGTTTCGGAAGAAGATAATTATCCTTCGGAAGCAATACTTCTTCTGAAGGTTAATTCTTTCCTTCCGAAGGCTATGTGTCTTCTAAGTGTTCAAGACTTAATTAAGATAGCCTTTGGTGAGCATCATCCTAAACTGATCTTGCAAATCCACTCTGTATTCCATGGAGATCAAAATCCCCATCATATAAGGGGCATACAATCTTTGATTCGGACGAATTGGATCAAAACGAAATCTAGGGTTCATCGGGTATATTCACGAATTGGGAATTGATTTGATTCATAGTATAACAATAATTGAAGCCAAAAACTATCAACGAATCACCCTCTAGCCCAGCGGTAAAACACCACCGAGTTAGGGTGGTGACCCGGGCTCGACACCCAGCCACGACATACAAAACCGGTTTTTGGCTCAGGGGGCATTCTGTTGTAATTTTTTTATATAATTTAATTTTTAAAAATATTTATAAAAACCGGAAGTTAATCTTGAACAAAGTTCTTTTCATATTTCAAAGTATATATATGTGTGTGTATATATATATACGTGATAAAAACGGTTTGAAATAAATGATATTAAAGCTTAGAAATTTTATTTTCAACGATAATTTTATAATTATTGGATTAAATTTGATAATCTCGAAAACTATATAAATTTTATAATATGTAATTAATAAAAAATCAAACTTTGGAATCAAAACTTCTGGAAAGACAATTTCAAATCTTGGATTAACCAAAAGTTTTATAATCTATGATTTGTTAAAAATTGTCTACATTTTTATTATTCTTGGGAAAAAAATAAATAAAATAAATAGAAATTTAAATCTTAAAACAAAATAATCTATGTAATCAATAGTTTAATCAATTAAACAAATTATTTATTCCTCATTAGTTTAAGGGAAAACTATAAATATCTAAAATATTTTACAAAATAAATTAGAATATAATATCTTGGATATTTAATTAAATATAATTATTAATTCTACACAAATATTATATATATATATATATATATATATATTTCTATTACTCATACAAATAGCAATAATAAATACATTGAGTACTTTATCTTCCAATTTATTTATTATGCAATATTGAGATAATATTTATCTAATAAATAGTCCAAACGTTTCATTCAAACTTAGACATATTCAAATAGGACTTCCATTAGAATGCCATAGATTTAGTACTTTGAACTTGGTACTTTAGGATGCTAAGACTTTGCTACTCAAACTTTAGGGTGAGTAGATAACCTCGCTTCTCATTCATTATTCAAGCACATTGTGGACTAGCTTCTAAGCAATCAAAATGATTACATTTATACTCCCTTCTTTACATTTTGTAATGTTTTAGGGATGTTACACATGTCCTATATAAATCATGTATTCTTAGAGTCAAAACACAAATGATGCAACGACTTAGTCTTTAGATATTGCCTTTGGTTGTATGTGATTACATGTTGAATTCTATATGCATTATTCTAAACAATTGCAAGCACGTGTTTACATACTTACATTAAGGCCTTGCAAGCCTTTGGTGTAAAAGTATGGTTTGACACTGTTTAAGAACTATTGAGGACTATTTGAAAACTACTGATGACTATTTGAGAACTATTGATGACTATTAAGAACAATGATTACTTGTTTGTATGCTTTGTGTAACTATTGATGAATTACATGAACTCTTGTGCTATACATGATGCCTTAGAAACTTGTGATAACATATGCGTTAGGTTAATACTTTAGACTTTGAATTTGCATCTATTTCTTATGTATTATATAAACTGGTATGTGTGCTCACCAACTATGAAATAGTTGACAAAAATTATTTTACATGTGTAACAAGATAAGGAAGCATGATGAAGACATAGGATATGATTAAAGACCTAGTTTAATTCTTAAAACAATATATAAAATTTCTATTGTAATACATTAGATATTGATTTCATGTAATGTTTGTTGTGTTTCAATGAATGTTGTATTTATTTTGTAATAATGATGCTTTAAATATTGAAATGTTATAATAGCACCATTAGCTAATGAACAATCATCGTCGCGCCCCGGCGTGTTCCGCTGTTGGTCGGGATGTGACAGATTGGTATTAGAGCCATGGTTATAGGGATCTAGGTTATTAGAAAATGGTGGCCTAGACTATAACTAAGCTTACCCAAATATGAGTTACCTCATATTATTATTATTGCATGTTCATTACTTGCTTATATGCTAGGTGCTATACAATATCTCTTGTGTTATATTTTATACATGCTACCATAGAGGAATGCCATAGATGTTAATATACCTTTTCTTACACTTAGCTAGGAATGCCTTAGTTTAAGATAACTTATTATATTGAGGATTTCTTAGTTTAAGTAATTACCTTATAATTTGCTTTCAAGTAAACTCTATTCCAAACTCACGTACTCACAAACCATCTTTAGATGATAGAAATTCAAACTCATTAGACTTAATGTCTAATATTATTCTTTAGAAAACATAGGAATTCCAATATTGATTTTAAAATCTCGTTAGAATTAAGTTTGTGAGGTGGATATGTAGTAACTGGAAGAGTGTAGCACCGGCAGTTAGAATTCCAGTCTAGGAAAACTATTCGTATAAATCCCCGAGGTACTGTGGGACCTATCTAGCTTTCCTGGGGACTTCTTAGAAGAGTACAATCACTTACAGGCCAAAGCATATCATACCAAACACTTTACAAACTAAAAAAAATCTAATATGTCACCCGGTGTTCAATTTTGAATACCATTCCTACTGTTTTGAAACAAGATCAAATGATTTACCTTTGTGTGATTTTATTAAACGTTCAATTTTGGTTCAAATCCTCATTAGAATTAGGTTTGTTAATGAACATGTAGTAACTGGAAGGGTGAATACCAGTAGTTGAGACTCATGTCTAAGAAATCGATTCATAATCCCTGACGAGGGACCAGTCTAGCTTTCCTGGGGATTTTTAGTGAGAGTATTTTACCTATATGCCAAAGCATGTTACATTTTTCAAACAACATTAATTCTAATAATCCAAAAGGTATCAACTTGGATGCTACTCCTTAAGATTTTTAATTAAATTCAAAAGGATTTCAATACATTGCTTATACAATACAAACCTTATGATATCATACTTAAGATTAGTAATGGTGATTTATCATTACATCTCACAAGCTATGATGTCATTTTCCTTTGATGAATAATAACATATATGTGATGATTCAATAAAGTTAGGAATGCCATACCTAAGATCGTGATGGTGATACATCACTACATCTAAGGGTATGATATTATCTTTCTTAGATTAATAATGTATACGTTATGATTCAAGAACCCAATATATCATACTTAATATGCCATTTTTCCTTTGTTGAATAAAATATACGTTATGATTCAAGAAAGTTAATAATATAATACCTAAGATTGCAATGGTGATACATTACCACATCTACAGGAAATGTTGTTACCTTTCTTTGGGTTCATAAAGAATATGTTATGATTCAATACCTTCATATATCATACTTGAGGATAGTGATTCATCACTATTTCACAAGATATGATGTCAATTTTCTTTTATTTATGTTACCTATATTATGGTTCAATAATAAGTAACATTATACTTAAAATTTTTTATGGTGATTCATCACTACATCTAAAGATCATGGTGTTACCTTTCTTGGGTTGACAATACATGATATCATACTTAAGGTTAGTGATGGTGATTCATCATTATGTCTCATAAGTTATGATGTCATCTTTTTGTTTTATATTACCCATGTTATGATTCAAACAACATTAAACCTAAGATTTGGGATGGTGATACATCACTAAATCTAAAAGTTTATGATGTTATTCTTCTTTAAATTATTATGTATATGTTGTGACTCAAGAAAGCAAACAATATTATACTTAAAGATTTATTGATGGTGATTCATCACTAAATCTGAATGGTCATAATATTGCATATTTCAATATCCAAACTCAAGATAGAAAACTCGATAATATGGTTCTTATGATTAGCAATTTGTCACTACATCTATAAAAATTTATATATCACATATCTTATTGTAATCCATGATGCCTATGTTATAATTCTATAAACCCCCTAGGATATTATGCCTAAGATCGGTGTTATATAATTCTAACATGTCATTAGGTATTCAATCCTGATAACCCCTTTTATATGTTTCAAACAAGTCACAATGATTTCTGATTTTATTATTTTAACCAAGACACACTGATTTCTTATTATGTTCTGTTTAAATTTCAATAGAAAGATATGATTTGGACTTATGAATTCAAGTATGGGTGATTCCATATAAAATTTTAAAACAAGTTCACATGAATCATACTATTGATTTTTAGACAAATCATTATATATTCACATGTTAAGACAACTACTCAAAGATTCAATGATATTATAATTAAGCTCAATGGTAATTAGTTATCACAACTATCAAAGCTTCTATTATCAAATAACTATGCATTCTACCTCATTCGTTTATCCAAAAATTGATCATCTATCAATTCATCCGTTACAACCGAGAGATTCCATTGCAAAATTTCAATATTGGAAATCTCTATACTCATGCAATTCTTAAAAGCAAGTCAAAGTCTCCCTCACCTATTCAAGCTTGTCTAAACTTTTTGTTAGCCTTGGTAGGCGTTTGGTATGCTATTAAAGTATTAGTAGTGTGGTGGGTTGGCTATGGTATACCCTATATATAAGCACTAACAGTACACTGGTAGTAGGACCAAAAGCTTGATCAATGGCTAGAATAGTCAATTTAATCTACAGATTCAACTAAAGTATGCTAGTCAAAGCAATTGTTACTCAATTACTAATACTTGGTGTGCATTCTTACACCAGGTCAAATCAAGATATCGATAATCACATGAATCATGTTTTGATTTTTAAGTGAAACAAAGACTTAAATATTCGATGATATTATAATAAGGTTAATGATACATAGTTATCACAACCATATAATATCACATGCCAGTGTATTCTATATCATTCGTATATTCAAAACTGATCATTACGCATCCATACATCCATGAGATTCTATTGCAAGATTGCAATTTTTAAAATCTCTATACTCATATGTTTCTCAAAGCTAGTTTGTATGCAAATGTCAATTCAAATGTAGTAAAGTTTAGATTAGTCTTGGTATGTAATTGGAATGGGTCAAAATATTAGTGATATGATGGGTTGGCTGCGGTATGCTCTATATATAAGCACCAGTAATACATTGATAGTAGCACCAAAAACTTGACCAAGTAATGGACTAGTACATCTAATCTACAATTCGAGTGAACTATTCTTCATTCAAGAATAATCAATAAATAAATTATTACTCAAATAACAATATTTGGGGAGTATTTTATTTCCAAGTTATTCAAATACATTTGTAGTTAATCTCACCGTGAGTTGAGTCAACTATCGTTAAATGCAAAACCCCCGTAACAAGTAAACTAGTTGTATACAAATCCGAAAATCCGAGTGCGCTACTAATACCTATTCTCATTAAAGTTTATTCTCAAACAAAGTGAGATTTTAAACTCTTCTAAGCTTCTAATTAGTGCTTTAAATATTGAGGCACTATCATATAACATTAATAATTACAATTCTAATAACACTATGTCAATAACCAAAGTTATAAATTTCCTAAAAACCCATCGCCAAGGGTTCAAAAGAAACAAAACAAGTTGAAAGAAACAACTAACACTAGTGTCAATAATTACTATTAAATAAATTTTGGGACGAAATTCCCTAAAGTAGGGAGAATGTAATCCCTGAGATTTTTGTTCGAATTTAAATTTTAATGTCATTAAGTTGTAATTTAAAGCTAATGGAGATCTTATTTAATTTGATAAATTTATTCATAAACATACTTAAAAGTAATACAAAGTTTAATAAAATATTTAATAAATAAAATTTTAGGGTCATAAAAGAAATATTATTAAAGGTTTAGGGATATATATAAATATATATATCATATACTATAATTATCTTATAACATAAACTTTTTTATAAGATTCATATTTATTTAGATAACAATATTTTTATAAGACTAATAATAAAAATAATAATAATAATAACAATAATAAACTTAAAAACTTAAATCAAAAGTTTTATAAAAATTTATAAAATACAACAAAATGTTTAAAAATTCTTGAAAAAGGTTCATACATAAAATAAACCAACTAAATAAATTAAAAGGACTAAACATGACAAGTTTGAAACTTGCAATTAACAGAAAGAAGGGAGGGACTAATATTGCCCATCCCCAATTCTTTCTTCCTTCTCACCCGTTTACACCACCAGATCCAAAACCCACCCGAATGAAACCCGATTCCTTCCAGCTTGAAATTACACATGAACAGCTGGATCATTAGCATTTTTGGCAACTACTGAAACCGTATGAGTGACCCTAATCATCAATTAATCGATTAGCAATCAAATTAATACAAAATCCTTTCCTAAAACTATGGCAGTTGACCGAGAACTAGAACCTATGCATAATGGGTATAAAATCTTAAACAAAACGCTTTGTTCGGTTCCTTGGTCAATTGCGAACCTGTCTGAGCAAGAAATTTGAAGTCACAAACACTCAAAGTGCGATTCAATCTTAAAGAACCGACCGGCTCTAACTCGTACTAGAACTCCATTCATTCGAAACCAAACCAGGTGAGTTTCTATACCAATCCACTCTGTATTCCATGGAGATCAAAAGCCCCATCATATTAGGGGCATATAATCTCTGATTAGGACGAATTGGATCAAAACGAAATCTAGGGTTCATCGGGTATATCCACGAATTGGGAATTGATTTGATTCATAGTATAACAATAATTGAAACCAAAAACCATCAGCGAATCACCCTCTAGCCCAGCGGTAAAACACTACAGAGCTATGGTGGTGACCTGGGCTCGAAACCCGGCCACGACATACAAATCCAGTTTTTGGCTCTAGAGTCTTCTGTATAATTTTTTTTATATAATTTTATTTTTAAAAGTTTTTATAAACACCGGAAGTTAATCTTGAACCATTCTAAATAATTTTGAAAATTGTTTTAAACTAACACTATTATGCTGACAAAAGGCGAAGACCAATAGAGTTTGAGGTAGGTGATCAGGTACTGTTAAAAGTTTCACTATGGAAAGGAATTATTCGAATTAGGAAAAGAGGGAAGCTAAGTCCGAGATTTATTGGACCTTTTCGAATAATGGCACGGGTCAGTAAGGTAGCCTATCGATTAGATTTTCCAGATGAACCGAGTGGAATTCACCCGACATTTCGCGTTTCACACTTGAGAAAATGTCTAGCAGATGATGTAGCATATGTGCCGTTAAATGATATTGAAGTTGATGAAAGGTTAAACTACATAGAAGAACCGGTGGCAATTGTTGACACGAAAGAAAAACAATTACGTAACAAGACGATTATAAAAGTTAAAGTTCAATGGAAAGACCGAAAAGGATACGAGACTACATGGGAGACTGAAGACGAGATGAAACGACTCTACCCACATCTGTTTGAAACGTAACAGGTTTCGAGGAAGAAACCCATTGTAAGGAGCGTAGACTTGTAACAAACGAAAATTTTTGTAACCTATTAATAAACGTGCGAAATTTCGGTAACCGTTTATGTCCAAAATTTATATAAACGTTCATAAAGTAACTACAATCAAAATGATATAAACGTTAAAAATATTCGATTATATACGGACACGTTATAAAGCCTATTAATAAAGTGCAAAATTTCTGTGATCGTTTGGGTTCGAAATTTTTATGAACATTCTTGAAGTAATTGCGATCAAATTAATATAAGCAAGACCGTTATATGATAAATTATCAACACGATATAAGCTCGTGAATATTAAAAATATGTGAGCAAAGTAGAAGGGGTTTTTAAAAATAAGTGCTCAAAGTTTAAAGGGCCTAAGTGAAACTTTCTAATTAATTCATAACTTTTTTGTGTTGAAAATCAGCAAGTTGGGATAATATAAGATTGTTATTCAAGAATACAATCAATTTAAGAAGTTTGGAGAAGAATCAAGTGAACGACATTTTTTAATACTTCTGATCGACTTTCGAATTTTATGAACAGAGAAGGGAATCAAGAAGGCTTGTTATATACCTTACGATTGTAGACCTAGTTGTAGAAACTTGAACCAGTTGAAGTTTATTCGGAGTTTAAAGGTATGATTTACTTTCAGTAGCTATAGTTCAAGTCAATAGGATTTCACATGCGTTAGAGTCTTTCGCATCAAACCTTGTATTTATAACCGATGTGAGTAGGTTAACATGTGATTGTGAGATTATGAGTTGTTGACGAGAAATTATATAAAACGGGTTGACTAAAAGCAATAAAAAATTTGAACCCACAACCACCCATTAAGCCGAATCAACCATGATTTAAGAAGGAAATATTTTAAAATATCATGATCTTGTGTATGTCATTGAGATTTGGACAGGATCAAGCTTGTGAGTTATTCCCTAATTTTGGAACACGAAATTTGAACCTAAAGTGAGTTCTAGTAGCCCACTTTTTACTGAATTATGTTAAAAATGTTTTAACAATATTTTTGGGTTGATATGCATGTCTAAATTGTATTGCCTAGAACTGTTTATGTTTATGACTGTTTAAATGATTTAGACCACGTTATATATGAATGAATGATGTTATGGGCATCAATGATATATGTTAATTAATGTTATGTGATTGATTGTTATTGAGGAAGTCTTGTGTTTACTGTGTCGACAGTTGAGGAAGTCTTATGCTAACATGAGTCTGTCGACTTCGGGTTGTCAGTTGAGGTGTCTTGTGCTACACAAGCATGTTGACTTGGGATAAGCAGTTGAGGCTGAAGTTTTCTTCACAATATGATTTATGTTATGATGATATTTATGTTATGATGACATGTATGTTGTGTAATTGAAGTATGTTATGTGATGATATGAATGAATAAAGATTTCTTTAAAAAATTTAACTTAGAACTCAGCAGCATAAAGCTGACTTGTTTTACATGCATATCAGATTGAATAGCTTGAGAAAGGATAACAGGATGGCTCGTGGCATACGTTGAGGACTACCCTGGCATAGACCGGCTATATTATAGAACTATTAGAGATGTGGGTTATGTGTTAATGTTTGTTTAGTATCTGTATTTTATGTTGTTACTTTAATTTCCGCTGCTATAATAATGTAATTATGGTTTAAGAACTATGTGTTTGATGCTTTGCCAAACTAGGGGACTCCCGGGGTTCAGGGTCTCTCACGGAATCTGCTCGGTGTGCCTCCGAATAGTGTGGAATCCTATTTGGAGGTTATCCAATCGATACAATCACATCCCATGAGCAACCGATGTTGTAGAATCAACGTGGAATCAAGAAACGATCAATCACGAGCGAAATCACGACGATGGAGGCATGGGTGGCACGCTGAAACCTAAGAGAATGATTGCTAATGTGATTTCTACAGAAACATTCTGTTTGCATAGTATTTATAGTCTGTGGCCATTCGTACGAATGAGTCATGCTAATGACTTCTTCGATCGAATGACCTCAGACGAACGAGCTATTCGTGCAAATCAGTCATGCTAATGACTCATTCGCCTGAGCTAGTCATTCGCTAGGCGTTCACTGATATGAATGAGCTCATTCTTATGTCTCACTTGTACAAATGGTCAAGCAATTAACATAATTCAAGCTTAAACATAATAAACACAGTCAAACGATAGATAAAACTTGTATTCATCGATAATATAAGCTTTATACATTCATAAAAGACTATTACAATGAACTAGGGAGAAAAGATGCATCTACATACTCCCTCTTTGACCTAGTTCTAAACTTTTGTACCTTCAATGTTCATGAACTTTTGTGACAAAGCCTTCCAGTTAAAGCCGGTGTTGATATCAAAAACAAAGCATAACCAGATGACTCTCATATGCTGTAGAGCCTGCTCCATATCAGCCAGGTCGAAGAAAATTTTACATCTGTACAAAGTCTTCACATCCATCACAGACAAATTGGTCAGCCACATTGGATCAAAAACACGTATGGTATCCCATTTTCTTTCTTGACATGGAACTAACACAGCCTCTGCCAATCTACCATCATAATACCACCATTTGAAGCGGTTGGAGAAGTTCTGAATCACCTTCCTCAAGGGAATCTTCTTCTTCACCTTTTGTGGCAACCACTTTAGAATGACTTTGTGCTTTTTGTTATGGGTATCAATCTGTGGTAAATAGTAACGTTCAGGTTGCTGAGGATGGAAGTTGACCAATTTTTCCTATACTCAAACTGGATTTTCCTTGCAAACCAGGAAGACATTATCGATGATTCACTATACAACATCTTCAGAAGTGCTAATTGATTAACTTCAAAGCCCATCAACATCTTGAAATCATGCAGAAACCTAAAATACTGTATTCCCCTCTCCCGTTCACTGCGTAGCAAAGTAGATCATCAAAGTATGCCCAACTCAATATGCAACCTCCAGAGTCGTATCCTTTGGTTCTGTAGACTTTGGTGTATTAGTTGGAGGAGAGGGAATATTGGTAGTCTTCAAAACGTCACAATATGTTGCCCATTCTTCATTTCTCTGTTGAATTTCTTCTACAAAAGATTCATTGCCGTTGAATTTCTCGTGAATCTTACTATTAAGTTCCTCCTCATGATGTTATTTGAAAGTTCAAATATTAAAATCATTTCTCATTGACATTTAAACAATCATTCAGTCAAATCCAACACATTTTTTATTACATAAGTTAAAATAAAACAATACAAAATGAAAGTCTAAAAAATATTTACAGATTTAACTAGGTTCACTAAGCTTATCCTACGTCTTTGCCATAGTCTTCATCTTAATCTATTACATATGTAAAATAAAGTTTATGTGTCAACAATTTGCATAGGATAAAAATTAGGTTTGTTTACATCTCATCATTCACAGACCTTACAGATAATCATGCTATAAGTGAGATTTACTAGGTAAGATAGATCCATATGTATTTGATGCACCTTCAGATACACATACTTCAACTATAGTATTACACTTGGTGCAAACGTGTTGTTCCGGACAGCTAACCAGTCCACTCAGGACGACCTTAGGTGTATCACATGAGAGGTAATTCAGCCTAAATCGACAGCAAGACTATTAACGTTGCGGATCGGATTCGAACACGAACCTAGATTTTTCTCTCGGTGCAATCATGTGCCCCTTTAACCAAGTGAGCTACATGGCGGGGCAACACTTCAAGCATATCTAGGCAAAACGTCAAGGTTTAAGCATCTTCGTAACAAAGCCTAATGGATCTTGAGCTAGTGTTATGTTCTCATGACATCTTCTTTGACACACGGTACAAACATTAAGATGCATCACTCATATTTCATTGGTGAAAATCTGTGTAATGTGACACCTGTTGGGTATAATCTTGATGCTACGGGTCAAGTTTGGATCAACAAACGGGTCATGGATCAAAGATAATAATAATAGTTTAGGGCACATGTTAAATAATATATGAGATGGTTAACTTTGATCGGGTTATGAGGAAGACTACCGGGTAAAAGAGGTGACCGAGTAAGTTGGAGAAAAGTGGGCTTTGTGAACGTTGGAGTTGCTGAATACATGGACTTAATTTGTTTTTACATGTATCTATAAATAGCAGTAGAGTAGCTTTAGTTTTAAAGTAGTACCCTTTTGTTTTATAAAATATAGTTCAGTTTTTCATCTTTTTCTCTGCATCATATTCATACTCACATACGAGAGTTTGTGTGTGTTATTAAGTGTTTGTTTTGCGAGAGTTGAGTGGGGCCTGATCGAACAACACCAACTTGTCAAAGGGGAAGACACTCTTTGTAATACCCCAACCTGATTAGGGCTGACGTGTCACTTATACGAAGATCAGAATTAATGCAACAATCCAAAATAAATTAAAATATGATTAAAATGTTACATAAGTCAACCAAGACACAAATAAAAATCTTATAATAATGTTTATTAGATTATTTTATAATCAGTCATTGACAATTTCTTGTATCTCTTCCTTCAATTCCCAGCCTGATTTCCTGGATTACCTATACAAGACACATAAACACCACCAAAAACAAATACGGCTGAGCCAAAGAATGCTCAGTAACGGATAAACAACAATAATTAAAAGAAGTTAAGAAGGTGGTGAAGGTAATGAGAATATCAATCATAAACAGATATGAGAAACAGAGCAGTAACAGAAACAGTAAACAGTAGACAATAGTCTGACTTACATATAAAAGTGTAAGGTTCACGGGTAGCTACTCCCGATTACCAGACACATGAGATAGTTAGTGTTGGCATACACGTCACTATCCCCAGAAATCAGAAAGTACAGTTTAAAAATTATCCTAGGATCCGTCCATACGCCTCTTCAGAATTCAATATGTGCACAAGTGTACTATCATAGTACTAAAATAGAGACGCCATGAACTCAACTAACCGCCACAAGTGGTTCCACATCATGGTTGCCGCTATGAAGGGCTTGTAGTCATCCTTATAGGTAAGGCATGCTCGGGTAACAATCACAAGTTCAGTAGGTTCAGTAGTTAAACTACCATGTAATGTCTTAATCAGATCATGCATTAATGAGTACAACATAATCTAGATCTATTGCATGATAAACGAAACAGAGAAACACGATATCATATCGTGGCAATATAGAAACAGAAATTAAACGGTTACAGAAACAAAAATACTAAGATTTAAATAAACAGAATCCGTACCAAATGGTAGGCAAAACAAAAATATACTATAAGTGATGAAAAGAAAATCCGTACCTTAACCTTAGCAATTAATCAGGAAGTAATCAGAAATTAAGCGAGTAATCCAAATCTCCGACAATTTAGAAATCTGTGTTTTTTTGGTTTAATTTCATGTTAGTTCAAACGAATTTCGATTCGTATATGTAATAGGTTAAACTTTGGTAACTTGGACCCGTTGTTTTATATATATTTAAACAAATTGAATCAGTTTCCTTTTTTTTTTTAAGTTTCTTAAGAATCATTTATTTACCTTAATATATTTAGTAAAAATGGACATTTTAAAGTCTTTGAACAAATTTTATGAATTACGTGACTTTAAATAATATAATTAAAACTTGTTTTAGATAGGATTCAAACTTTTGATTTAACCAATTTGTTTTTCATACCTAATTAGTTAATCAGTATTCATAAATATTTATTTAGTTATAACTATTGTTATTTTACACTCATATATATATATATATAATTTTTCTAAGCAGTACAGAATTTTTAACATTTGTTAATATAGTTTTATAGAAGGGAATCCCAAAACCCAATTTTAGTGTTAGTGATATCAACATCCAAATTTGTTCTTTTAACCATTTGACTGTTTTATTCTCAATCCTCATGGGTTCCACTTCTCCTTCCAAACTTTCCAAAAGATACAATGGTTTAATAGTTTGTTTTATCAAATACATAATTGTGTGTGTTCATATACAATCTTTCCTAACCAAATTCTCGAGCATATCTCCAGATTGTTTTGTTTACTTATTTATATTTCTTTAATTATATATATTTTGTATATTATATCTTCTACTCGTGAAAATTATTTGATAGTTTTTTTTAAACACCACATTCTATTGAATCAATCACAGATATAAGGCTTACCTTATCAGTATGAACCGATTTGAGAGAGAGCTTCGTGGTTAAACCAGACACCATGAATATCAATCCATATCCTGATTTATATTTCCATATCCTACTTGGATGTGATGAAGTGATCAGCAGCCTCCCGATTTATCCGGTGCCCATCCTTGACAAAGACTCTCGACGACAATACCACAATTGACCGATGGAGATGGCCTATATTAGGGATTATTCCGGCCGTAGCCGCTTCCGGTTCTCTTCCTTGTCGTGTAGTTTTGATCTTGTTTTTCTTAAAACATGAATAATTGTCTTATAATACTTTGATGGATTATGCCCGGCTAATGCATCAGTCGAAGAAATAAGCAATTAAGATGAGCAAATTTAACGCTCAAGTCGATTAACTTCACAGCCAACTCTTCCACTTTCAGTTACATATACACCTTTTGCTTTCAATTAGTTTCGGTGGTTAATAATACAATTAAGATTTAAACCAATAAAAATTATAAATTACTTGTGATCATTGATCTTAGACTGTTCAGTTTCTAAATTGGTTTTCAATTTGGTTAGACTTTAATCGAACATTTTTCTTTTATAATACGGTGTTCCTGATTAAAATTTGTAGGTGTAACGGATAAATCGTTGTATTCCGGTTTGTTAAATAGTAACCAAATCAACGTTTGTTTAATTAAATCGGTTATTCCTGTAGTTCAAATGTTCAGTAAATAGCTCATTTAATTGGTCGGAACTTGTAACTAAATTTTTCGAACATTCTAAATTCGAGATTTTTTTTCTACCGAGTATTAATTATTAATTAAATATTAACTTTTAGTATTTTATTTATTTAATTTACTATTGTCATTTGAATATTTAAATGTATTATATATATATAATTTATTATTAATTTACGGGTATTATAATTCTACTCCTCTTAAAAAAAAAATTCGTCCGCGAAATTTCAGAGTTTTTAGAACGTTTAGTTTCGGATTTACAACATTACTTGTTTAATTCAATGATTCGTATATTAAAATTTTTATTACAGAATTTTATGTAAGTTTTTCAAAGCATGTACTTATCTCAAATAAAGAGTGACAGAATAGTAAATATAAATACCTTTCGGTTAATATAACAGTTACGACTCAAATAGATTCGGATACTGGGAACGAATCGTTTCTTCTAATTCCCAAGTCGCTTCACATTCAGAATGGTTCTTCCATAAAATCTTAACAAACGGAATCGTTTTTCTTCGCATAACATGTTCTTGACGGTCGAGAATCGCTTCCGGTATCTCTTCATACGTTAAATCCTCATGAATCTCCTGATTCAGATAGTTCACTACGTGAAGCGGATGATAATTATAACCTCGTAGTAACGACGCATGAAAAACATTGTGTACGTGCGAAAGCTGGGGCGGTAATGCTAGACGATAAGAAACTTCACCAATTCGTTCCAGAACTTCAAACGGTCCGTTAAATCTCGGACTGAGTTTCCCTTTCAAACCAAATCGACGTATACCTCTACATGGAGAAACTTTAAGAAACATTTTGTCACCCACGTTAAACTCTAAAGTTCGGCGATGTTTATCTGCATAACTCTTTTGACGACTCTGGGCTTCTTTAAAACGTTCACGAGCAATAGCGACTTTCTCATTAGTAATCTGTACCAGCTCAGGTCCCTCAATCGTTCTCTCCCTGACTTCATCCCAACATATAGGTGTTAATAGTGGTAAGGATAAAGAACTCATCCCCCTACCTCTATTTCATGAAGGTTATAATTAGGACATGAACTGCTTCCACTGATGTTAGAGTTCTCAAAGAATTGAGCATTACGAGTTTCTACAATACGTGTAGTGTGAGAAGGACAATAAAATCTATATCCTTTTGATCTTTCAGGATAACCAACAAAGAAACAACCGAAAATTTTCATATCAAGCTTCTTTTGTTGAGAATTATAGAGTTTTGCTTCAGTACGACAACCCCATACTTTCATATAACGTAAACTAGGTTTCCTTCCTGCCCAAATCTCAAAAAGAGTTTTGGGAACAGATTTAGAAGGAAATCTATTTACAATATGAACAGCTGTCTTTAAGGCCTCAGTCCAAAGAAATTTAGGCAATCCTGAATTGGCTAACATACTGCGTACCATGTCCATAAGTGTTCTGTTTCTTCTCTCAACTACACCATTTTGCTGAGAAGTACTAGGCATGGTATATTGGTTTATGATCCCGTGTTCTCCACAAAAATTAGAAAATGGACCAGGAACTTGACCAATATCAGTATGTCGACCATAATATTCACCGCCTCTATCTGAACGTGCTACTTTGATTTTACAATTCAACTGATCCTCAACTTCAGCTTTGAAAAATTTAAACATATCTAGTGCTTCAGATTTTTCTTTAATCAAGTATAAGTACATATAACGTGAATGATCATCAATAAAAGTTATAAATGATTTATGTCCAGTTATTCCTTCGGGAAAAGGTACACAAATATCAGTATGTATAAGTTCTAGAAGACTAGAACTTCTAGGGGCACCATGTTTATTTCCTTTTGTCATTTTAACTATAAGACATTTAACACAAGTTTCAAAATCACTGAAATCAAGATTTGGTAATACTTCATCCTTCACAAGTCTTTGCATTCTATCTCGTGAAATATGGCCTAAGCGTTGATGCCATAACATGGATGAAGTTTCCAAAACTCTCTTTCTTTTATTAGTCACTTCATTTTCATTATATGAATGTAAGGATTTTGAAAATTGGTCATCTAGTTCTAGTTTATACAAATCTCCATCCAGATGACCATGACAAATAAGTTGGGAATTCTTAGTGATTGTGACTGTTGAACATTCATGATGAATTATATAAACATCAAGGTCTAATTTATGTACAGATACTAAATTCCGAGTAATTCTCAATACATACAAAGTATCATATAAGTACAAACAATGACCAAGTTTAGTTACAAGTTTCGTAGTACCAATAGCTTCTACTACATGTTCAACACCATCACCAACTTTAACTGCCCTTTGGCCCTTTCTTAACTTCTGGATTGTATGGAATTCCTACATAGTATTAGAAATATACACCATAAACCCGAATCAACCCACCAAGTGTTAGAAGGAACGTTAATATTAAGCGACTCAAAAACCATAAACAGATGATCACCTTTCTTAGTTAGCAACCATTGAATTTCGGCAGTCTCGTTGCCAATGCCCTTTCTTACGGCAGAATTTGCAATGAGGCTTCATCTTGGACATGCTTGAATTGCGATTAGTACCTACTTTTGAATTTTGGACTTTAGAACTTTCTCCTTTCATGAAATTACCCTTTCTCTTATGTGGAGTGGATGTGGTTAGATGAACGGATTCTGGTTTCTCCAATTTCAGACGTTCTTCTTCCTACACACACATGGCAATCAACTCACTCATAGACCATTTGTCTTTTTGAGTATTATAGTTGATTTTAAAAGCATCAAAACGTGTAGGAAGCAAGGTCATAAAGAAATGGACTAAGAAACCATCAGATATTTCCGTTTTCATGCCCTTTAGCTTATGGGCCATGTCGCTCACCTTTATAACGTGCTCACGCACACCACTTTCTCCAACGTATTTCGTCGTAAGCATCTTGAGAATTAATGTGCTTGCATGTGCTTTTGAAGAACCTTTGAATTGTTCTTCTTTTGAAACCAGGTAAGTCTTTGCATTGTCAGAATCAGGAATAGCTCCTCTGATTGCAACTTAGATGGAGTTCTTGATTATCATTAATGACATTCTGTTTGACCTCTCCAACTTGTCATACTCTAGCTTTTGCTCACTAGTACTTGTAGCAGTTAAAGTAGCACGAGGGTCATGTCGAAGAGCATAATCAAGATCCATCATGCCAAGAGTTAGTTTAATGGAATCTTTCCATGAAGCAAAGTTTGCTCTAGTAAGTAGATCAATGCCATAATTAGAACTTATGGGAGATGCTAAACAATCATAAGTGAAGAAAAGAAATAAATTAGATTATTGGATAATCAAACAATAATAATAAGAACATTGAACATAAAATCTATTATACACCAATATAATAGACTAATGTTTATAATTCTACTTTGATCATTAGCTTCACTTTGGTTACAACCAATATTCAATTATTAGGAATCCTAATTAGAACATACGACATGCATAACCACAACAAATCACCTTTGGGCAAAGACGAAGCAACTATGCATTCTAAGCCAAGGAAATTCATCATAATATATCATCAAATAACTAGCCTTTGGATTCATCATCAAACAACACACATGATTAAATTAGTGGATTTGATCGTAAGCTTAAATGAATAAATGAGATATAAACCTTTGGATTTAATAAAACATAAACTCATGAAACAAATCCAAATACTTTTAATATGTGAAAATATCACATATTTTTTCATAATAGTATAATAATAATAATAATAATAATAATAATAATAATAATAATAATAATAATAAATAAATAATAATAATAATAATAACAATAATAATAATAACAACAACAATAATAATAATAATAATAATCCAATTAAATTTAGGATTCAATTTATATGGGATTTGATTTAAAAGAATTCAAAATTAATAAATCCACATTATTAGAATAATAATCTGTTAGTTATTATTATTATTATAATAATAATAATTATTATTAAATAAAATTAAGTCTTACGTAAATAAATAGGACTTAGAGACCTTTTTTTTTCTTTTTACAAATAAACCCTAAATTTCTAAAAGAACTCACAAACCCATTCTTAGCATCAAACGATGAGATGCAAGATATTAGAAAAAATGATAGGGCTTCAAAACTTGAATGGATTTCATATGACTTCTGGAGCCTTCTATAGTTTCACACAATTTGATTCTAAAATTGTGTATCTAAAACAATATATACAGCCACAAAAGTGGTCATGATTTTCACGGTTTTGTGCCATCTATCTTCACCATTCTCCGGCGGCGACAATGTCTTCACGGTTCCTGCCCTACGCTCACCGCCGGCCTCTACCCTTGATTTACCGAAGGTGTTGATGTTGATGGTTTGTTTGATGTAATCATAGCCAGCGGCCAAGGGTTGGAGCCAACGCACCGTACAAATTCCGCCATCATAGGAGATTTACCCGTTTGTTATGTCATGATTATATTCTAAGGGGTTATGGCCTTGTCCTGCCGTACAATTGTCTTGCCCATACAACTTCAAAACACTAAGGGATTCTGGCCTTGTCCTGACTTACAACTTAAAAAAGTTAAGGGGTTCCTGCCTTGTCTGGCCCTACAGCTTCCACGACTAAAGGGTTCCGGCCTTGTCCTGCTCAGCAACTTCCAAGCAATCTTAGGGGTTTCGGTCTTGTTTTGCCCTACAATCTCTTAACAACCTAAGCCCTTTGGGACCCCCAAATTCGTCTGGTCTAAAATCAACCAACAACTCATAATGATTCAGGCAATGCATGCAACAGGTAAAAATAACCTAATAATCACATTTTAACTAACAAACACACAAAACCGAACACCATATGCGGATAACGAGGTTATAAAATTACTCTTCAAAGAAATCCCTAGTTAGAAATACGAATGTATTCAAAAGATCACCATTAACATAATATTGGGAGGTACGATATACACCTCCAACATCGTATATTCATACCCGACATCATTCAACATAGGCCCACTATAAGGGGCACACAAAAGCAGAAGATAGTGAATTGTTTTAAACATAAGGTGTTACACCCATTACAATCATGAAATAATTTAAGCCCCAAGGGCACCATCACCACCTTGAATATTTGCACCACTACATTCAGCAAACTACGACAGCCACTGTTCGAGCTGCACCTTGTTGCCACTTCACCTTCGTCAATGCCAGCATATGTCGCTGCAACAGAAATCTCTCCACTACCATTCTTCAACTACTCATAAACGGCCAGCGTCATCGATGCATCAAAGTCCAGATCATGGAGGCCCTTGGTATCTATATCAACATCTTTGGCTTTTTCAAGAATATAACCCTTACCTTTGGAAGTCTCTAGTTTTACTTTCGGTGGAAGCATGGATTTAAAGCGGAGGGTTGCAGCCGAAGTAGTACTTTTGTATACACTCCCAAAATCCAAAAAAAATAGAAGTTTTGCTTGCACGACCCATTGTAGACTGTCCACTCAGTTCTTTTCCACCACCGGTGGCAGGATGGTTGGGGTTGAACCCGGCAGGTTCCTGTCCTTTGATTGTCTCAATGCTTTCTGCAGATAGGGAAGCCAATTCCTACAAATAGGAAAAGTTTAATGAATCAAATTTAAGAGCCACTTGCTACATCAGTTTCTCCGCATCTGGTCGAAAATAGGTGGTTTTATTCACGACTATATTCTTCAAACAATTACGATAGCCTGACTGCACACAAACATGAAGACCATGAAGAAATACAGTCTTCTGCAAAACCCCTAGTGCAGTTCGAAACTCACCATTTCCTATCACCCGGTTCACCACATGACCAAATCCTTCTTCTACTAACCACTTCTAATCGCCTTTTAGCATAGCAAGATTTTTCTTCAAAGTTTGATAATTTCTCCGCTCTTGTTGAACGGCATCCTTACTGACTTTTAGTGCCTCGGTTAACTCAACAATAGTTCTAGTTTCTCTTCCAAGCTTGACAAAGCCTCACTATTCTCCTTTTTAAACATTTCCACATGCTTCTTCAACTCAGGCTACGGACCTTTGGCTATCTCCTAAACGCCTTCGGATCACACCAACCAGACTCTTCACAACAACCAGACTCTTCACAACAATCGGTTGCGCCGGATCTTTCCAGGGCATGTCAAAAGGAAACTAAAAAGCAAAAACCCAAAAAAAACGAGATTTTCCACTACTTTGGGGATTGATTAACTGCATAGATATACTAAGGATACATATCCCTAAAGCACTCCATGGTAAACTAGTCCCCATTTTTCGCTAAGCGAAAGAATTTGTGAAATAAGGAGACAATGGGAAAACAAACCAATGCACGACATGCCATATCAAAATTAATGATCACATTAAGACCATAGGGGGGTATTTGAGAAATATGTACAGCATAACGCTCAAGCACATTAACTAAGAAGACTGGAACAGGGAGACGCGTATTGGTAAAATCAAAGAACCGAGTGCATAAACCAACATATCCTGACGGAGGTTGGCGGATATTACCATTTTGGAAAGGGTGGAACGCAAGACCTATAGGATACCGGACTCAAAGTTCTAAAAGTTCTTTCTCTAATTAATCGCACAGACAGGAGACCATGTCACGTTTGGTGTCCATCAGCTTCGCGAAAAATCAGAGACACATAGACAAGGAAAACTAACCTGGGTAATACTTGATCGCACGAGCCATAGAGAAGAAAAAACGATGATCTCTTTAATTTTTCAATCGGAAAAATGAGAAAGAGAAAGACGGGGTAGGCTCATAATGTATAATTCTATCCTGCCCATAAAGTGGTTCGATCAAAAGCAAGATATACTCAGCATGGGCAGGAGGTCATGTCTGGATCATTTACTCACCTTCTGCTTCTTCTCAAAGGAGCGCATCAAGTCCTGGCTGAAAGCTTAGATACAAATAAAACAGCGAAAAGAGGACAAAGCAAGGAAGTCAACTCTGTAGGAGGAAAAAATGTGATGGAAGTCAATCAGGTAGCATAAATGAAATAAAAATCTTAATATTAGTGCAAACTTTTAAGGTTAAATTAACTAAAATAAATAAAAGTCTAGTGATTAAAATAAAAATAAACATGACTTTACTATTCACAAACTTCATATTTTCAATATATATATATATATATATAATTTTGAAAAAATAATAATAATTACTTGTCCTCTTGAATTGGTTAAAACATAAGATGTTATGATTTTTTTTTTTATCTTTTGTAACGTGTGAATGCCACTCCAAATTTTGACACTTTAAAGGGTAACAAGTCATTATTTATCTTTTTATTTTATTTTTATATTTACGTGTACAAGTAAAGTTTAAGGATTTTAATATAGTTAAATTGGGTTGAAGAACATTTTTAAATGTTTGTATAAGTTTTACATCTTTACTATAAATTAAAATTGGCTTAAGATCAAGTTTTTGTAATAAATAAGTGTGATATATTTGTTTTGTGTATTTACACAATAAAAGCAAAATTTTAATAGCATATATATTTACACAATGACTCGGGATATGAACGAATGGAATTCAGATGCACAAAATTCAGAAAAAAAAGGTGATATTGTACGCCGGATCAATCAGACTCTTCACAATAATCGGTTGCACCACATCTTTCCAGGGCATGTTAATAGGAAAGTATGAAGCAGAAACCCAAAAAAATGAGTTTTCCACTATTTTGGGGAATAATTAACTCCATAGATACACTGAGGATACATATCTCTAAAGTGCTTCACGGTAAACCCGTCCCCATTTTTCGCTAAGCGAAAGAATTTGCAAAATAAGGAGACAGTGGGAAATGTGGAAGATAAGCTATCAAGATCAACAAAAGTCAAAGTTGACACTTAATTATAATTAGTTATGTTGGACGTTATTTAACTGTAAAATAACGGTTTATGTTTATAACTGTCCAAATGATCTGCATGATCATTTTATATATATTTGTATGTATCGAACAGATTATGTATGAACATATTCTTGAATTTCTCAAATAGAGAATTCTAGACATAATTGTTGCTGTATTTATCGAGTGTATATCAATTTCTTTCCAACAAATTGGTATCAGAGCTAGGATTGATTACCAGATCAAAGATCGATTACGTCGCACGTTTCTCATAAGATTATGGCACTCAACAACATAAACACCGGAGTATCGGCACAATTACCCAAATTAACTGGGCAAAACTACAATCAATGGAGTATTCAAATGAGGGTTTTATTCGAATCACAGGATTTATGGCCACTTGTGGAAGAAGGATACAGAGAACCTGCAGAAGGAACAACTGCACAAATGAATGAGTTTCATGAGAACAAGAAGAAGGATAAAAAGGCACTGTTTTTAATGTATCAAGCCGTGTTAAAGACTTATTTGATTGTCTGGACGAAAATACAAAGAAAGAAGTAAGAACTGGTGATGATAAGGTTCTATCAGTTTTGGGAAATGGAGACATCTTAGTAAAAATCAAGGATAAAAATAAAAAGATCTCAGATGTATACTATGTTTCAGGATTAAAGCATAATTTACTAAGTGTTGGGCAAATGATTCAAAAAGGTTATGACATACATTTCAAAAGAAATGGTGTTTGTCTAATAAGAAATGCTTAAGGAATTCTGATTGGTAAAGTTACTATGACTGAAAATAGAATGTGGCCAGTAAACTTTCAAGAAAACATGTTTTCATTGAGTGTTATGGAATTTCTAAATTATGGCATTTACGATTTGGACATATCAACTATGATTCTCTAGTTCTTATGAGCAAGAAAGGAATTGTTAAAGGAGTTCTAGAAATAAAGAATGTTGAAGGATTATGTGATAGTTGTGCTCTTGGAAAACACTCCAGAAAACCTTTTTAACATAATGCAACTCGGAGAGCTGTGAAACAGTTGGAATTGGTCCATAGTGACATATGTGGACCAATGAGAACTGCTACTATGAATGGAAACAAGTATTTCTTTACTTTCATTGATGACTTTAGTAGAAAAATTTGGTTATATTTCATCAAAGAAAAGGGAGAAGCATTTATATGTTTTAAGAACTTTAAAACATATGTTGAAAATCAAACAGGCCACAAGATTAAGAGTCTTAGAACTGTCAGAGGGGGTGAATATTGTGGAAATGATTTTCAGAAATTTCTTGAAGAAAATGGTATTCTACATCAATTAACTACAAGTTACACTCCCCAACAAAATGGAGTGGCAGAGAGAAAGAATAGAAGCTTGTTAGAACTAGCCAGAAGTATGTTAAAACACAAAGAAATGCCAGATGAATTTTGGGGAGAGGCTGTTGCATGTACAGCCTATATATTGAATAGAACTATTACAAAAAATCTTGAAAATAACACACCACAAGAAACTTGGACAGGTTTTAAGCCTAGTGTCTCACATTTCAGAATATTTGGAAGCATTGCATATGCACATATACCAGATCAGAGAAGAAGTAAGTTAGATGATAAGTCTGAAAAATGTATCTTTGTTGGATATAGTGAACATAGCAAGGCATATAAATTGTTCAACCCGAGAACAAGAAAAGTAATCATTAGCAGAGATGTCTTGTTTGATGAAAACAAAAGTTGGTTTGGAAATACTAATGGGTCACAAGAAAATAATGATATCTTTACGAATGCTACAAGCTCTTTAGATAATACAATAATTGAATTATCTAAGAATGTTTGTACATAGACTTTCGAAGACTTTCTTTTGACAAAGATCCCATACATGTGTAGAAATAATCAGAGCTTCTTTCTATCGTGAAGACCAACACATAAGACATTCTTATGATAGTCAGCAGCACAGAATAGTTGTCAGAACTACAAAGATACCTTTACATTAATTCATTTTGTAGTCTAGGTATTTATTGTAAAAGTCAATGGAGTCTTTTGTATTAATAGTAATTAATATGGCTTGGCTTGTCAAGACCATAACATATACTAGTTTTAGTATTAGTTCGTTTCTAGCTGTAGGTCTTAGTATAAATACGTTCACTTGTTAGTTAGCAAGATATGAGTGTGTGCTTGAGCTAAGCAATTGTAAAACTTAACAGTTGAATGCAATATACTTTGACCTTGAATTTATAACTGCTTTCTGTGTTTTGCTTCAATCTGTTTTACAACTAAAGTTGATAGAATTTCCGCATCTATCAACTACGTAGAAGATAACTTGTGATAGTGTTGTGTGAAATACATAACCCAATCCAACAAGTGGTATCAGAGCCTTGGCTCTCTAACTTAAGCAGCTAACCATTCTTAAGTTACCAGTTGTTTATCTTCTACAACTCTTTGTTTTTAAGCCACCTATAGTAAAAATGTTAACTGTCAGTAAGCATGACACTGAGAATGGTACTCTCAACAAACCTTCCATGTTCACTCCAGATGATTATGATACATGGAAGGTTAGGATGGTGGGTTTGATCAGGAACCAGGACTTCAAACTCTAGAAGTCAGTTCTTGAGGGTCCATTCATCCCAACCATTGCTGCCGCAGGTACTGGTGGCGCACCCGTGCCAAAAAATCCATCTTTATACTTAGATGAGGACTACAAAAAGATGGAGGTGGACTCTAAGGCACTATGGTGATCCCAAACTCCATCATCCATGCATTCAAGAATTGCAAGTCTGCAAAGGAGCTGTGGAACTCTTTGCAGCAGATGTATGAGGGGTCAAAAGATATAAAGGAGAAAAAGAAAGACATGCTGAAGCATTAGTTTGAGAACTTTTGCCAAGAGAATAATGAGAAGATGGCTTCTCAGTATCTGAGGTATGTCCAATTAGTTGATGAGTTGGTTGCTGCAGGAGTGAAGATGGAGAACCAAGATATTATAAGAAAGTTTCTTAAACCACTTCCACAAGCATGGAATATCTACTCTGTTGCTATTCGTAGAACAGAAAATCTGAGAACTTTGAAGCTGGGAGAGTTATTTGGTATACTTAGTGTATACCAAATGGAAATTGATGCCCATGAACCTAGACCTACCACTGTACCATCAGGTTCAGCCGCCTTGTATGCACCTATCCATAATTCCCCATTCCAAAATTATCAGCCCATTTATCACTCAAACTCCACACCTATCATCACATTTCTAGAAACACCAACTCCATCAACCTCCCATTCAAACCCATTTTCAAGCTCTACCCCACTGCTCACCTCAAGCCAGGGAGCATTAATGGCTGAAGAAACCAATTATTTTCATCTGTGCCAGGAGGATTTAGATGGAATCCATGCTAATGATCTTGAAGAGATGGACATTAACTACCAGATGGCCATGATTTCTTACAGAGCTAAGAAGTTCTATCCGAGAACTGGTAGACAGTTCAAGAAGCATAATATGAAAACAGGGTTTGGTCTAGACAAGTCTAAACTTAAATACTTTAATTGTCAACAGCAGGGGCACTTTGCAAGATAGTGCAAATCCCCAAGTTCTCACCCATCAACTTCTGGCCAACCAAACCACAAAGCACCAAGCTCCTCCAACAGTGCAAATGTTGCTGAACATCATGACTTTTTAGACTGGAGCTTTCAAGCTGAGGATGCATCTACATCAAACAATGCCTTGATGGCCAATGACTCAACCTCTACATTCAAGGTAACAGAAGATATGTGTACTCCTGAATGTTTAGAATAATTAAATGCTTATAAACGATTTAATGCTCAAGTCTGTGATGAGCTCGAGTCACTACAAGTTGTTAAGTCAAATTTCTTTGAACCAGAAAGAAATTATAAGGAAAATATTGAGGAACTGGAAAAGACCATTTCCAGTTTAAAACATGAAGACACATATAAGCAGTGTCAAATAAACAATCTTTTGGAAATGTTAACTACTGGCAAAACATAACTTGTATTGGCTGAGTCATACAGAGACAAATTTTTGAGTCAAGGTGAAAAATATGAAAAACTTTTTAAGATGAGTAATACATCTGAGTTGGTAAAGAGAAGAGGTGCTGGGTTGGGTTATAACAAAATGGAACCTCCATCTGCCTATACTCCAATGTAGAGGTTCGATGTAAACCAGAAACTAATCTTGTGTATGATGAAGTGTTGGACATACACAAGGTTGCTTAAAATGATGACTTTTCTGATCTAAGCCCTACTTTCTCAACATGTTCATCTGAGGATGATACTCCCATTGTTTTGGAAAAAGAAAAACCTGCTTTGAAAAATAAGAAAAGAAATAAGAAAAATACGAAAACTTCACCAATTTTTGTCAAAGCTGAAATTATGCAAATGGGAAGTACTTCTTCAAATGAACATGTTACTTGTCCTTATGACAAGTCACATTGAGCTAGATCAGAAAATAGGGATGCAAGCACCTCTAAAGCTCAAAAGAATCATCCAAACAAAAGTCCGGTGGGTACCCCCAAGTCAGAACAATCTGGTTCTATTAAGAATGGTTCAGTTTTCCCCAAAAGAGAGAAGCTTCAAAAAGCTTTCAATGATTAGACTTTGTGTCTGATGTGTGGTGATACAAGTCATTTTGCTGCCGATTGCTTCTACAATCCAAGAAGCAGAAAACATTCAAGGCCACAAGAAACTAGAAACCATAAGGTAAGATGGAGCAAATTATCTTATTCTTCGGAAGAATCCACTTTCGGAAGAAAAAGATCAGGCATGCAGCAAAAGAAGCCGTCGGAAGCAGATACTTCTAACAACATGAGGATAAAAAGCAGGAAGTCTTTCGAAGCAAAGAAAGCATCGAAAGCACATGTCAAGATTGCTTCCAACAAACACAAGAAATATTATCACATCGGAAGAAGAAGAGCATTAGAAGATAAGCCCCACTTGAAGGCAAAAACCAAACATTCGGAAGAGAAGGCAAAAGTTGCTTCCGATGGTTGCCAGAAGAAGAAAATTCTTCTGACCACTCCAAAAGTCAAGAAAATCTGGAAGAAGAAGGAAACATCTGAACCTACAGTTCAAACATCTGTTCCACGAAAGATGATGTCAAAGAAAATTACTTATAATGATGCAAATGGAAAACCCAAGACCACATGGGCTTGGGTTCTCATCAGGAACTATCTCACTTCTGGTCATGTGCAGGGACAACAAGAATCAAAAAGCAACTTGTGTATTGTTGACAGTGGCTGTTCAAGGCACATAACAGGCAACAAGACCCAGTTACACAAATATGAACCATTCTTTGGAGGGTCTGTTGCATTTGGAATTGATCCAGTAGGAGGGTATATCACAGGTAAGGGCACGATCACAAATGGCAAGGTAAGCTTTGAGAATGTGCATTTTGTGAAAGAACTGAACTATAATTTGCTGAGTGTATCATACGTGTGTGACCAAAAGCATAACATGTTGTTCGTTAAGCATGAATGTATTGCCTTGAAACCAGGATTTGTTGTTCCAAATGACCAAATTCTGCTCAGAGCTCCCAGAAGGAACACCATGTATATGCTGGACATGAGCACAACTACACCACTCAGCAATATAAATTGCTTTGTCTCAAAACCTTCACTTGATGAATCATATCTTTGGCATAGGAGACTTTGCCATGTAAACATGAAAAACATGAATAAACTTGTCAAAAATAACTTAGTTACTGGTTTACCAACAAAAGAATTCATTTGTGTTGATAAATGTGTTTCCTGCCTAAAGGGGAAGCAACATAAATCATCTCATCATGCCAAAGAGATAAATTGAATAACAACAGTTCTACATATGCTACACATGGACTTGTTTGACCCTACAAGTGTGAAAAGTCTGGGTAGAAAGTCCCATTGCTTGGTGGTCACTGATGACTTTTCAAGATATACCTGGGTATTCTTTTTGAGTACCAAGGATGAAACTGCTGAGATCTTGAAGTCATTTATTCTTAGGGTTAAGAATGAAAGTGACAATCATGTAAAAATCATAAGATCTGATCAAGGAACGGAATTCAAAAAATCATATTTTAAATTCCTTTTGTTAATCGAAGGGTATCACAAGACAATTCAGTGCTCCTAGGACTCCACAACAAAATGGTGTTGCTGAGAGAAGGAATAAGACACTGATTGAGGCTACTAGGATCATGTTTCAACACTGCCTATTATGTTCAAAATAGAGTATTGGTAGTTAAATCACATGGTATGACTCCTTATGAAATTTGGCATAAGAGAAAGCTATTTATTGGATTTCTTAAACCATTTGGATGTCAATGCACCATCTTGAATACCAAAGATCATCTAGCCAAGTTTGCTGAGAAATCAGCAGAGGGCTACTTTGTTGGGTACTTTTCACAGGCTAAGGCATATAGAGTATACATCAAAGATTCCAGAATTATTGAAGAGTCTGCAAATGTTCAGTTTAATGAACATATTATCAATAAACCTGGAGTAGGCCCTGATTTGTTATTTGATCTTGATAAATTCACATCTGCATTTAATCTTTTGAGAGAGTATGTTCCAGAAGAGAAGAGGACCATCGTGTTGAACTGCCAGTAGCTTCAAGACAAACCTTGACAGAATCCACTTCAGCACCTCACTCAAACTCACAGTCAGAAACCATCATCTCTTCTCAAGCTGTTTCTCCAAGTGATTCTTCTTCTGCACCACAAAATCAAGAAGATGTTAGCTGCCCTACTAAAGAAGCAACCACATTGGAAGCTTCTTCTCCTAGAATAACTCAACCCACAACAGTCCAACATCAGAGAATCCAAGATCTACCAGAAATCCAACTTGAGGTTGTACTTCCAAATCTTGAGCCAAACAACTTGGATTTGAGCCCCGAGCTGGATGTGATTCCAAGAACTTGCATTCATAAATTTCATCCAGCTGAGAACATTCTTGGTAGTGTTGAAGAAGGTGTAAGAACAAGAAGCTCCATGCATGAAGCAAACATTTGCTTGTTTTCTTGCTTTCTATCCCAAATAGAACCAAAGAAGGTTGCTGAGGCACTGAAAGATAGTGTTGGATCGGGTTATGTATCAAACACAAAACTATCACAAGTTATCTTCTACTAATTTGATAGATGCGGAAATTCTATCAACCTAAGTTGTAAAACAGATTGATACAAAACACAAAAAGCAGTTATAAATTCAAGGTCAAACTATATTGCATTCAATTGTTAGGTTTACAACACTTAGCTCAAGCATACACTCGTGATATTCTTACTAACAAGTGGACGTATTTATACCATGGTTGTAAAAATCCCCGACTAGGCCGATTAATCGCTAGTCCCCTAAGGCCGATTAGGCCCGACTATCCGATTAGGCCGATTAGTTTGCCGATTAGTCCCGAATAATCCCGATTAATCCCTAGTCCCCACCCCACCGCCCGACTAGCGCCTAACGATTTCTACAACATTGATTTATACAAAGACCTACAACTGTATCCTAGTAGGGATACACGGCTGGACAAAACACTAGAAAAAACGTATGCTAAATCTAGTATTTGTTATGGTCTTGAGCCAAGCCATATTAATTACAATTAATTCAAAAGACTTCATTGACTTTTACAATAAATACCTAAACAACAAAATGCATTAATTGTTTAGCATCATTTTAGTCTTGAGAAATCTTCTTTGTTGCTGACTAACATCAAAATGTCTTCTCTGTTATTCTCAAGGTGAGAAAGCCGCTCTGATTATTTCCATAAGTATCGAGAATCTTTGTCAGAGAGAAAGTCTTCGGAAGTCTTTGTCTTGGGAACCACTGATGATCGGAAGTACTGATAATCGATCAGAAGCACTGATCGATTTGAACCTTTAAGCACTGAATAGGGAACCGGAAGCTTTCAGTGGAAGAGAGTTATCCTTCGAACGCAATGGTTCTTCCGAAGGTTAATTCTTATCCATCAGTGGTTGCATATCTTCCGAAAGTTCACGAGTTGATCTAGAGATGTTTTGGTGCGCATCAGCCTCAAAGGTCCTTACAGTCTCCTCCTAGGCTGATGCTATCAAAACTTATGTCCTTCGTTTATTAAATTTTTAGCTCTTCTCTGGACAAGTATTGTAGCAAGTCCTCCTTCAAAGTCTTCATCTGGGTTGAGTAAAGGAAGGTTTTGTAGGACCGATTAGGAGCTCGGAAACAATCCGAATCCAATGTAAATCTACCCGACAGCCTCTGGAATAGTGCGGAATCCTATTCCAGGGTTTTCTAATCGAAACCAACAGTAACCGTGGTGATCCGAAGGCGTAGGAAGGACTTGTAAGCAAGAATCGAACACCACGGGTTGAGAATCGAACTTGGACGATCAATGGCCGCTCTAATCTCCTAGGGTTTGACTCTGGGATCTCAGGGAAGAAGGAGGGCTCTCAGAAAGTTAGTGTTGAAATGATTTGAAAAAGTATATATAAGCTGTAGTCATTTGGCCGAATGAGTGGCCGAAGCAGCTCATTCGGCGAATGACCTTGCTTGAATGGGCTGTCAATCGAATGAGTCATTCGGCGAATGACTCATTCTTTCGCCAGCCATTCGCTAGGTCGTTCATTCGGCGAATGACTTCATTCTAGAGTCATTCACCCAAATGTGCATTCTTCATACTCAACAATTAATTTAATCAAATCAACTACTCATATAATCAATAATAAACATTAAGAATGATATATAAAGACAACTTCCATTAATAACTTGAACTTTACAGGATTAGAGTTACAAAACAGAACTAGGGACATAACATGTGTTGGACCGATTTGGAGCTCGGAAACAATCCGATTCCAATGTAAATCTACCCGACAGCCTCTGGAATAGTGCGGAATCCTATTCCAGGGTTTTCCAATCGAAATCAACAGGAACCGTGGTGATCCGAAGTTGTAGGAACGACTTGGAATCAACAATCGAACACCACGGGTTGAGAATCGAAGTTGGACGATCACTAGCCGCTCAAATCTCCTAGGGTTTTGACTCTTGGGTCTCAGGGAAGAAGGAGGGCTCTGGAAAGTTGGAGTTGAAATGATTTGAACTTGTATATATAGGCTGCAGTCATTCGGCCGAATGAGTGGCCGAAGCAGCTCATTCGGCGAATGACCTCGCTCGAATGAGCTATCAATCGAATGAGTCATTCGGCGAATGACTCATTCTATCGCTAGCCATTCGCTGGTTTCATCATTCGGCGAATGACTTCATTCTAGAGTCATTCGCCCGAATGTGAGGTAGTCATACTCAATTATGAGCTTAATCAAATCAACTAATCAAATAATCAGTAATAAACATTAAAAATTGTATATAAAGACAACTTCCATTAATAATTTGAACATTACATGATTAGAGTTTACAAAACCGAACTAGGGACATTACATGTATCAACAAACTCCCCCTTGGACCTAGTTCAAATCTTGGAAGTGTCTTTCTTGAAATACTTCTCTGAAATAGCTTTCCAATCTGCTCCAGCGTGGATCTTGAATATGCTGCAGAGACGGATCACTCTCATGAATTGTAAAGCTTGCACCATGTCTGGAACATCGAAGAAAATTTGGTGCCTGAATAAAGCTTGAACATCCTTGTGAGACAAGTTCGTCAGCCACATAGGATCAAAAATCCTAACAGTCTCCCACTGTTTGTCTTTGCACAGTACTATCACAGCTTCACCAGTGCGCCCATCATAATACCACCATCGGAAGCCATCCATAAAGTCTTGTCGCATCTTCCGCAAGGGAATCTTCTTCAAAACTTTAGGAGGAAGCCACTTCAGGATCACTTTATGCTTACGGGTATCTCCATCAATCTCTGGCAAGTAATATAGTTCTGGCTGCTGTGGTTGGAAGTTCACCCATCTCTTCCTGTACTCGTACTGAATTTGCCTAGAAAACCAGGCAGACATTCCTGAGCCTTCACTGTATAGTAACTTCAGACGTGCTAATTGATTAACTTCAAATCCCGGCAACGTCTTGAAGTCATGAGGGTGCTTGAAGTAATCAATACCATTTTCTCGTTTCACTGCATAGCAACCGAGGTCGTGAAAGTATGCCCAGCTCAAGATTTGACCTCTAGCTTTGTAGCCTTTGGTCCTGTAAACTTTCTTGTGTGTAGCTGGCATCTTCTCGGTGCTTTGCTTCTTCAATGCCACCCAGTAGGCCTCCCATTCTTCTTTTCTCTTCTTTTGATCATCGGCTTCGGATTTGCTGGCTTCGACTTGCTCTTCCAGATATCTGACCAAAAGATCCTCTGTTTCTTGATCAAATGGTTCAGTAAATGTAGGCAGCTCATCTTCAGCCGATGTGTACTTTGGATATTCCTCTTCAGTTATATCCTCCAAAATCACTTCATCAATATCATCAAAATTTTCTGGCTCAGGTTCTTCAAAAATAGGAACTGAAGTGTCATCAGTAACCACCTCATCAGGATTCAACCTGAACAACTCAGCAATCTGTTCCTTGGTAAGACAATGAATGATCTCTTGTGGCACCCCGTAATTTCCAGGTCAGCAACCTATTTATTTAAATGTTTATTTAAATGCTTATTGTACACGTGGCACTAGAATTAGATTAATTTAGTGTGACACGTGGCACGACAGTACATACACCAACATACAACAAGATAATTCGTGGAATTATCGGCAAACAACACACACGTGTCAAAACACACGAACGTTGGTGAACGTCTAACACATTGTGTAGCACAACACTCAAAACTTCACGAAACACTCACACATTGAACTTGGAAGTTCAAGCGAGGCCAAACGGTAGTTCGGAAACGTGAAAACGGCGACGAACGGATCAAACTAATGAAAATGGGCCTATTGGGCTCACCAGGGGATCTGTCGCGCTACGCGACGGCCCACAAGGACACTGTCGCGATACGCGACAAGTGGCGGGGGAAATTTGAACGCGGAACTCTCTCGCGTTACGCGAGGGGAACCCTTGAATCTGTCGCGCTACGCGACGAGACTCAGTTCGCAGAATCTTTATAAAACCAAGACAATCATGCCTATGCTATCCCATTTCATCATTTCTCCGGCTTCACACTCAACACCTCGACCATCTTCTTCCTCTAAACACCTGCAACACCTCTGTAAGCCATTGAAGACCTCATTTGGAGCTTGGGAAGCTTAGAGAACTCAAAGGAGAAGACCCTCCAAGCTTGAGCTTCATCTTTTCTTGCTCGAGCTTGACGAAACCAGCAATCCAGGAGTCTTGGAAGCTGCTCAAACACCATCTTAGCAATCAAAGAAGTGTTGGAAGGTAGTCTCTTAGTCCAAACACTCTCTAGACACTCACACACTCACATGCAAGTGAAAAATCACACATGCAAACACTTTGAATGCACATGCATGAATTTATTTTCTGGGTTTGATGATTTAGATGTATTCCTTGATGATCCATGATGGTTATATGATGTTTTAGGACGATCCAAGATGTTGGGTGTAAGTCTTGTTGCTTAAAATGATGAGAGATGATGTTATATGTCCATGCATGCATGATCCATGATGGTAGGAATGATCTTGAGTATGTTGGTATGTTTATTGATGATATTAGAAGGATTACTCATGATTAGATTTGATTTAGATGGTTAAAATGGTGGGATTTGATGAACTTTCTATAAATAGGAACTTTATTTTGACAAAATGGTGTTATGGATGAAATGGTACACATGCATGTATATGAAATGGTAACTTAGATGATACTATGATGAATAGGATATGTGGAATGTGGTTTCGATAATGTATATGGTCATTTTGACAAAGTTACTATATTTAGTAACTTTTATCAATGAAATATTGATAAATGATGATTTGGACTATATTGGTATAATTAAATGATGCTAGATTGATTATTAAGATGATTAGTGATATGAAAATTGGTTTTGAAATACTAAAATGGTTATTTCCATGCAAAACAACAAAGTTACTATTTATAGTAACTTTATTTTTACAAAAACCGATTTGTCAACATGTTGTGTGATTCGAGCATGCTAGATGACTTGTTATGATATAACATGATGATTAGATGCTAAGTTAGATGGTTTCCGATAGCACGTATGCTAAAAATGGAAACTTTCCATTTTAGGAAACTTTTGTGCACTAACTTGATGAAAACGACCTATATGAATTCGTATGGTGATGTGCTATGTGTTAACATGATCACGTAGGACTAATGAACATGCTAGAACTATAAAATCGGTATGCTTTGTGAACTTTCCAAAAATGGAAACTTACTATAAATAGTAAGTTGTCCATAGACGTGACTTACGCGTTTTGCACACGACGAGCACTTAAACATTTGCTAAACGAATCACAACCGTCACACGGTTCACCAACGGGTCGTTGACTTGACACGGTCAACTTTGGTCAAACACGGTCAAACACGGTCAATGTGGACCAACACAGTCAAACACGGTCAATGTGGACCAACACGAGCAAACGCGGTCATTGTGGACCGACACGGGCAAACATGAACAACCAAGGGTTGTTGGACACAAACATGAGCACTAACACAAATACTAGCACTGTCACCTACACGAATTCACGTACGGTATGCGTTATAGGTTGCCGGTGACCGACACGTGCTACTACATCAGGAGCTTACGCTTATTTGCTACTCTTATCACTAAGGTGAGTTTACGGCCCCTCTTTACTCTTTTTCAAACGCTTTTAAATGGGGGGAGAATACTAGTTGCATCGAGTCAAACATTATTGCTATTACAAACATTTTGTGTATGCTGGTTTATTGGACAAACATTAAGTGTTGAACTCGTATTAAGCCCTCACAAAGTCTTACCGTTAATGTACGAACAACGTGGTAGATTTGGATTGATCCATTAGGGAATGACTAACCCCACGGGGCACCATGTTGACTGGATGTCATAACCCGTGCAAATTCTGACCTAACTTGCTATGCATACGAGGCATAGCGGAGGCAAGGACAAACAAGTCTAGTTCGGTAGTGACGCACTGACACTTTGGGCCTAGGGCTCGGTACTAACATTTGATAAACAGCATGACACACTTTTTATTACTATATGTATATCAAAACCTGTGAACTCACCAACCATTGTGTTGACGCTTTTTCAAACTTGTATTCTCAGGTAACTAGCGAGCTATGGATAACAGGAATGCACACTTTAAGGGACGAGCATTAGGATCCGCATGCATTTCTGTCTTATCATTTGGAAACATTCTTATTTATGTTATGTATTAAACAATGCTGCATTGACAATTTGATTTCCGCTGCATGTATTCGAACATATTTATTTCCGCTGCTATGAAATATTTTTCCGCTGCAAACTATTTTGTTATGTGTATGTGTCAAACTTGGATTTGTAAACGCATATAGAGGTGTTCTATATGACCTTGAGCTGTGATTCTGGACACGTCACATCCACGTGGACATACACCACGAGTGGGAATTTGGGGGTGTGACAGACTGGTATCAGAGCCTTGGTTATAGGGAACTAGGTTTGCATGTGGTAAACTTAGACTATAGCCATTGCTCAACTCTAGACACTACACGTAGAACTTGCACATTGATGACATTGTTACTTATTGAACTGTTTCTTACTAACGTGAAACTTACAGGATGGCCGACAACAACAACAACGCTAACAGGAGCGCAGCTAGACCCATGGGCACAGATGATTTGGCGGGAGAGAGTCGGCGACGGATCGACGATATCGTAGCCTAGGTTGACGCAGAGATGGATAGACGGGCTCGACACGCGGAGCGAGCTCGGTATTGGGGATGGCTCCCGCAGGTCATCCGAGGTTGGATCATAGCCGAGAGGGTACCTACACCCCGGTATCGCAGTGACGCGCCGACCGATCACCGACTGCCCCCACTCGGAGTGCCGCTGGAGCAGGCATTCGCTGCCCACGTGGCATTCTCTCGACGGGAGGCCATGAGGAGTGGCGAACTGTCGAACGAGGTCCGAGTTCTTCGTGAGAAGAACGATCGCCTGGAAAGGCGAAACGATCTATTGGAGGAGCAGGTGGAGACCCTACGTCTCCAAGTGTCTCAACTGATGACCCAGCACGGACAGATCGTTGACGTCATGCAGGAGCATGATGTACGCATCACTGAGAATTGGACAGACATAACCGAGACTCAGGCGATGGTACAGGCCAGTGATGCCATGCTTAACGCATGGGCTGCACAGTTTATTGAGGAACCACCACAGGAGGATGGTCCTGAATTCGAGGCCGAGGACCTCGAAGAAGAGGACTTTGATGAGGATCCTAATGAGGATTCGGAGGAGGATGATGATGACGGAGACGCTGCTAGCGATATTTCACACGTCTCTATGGATTCGGATTAGAGGACTGTTGTGTTTTGTACTTTCTTTATTTTGGCCTAGACGAGCGGGATGTGCTCGAAGAACTTATTATGTATTTCCTTTTGAAAAGTTATTGTACTTCAATCTTGTTATTAATGAGAATTATGTTTTGTCTTACTTATTACATGTTGACCATGATTGCTTTGACTTGACAACTAACATGACATATGATCTGACTTCCGACACAACATCTGACTAACATTCTGACTTACTAACATTCTATCCCTTCCGTATAGAAAATATCTATGGCGGGAAGAGGACCACATGCACGCCCTCCTAGACGAACACTGGACGCAGCCGTCATTAAGATGATGGTTGACAGACGAGTTAACAAGATACTGGCAGAGCACGAGGCAAACCGCCTTGCTAGTGAAACCAGTGGCTCGAACAACGGTACTAACACTCGCCTAACATGACTAACATAGTATAGCTGACACGCTCTGACACACGAAATTGGTTTCTGACTGACAGGATCACAAGGCAACAACAACAAAGGATGTTCCTTTAAATCCTTCCTGAACTGCCACCCGCTCAAATTCAAGGGGACTGAGGGAGCTGTCGGAATGCTCCGCTGGGTGGAGAAAGTAGAGTCTGTATTCGCCATGTGCGAATGTGCTGAAGAGAACCGGGTGAAGTTCGCAACTGGAACACTGGAAGGACCAGCCCTCACATGGTGGAATACCCATGTACAAACCCTGGGGTTGGACGGTGCCAACTCCATGCCATGGGCTGATTTCACTCGATTACTGCAAGAGGAATATTGTCCTCGTGATGAGATCAGAAAGCTAGAGGCTGAGTTCTGGGTACTGAAGATGGTGGGATCAGAAATCGAGCAGTACTGCACTCGATTTCATGAGCTGTGTAAACTATGTCCGGCTATGGTGACGCCGGAATACAAGAAGATCGAGCAGTTCATCAGTGGACTGCCCGAACAAATTCAGAGCATGGTGACTGCGTCTGACCTCACCACTATCCAACCTCTGATCAGACTGGCTCACAAACTAACAGATCAAGCGGTAGCCCAGGGCAAGCTACCCAAACGAGGCGAACACCTGAAACCTTCAGAAAGCCAGAAGAGGAAGTGGGAACCCAGCCACCACCAATCTCATCAACCCCAACAACAACAACGATCTGCACCTGCCAGAGCATTCACTGCCACCCAACCCGACGATAAGGGAAAGGGTGTGGTGGAAAATACCCACTGTGCAACAAATGTTCTTACCACCACTCTGGTCAATGCGAGCGATACCGATGCTTGCGATGTGGAAGACATGGCCACATGGCCAGAGATTGCAGGTCTAACTTCCCTAACAACAACAACAACAAACCCAACCACAACCAGAACAACAATAACAACCAAAACACTCTCAAGGGGTGTTATGAATGTGGCAAGCCGGGCCACATGAGGAGGGATTGCCCTCAGTTGAAGAAGGCCGGAGGAGGAGCGGCCAAGGGACGAGCTTTTGTGATTGGCTCGGGGAAGCCAAGGACGATCCTAACATCGTAACCGGTACGTTTCTTTTAAATAATGTCTATGCTAGCATATTATTCGATACCGGTGCCGATAGGAGCTTTATATCTAGTGAGTTTAGCAAATTACTAGATATTACCCCAACACCACTAGACTACAAGTATACTGTAGAGTTAGCCGACGGCAAACTGATTGAAACACAGCACGTCTTTCGAGGATGCGTCATGGTATTGGCGGATCACGAACTCGAAATCGATTTGATGCCAGTGACTCTCGGAAGCTTTGATGTAGTCGTTGGAATGGATTGGTTATCCGCTAACCAAGCTGAGATCGTATGCAACGAGAAGATCGTACGAGTAACGTTGCAGGACGGAAAACGGATCTCGATTCAGGGGGAAAGACGGGGAGTACCTCTGAACATCATATCATGCATGAAGGCAAACAAGTATCTGCAAAAGGGATACACTGCCATACTAGCCCTCATCGCAGAGCAACCAAAGAAGGAGAGGAAGATTGAGGACATCGCTGTAGTCCGCAATTTTCCCGAAGTATTTCCCGAGGATCTACCTGGACTACCTCCGAAACGACAAGTCGAGTTTCAGATAGACCTCGCACCAAGAGCAGCACCGATTGCTAAAGCTCCATACCGACTAGCACCGACTGAGATGCAGGAACTGTCTAACCAGTTGCAGGAGCTGTTAGACAAGGGATTTATCAGACCGAGCTTCTCGCCTTGGGGAGCACCGGTCTTGTTCGTAAAGAAGAAAGACGGATCATTCCGTATGTGTATTGACTACAGAGAGCTGAACAAGTTGACGATAAAGAATCGATACCCGTTGCCACGAATAGACGATCTATTTGACCAATTGCAAGGGTCAAGCTACTATTCAAAGATCGATTTAAGATCGGGTTACCATCAATTGAGGATACAAGAAAACGATATTCCTAAGGCTGCCTTCCGAACCCGATACGGACACTACGAATTCTTGGTTATGCCCTTTGGACTGACCAACGCACCAGCTGTATTCATGGATCTCATGAATAGAGTGTGCAAGCCCTATATTGACAAGTTTGTGATAGTGTTCATTGACGACATTCTGATTTACTCGAAGAATCGGGAAGAACATGCTGAGCATTTGAGGCTAGTCTTAGAACTATTAAAGAAAGAGCAGTTGTACGCAAAGCTTTCAAAATGCGACTTTTGGATTCGCGAAGTCCAATTCCTTGGACACGTGGTTAATGAGCATGGAATACACGTAGACCCAGCCAAGATTGAAGCCATCAAGAACTGGGAAGCACCCAAGACTCCGACTGAGGTGCGACAATTCCTAGGTCTGGCCGGGTACTACCGAAGATTCATTGAAGGATTCTCGAAGATTGCTCAATCACTGACCTCCTTGACTCATAAGGATAAGAAATTTGATTGGAGAGACAAACAAGAAGCTGCTTTCAACCTGTTGAAACAGAAACTATGCACTGCACCCATCCTATCCCTACCGGAAGGATGTGATGACTTCGTGGTGTATTGCGACGCTTCGAAACAAGGACTCGGTTGCGTGCTGATGCAACGCGAGAAAGTGATAGCATACGCTTCACGACAACTGAAGGTGCATGAGAAGAACTACACGACTCATGAACTTGAGTTGGGAGCCGTAGTATTCGCTTTGAAGATCTGGCGACACTACTTGTATGGCACGAAATGTACTATCTTTACCGATCATAAGAGCCTACAACACATCTTCGACCAGAAAGAGCTAAACATGAGACAACGAAGATGGGTCGAACTCATCGGCGATTATGATTGCGCTATCAAGTACCATCCCGGTAAGGCAAACGTAGTGGCCGACGCGTTGAGTCGGAAAGAAACGACAAAACGCGTGCGCGCACTACAACTCACGATTCATTCTGAATTGCCAAATCAAATTTGAATAGCACAACAGGAAGCTCTGAGAACTGAAAACCTCACTCTTGAAGCCATGCGTGGCATGGATAAACAAATGAACACAAAGGATGACGGAGCATATTATTTAATGGATCGAATTTGGATTCCACGCTACGAAGGATTGAGAGAAGTAGTGATGGATGAAGCACACAAGAGCCGGTATTCCGTACATCCGGGCTCTGACAAGATGTATCACGATTTGAAGACAACCTATTGGTGGCCGAACATGAAAGCTGAAATAGCAACTTACGTAAGTAAGTGTTTAACGTGCTCAAAAGTCAAAGTTGAGTACCAGAAGCCATCAGGGGTACTTCAACAACCTGAACTACCGATGTGGAAATGGGAACAGATCTCCATGGACTTCATAACTAAACTGCCTAAGACCGCAAATGGTTGCGATACCATCTGGGTTATCGTAGACCGACTGACAAAGTCCGCACATTTCCTACCTATCAAGGAGACTGATAAGTTGGACAAACTCACTCGTACCTATCTGAAGGAAGTGGTTACTCGACATGGAGTGCCAATCTCGATAATTTCTGATCGCGACAGTCGCTTTACGTCGCACTTCTGGAAGTCTTTGCATAAGGCTTTGGGCATGAGATTGGACATGAGTACCGCTTACCACCCGCAGACGGACGGGCAAAGTGAGCGAACGATACAGACACTGGAGGACATGCTCCGAGCCTGCGTTATTGACTTTGGGAGTAGCTGGGAATCTCATCTACCATTAGTTGAGTTTTCGTACAATAACAGCTACCACACTAGCATCCAAGCTGCACCATTCGAGGCACTTTACGGACGTAAGTGTCGATCACCCATATGCTGGGCGGAAGTTGGAGACAGCCAACTGACTGGTCCAGAACTGGTGCACGAGACAACTGAGAAGATCGTGCAAATACGCAAACGAATGGCAGCAGCTCGGGACAGACAGAAAAGCTATGCCGACAAGCGACGCAAACCGTTAGAGTTCCAGGTGGGAGACAGAGTGTTACTCAAGGTCTCGCTCTGGAAGGGGGTCAGTCGGTTTGGCAAACGAGGCAAGTTGAACCCTCGTTACATTGGACCTTTCGAGATCACCAAACGAATAGGCCCTGTAGCCTACGAACTGAACCTGCCGGTTGAACTGAGCAGTGTACAAAATGTTTCCACATCTCGAACCTCAAGAAGTGCCTATCTGACGAGACACTTGTTATTCCTCTTGAGGAGATACAGATCGATGAACAACTGAACTTCGTTGAGGAACCGGTAGAAATTATGGACCGAGAAACCAAAAAGCTCAAACTCAGCAAGATTCCAATAGTGAAAGTGCGATGGAATTCGCGACGAGGACCGGAATTCACGTGGGAACGTGAAGACCAGATGAAACAAAAGTACCCACACCTGTTCGCGGAACAGACAAACACTGGCAACACAAGTTGAATTTCGGGACGAAATTCTTTCTAACGTGGGGAGGATGTGACACCCCGTAATTTCCAGGTCAGCAACCTATTTATTTAAATGTTTATTTAAATGCTTATTGTACACGTGGCACTAGAATTAGATTAATTTAGTGTGACACGTGGCACGACAGTACAAACACCGACATACAACAAGATAATTCGTGGAATTATCGGCAAACAGCACACACGTGTCAAAACACACGAACGTTGGTGAACGTCTAACACATTGTGTAGCACAACACTCGAAACTTCACGAAACACTCACACATTGAACTTGGAAGTTCAAGCGAGGCCAAACGGTAGTTCGGAAACGTGAAAACGGCGACGAACGGATCAAACTAATGAAAATGGGCCTATTGGGCTCACCAGGGGATCTGTCGCGCTACGCGACGGCCCACAAGGACACTGTCGCGATACGCGACAAGTGGCGGGGGAAATTTGAACGCGGAACTCTCTCGCGTTACGCGAGGGGAACCCTTGAATCTGTCGCGCTACGCGACGAGACTCAGTTCGCAGAATCTTTATAAAACCAAGACAATCATGCCTATGCTATCCCATTTCATCATTTCTCCGGCTTCACACTCAACACCTCGACCATCTTCTTCCTCTAAAAACCTGCAACACCTCTGTAAGCCATTGAAGACCTCATTTGGAGCTTGGGAAGCTTAGAGAACTCAAAGGAGAAGACCCTCCAAGCTTGAGCTTCATCTTTTCTTGCTCGAGCTTGACGAAACCAGCAATCCAGGAGTCTTGGAAGCTGCTCAAACACCATCTTAGCAATCAAAGAAGTGTTGGAAGGTAGTCTCTTAGTCCAAACACTCTCTAGACACTCACACACTCACATGCAAGTGAAAAATCACACATGCAAACACTTTGAATGCACATGCATGAATTTATTTTCTGGGTTTGATGATTTAGATGTATTCCTTGATGATCCATGATGGTTATATGATGTTTTAGGACGATCCAAGATGTTGGGTGTAAGTCTTGTTGCTTAAAATGATGATAGATGATGTTATATGTCCATGCATGCATGATCCATGATGGTAGGAATGATCTTGAGCATGTTGGTATGTTTATTGATGATATTAGAAGGATTACTCATGATTAGATTTGATTTAGATGGTTAAAATGGTGGGATTTGATGAACTTTCTATAAATAGGAACTTTATTTTGACAAAATGGTGTTATGGATGAAATGGTACACATGCATGTATATGAAATGGTAACTTAGATGATACTATGATGAATAGGATATGTGGAATGTGGTTTCGATAATGTATATGGTCATTTTGACAAAGTTACTATATTTAGTAACTTTTATCAATGAAATATTGATAAATGATGATTTGGACTATATTGGTATAATTAAATGATGCTAGATTGATTATTAAGATGATTAGTGATATGAAAATTGGTTTTGAAATACTAAAATGGTTATTTCCATGCAAAACAACAAAGTTACTATTTATAGTAACTTTATTTTTACAAAAACCGATTTGTCAACATGTTGTGTGATTCGAGCATGCTAGATGACTTGTTATGATATAACATGATGATTAGATGCTAAGTTAGATGGTTTCCGATAGCACGTATGCTAAAAATGGAAACTTTCCATTTTAGGAAACTTTTGTGCACTAACTTGATGAAAACGACCTATATGAATTCGTATGGTGATGTGCTATGTGTTAACATGATCACGTAGGACTAATGAACATGCTAGAACTATAAAACCGGTATGCTTTGTGAACTTTCCAAAAATGGAAACTTACTATAAATAGTAAGTTGTCCATAGACGCGACTTACGCGTTTTGCACACGACGAGCACTTAAACATTTGCTAAACGAATCACAACCGTCACACGGTTCACCAACGGGTCGTTGACTTGACACGGTCAACTTTGGTCAAACACGGTCAAACACGGTCAATGTGGACCAACACAGTCAAACACGGTCAATGTGGACCAACACGAGCAAACGCGGTCATTGTGGACCGACACGGGCAAACATGAACAACCAAGGGTTGTTGGACACAAACATGAGCACTAACACAAATACTAGCACTGTCACCTACACGAATTCACGTACGGTATGCGTTATAGGTTGCCGGTGACCGACACGTGCTACTACATCAGGAGCTTACGCTTATTTGCTACTCTTATCACTAAGGTGAGTTTACGGCCCCTCTTTACTCTTTTTCAAACGCTTTTAAATGGGGGGAGAATACTAGTTGCATCGAGTCAAACATTATTGCTATTACAAACATTTTGTGTATGCTGGTTTATTGGACAAACATTAAGTGTTGAACTCGTATTAAGCCCTCACAAAGTCTTACCGTTAATGTACGAACAACGTGGTAGATTTGGATTGATCCATTAGGGAATGACTAACCCCACGGGGCACCATGTTGACTGGATGTCATAACCCGTGCAAATTCTGACCTAACTTGCTATGCATACGAGGCATAGCGGAGGCAAGGACAAACAAGTCTAGTTCGGTAGTGACGCACTGACACTTTGGGCCTAGGGCTCGGTACTAACATTTGATAAACAGCATGACACACTTTTTATTACTATATGTATATCAAAACCTGTGAACTCACCAACCATTGTGTTGACGCTTTTTCAAACTTGTATTCTCAGGTAACTAGCGAGCTATGGATAACATGAATGCACACTTTAAGGGACGAGCATTAGGATCCGCATACATTTCTGTCTTATCATTTGGAAACATTCTTATTTATGTTATGTATTAAACAATGTTGCATTGACAATTTGATTTCCGCTGCATGTATTCGAACATATTTATTTCCGCTGCTATGAAATATTTTTCCGCTGTAAACTATTTTGTTATGTGTATGTGTCAAACTTGGATTTGTAAACGCATATAGAGGTGTTCTATATGACCTTGAGCTGTGATTCTGGACACGTCACATCCACGTGGACATACACCACGAGTGGGAATTTGGGGGTGTGACATCTCTCCCTCCTCCTTGTCGTAGCTTACTGAGTGCTGTATAATGCCTTGAGCGTCCAAAATCATAGCAGAGTCTCATCTAGCTGACGTCTCACAGGCACAGCTTGTACTTCCTCAGTAGCTTCTGGTTCGGTTGTCTTTGAGGGAGACGATGGAGGAGGAGCCTGTGTCTTCTTATCATTGGCTTTCTTTGACCGGATCTCCGAAGAGGGAGGGGCTTGATCATCATCGTCATCATCGTCATCAGTCCCAGATGATTCAGAAGACCCACTCCCAGATCCGTCCTTATCATCATCAGATTCATCATCAGATTCATCATCTTTATCAGAATCCTCATAATCTACCTGTTCCTCCTCAGACTCTTCTTCTTCTTCTTCTTCTTCTTCTTCTTCGTCTATCTCCTTGTCTGATTCATCGGAACGAGCAACAGAACCTTCTATCCGAGGAGTACTATCCTTGAGACTGTCTAACTGATCTGCTAGTCTAGCATTCTCAGTCTCCAAGGTAAGTATCCTATCACTGAAGTCAGTGACTGTCAAGGCAAGCTGATGATGTTCATCTATGTACTTCAGCAGCTGCTGCTCATGTTGAGCAGATCTAGCTCTCAGATCCGCCCTTTGATCTGCAGCTTGTATCAGTAGAGTGTCTTGCTCCTCCACTCTCTTGGTGAGCTGAGCAATAACAAGCTCTTGCTCCCTATTCTTCCTCTCTTGTTCCATGCTCCTCTCCATCAATCTAAGAACCATACTGTTCAGTGTGCTCAGCTGATCAACAACTGAAACAGTAGGTATGAACGTGTCAGCTCGAGATGTAGAGGGGCCAGCAGCTGCAGTAGTGAAGATGGGAGCCTGAGTCATAGAGGTGGTCAGAGGGGCAGTAATAGAACTAGCATGAATTGCCCTTGACCGTGTCAGTGAAGAAACTGAAATAGCTGCTACTGATGTAACAGTAGTTGTAACAGCTGCAGTCAGTTCTGACCTCCTCTGGAATGAGAACCTCGACCTCTTCCCTCTCCCTGCCCTGGAAGATGTAGGCTGAGAAGCAACAACAGAAACAACAGTAGTAACAGGTGTTGAGGACCGAGGTGGAGGAGAAAAATCAAATTCGGGAATGAACGAGGGATCAGTAATCTCCTCCATCTCCTCTTCGGCTCTCTTCCTCTTCCTGACAACCATCTTTCCACCTACCATCACCTTCTCATATCCTTCCTCCATAAAATCATCAGAGTCAGTACTCTCTTCATCACCATCTCCAACAACACCCTCATCATCACCAGAGTCCTCTGACTCATCATCACCTTCAGAAACATGAGGAGCTGAAGCATCAACAGAGGTAGAAGCAGTAACAGTAGTGGTAGTCAAGAAATCCAAGTCCATCAGAGAATCAATATCTATGTCCTCCTCTTGAGCTGTAGACAAACCAGCATCACCACCAGCAACAACACCACTCACATCAACCATGCTCATATCAGCAGCAGTGGTTATGTTACCTGTACTCACATCAGCAGTGTTTACAACCACTGAGCTCTCCCCCCTTCCTGCACCACTAGGCACTGCCTCATCACCATCATCACCTCCATCACTATCACCTCCATCAACAGGTACAACTATGTCTTCAACATCTGAATCGGAGTCATCATGCCTCCATCTGCGACCTGCAGGAGCTCTGTAATCAGGTCGAGAGAGATGACCGAATAAAGATCTGGTGGTTGGCTTCCTCTCCTTTCCCCTGTATGACAAGACTCTGTTAAGAGTGGTGTCATTCATGTGCTTCAATCGTACAACATCAGCATTGATCTTGGGAAGATCAGGAACTTGAGCATCAATGATCTGCAGCAGAAACCGAGGGTACATAAGAAACTTCTTGTCCCCTTTCAAGACCACGTTCTCCTTCATATGTATAAAGATCATCTCCGAGAAGTTGAACGGCTTGTTCAACACTAAAGCAGCAAATGCGCATTGAATAGTCTCTCGCATGTCATCGAATCCTCCTCGCCTTGATCCGAGACAGTGAACTAAGACATGAGCAAGGTACTTGAACTGTGGAGACATGAAGGCTTTGTTGAGAATGCCCGCTCCAATGTCACCTTCATACTTGCATCTGAGAAAACATCCACGAACCAAGAAGCGATCAAGCAGAGATGGCTGATCGGGAGAGTCTTGAAACCCACACACTCTCCTGATGTGTTCAGCCGAAACAACAACATCGTGCCCTTGCACCTTTCCCCTGATAATTGTAGTCTCGGCCTCACAGTCTATGTCAGCTGATGACCAGAAATCCTGCTGATGAGAATGGTATGGCACATGAACAATCGATATAGCAGTAAAAATCCTCGAACGCCGTAGAAATGTAATGATCTCCGAGTAGTGTTTGGCGTTCGGTGTGTTCAGATCCAGATGAGCATATATGTTATGCTTGGGAACTGATTTGTAACCTGCCATACTGAACAACAAAAGAAATAAACATGTTAGTACAATTCAGTTAAACAAAAACAGAAATCAGAAAGACAAATTCAAATTCCAACATTTTGGTCGAATGACCTTCATTCGCCGAATGAGAACTATGAGCGAATAACTTATTCGCCGAATGGAGGTCATTCGTCGAATAGACATCATTCGCCGAATGAGACATAAGCTAGGCTAGTCATTCGTCGAATGAGCCATTCGCCGAATGACGACATTCGGCGCCCATTTTGAATTCAAAATCCCTTTTTCCAAAAATCAATAATCAGTCCAAAAAATTTGCATGTACACACTCAGAATCAACCGATTAAGACTTTTAATACAGGTCTTAGGTAATTTCAAACCCATTTTGATTGTCTATTAAACAGGCGATTAACAAAACCCTAAAACCCTAAAATCACAACTGTTTTTGATGATTTCACGGTTGAAAATGCTTGATAATTGATCTCCAAGTACCTGAGATGAAATAGAACTTGGTTGTCAGAAGCAGGGTTAACAAAAGTAACAGAAAATCGATCTAAGACAAGAAATGTGATATTCGCCGAATGACGGAGCTCTGGTGTGTCGAAAGAGAATCTGGTCGAATGACCACTCATTCGGCCGAAGGACTATTAAATAGCCAAGCTCATTCGCCGAATAAGCTAGGCGAAAGGTCGGCTCAGACTCAGTCTCATTCGCCGAATGAGAGTTGCGATTGAGACATTCGACGACACTTATTCGCCGAATGAAAAGATCGAATAAGACATTCGACACCCTTCATTCGTCGAATGATGGAAACTGTGTTTAATTGATTCGGTCGAATGACTCATTCGCAGAATGAGTTCATTCGGCCGAATGAATGATTTTTATCTCTCATTCGGACGAATGAGAGATGTTATCACACAAAACTCAAATTTTTCAACATCTTGCATTTTGAGCAACAACTTTTGACCAATTATGAAGATATGTCTGGTTGGTTCAGGATTCAGATATGACAGACATCCGAATCTACAAATGATCATCTAAAACAAAATTGAAAATAGAAAATCTTTTTGTATTTTTCTTAAACAACCACTACAACTGTACAAACAATAACTAAAAACAAATAAGCACATGTTTTTGTGAGAGGTTCATTAATAAAATAACACATATCTCTAATCACATCACATTATCTTCAATGAATGCTTCACTTCAAACACAATTTTGTTATGATACGATTACTGATATATTTGTCCAACCTTAAACCGAACAATACACAATTACTAAACAGAGCATATGATCACTCATATTTTCTGATTGAGTTACCCAATTCAATTCACCATTTAGAGATCAAAACATGTTCAAAACTCATTTCTGCATATCTTAAAACCAGTCATCATGAATTCAATAAGATTCAAACATTTATTATCTTTTTGTATTTTTCTTGTTCTATCCAAATGGATGGCTTCAGCTAGGTCCGTCCCAGCAATATGGCACATATATGGAATCGAACTTAATTTGTTTAAGTATTTCTCAAGCTTAATACCAGCTTGCATTAGGTTTTCTTCAAGCTTAATACCAGCTTGTTTTTGATTTTCATCAAGCTTAATACCAGCTTGTTTTTGATTTTCATCAAGCTTAATACCAGCTTGCCTTTATTTTTCTTTGAATGAAACCTCATTTGATTCCATGATGACAGGTGTATGCTTGATTTGAGTCAAAAACTGTTTCTCACTCAAGTGGTTTTATAACATGAGTCCCACAGATCAAACTTTCTAAGTTATCACAAATTGTTTATTCATTCTGTATAGTCAGCCTATCAGTACATCCCATCACAATTCTCTTGTGATTTTAGTTCATACATTCACTTCTGTTTCTGTGATATAATAGATTAATGTATTACTTTATAAAACAAGACCATCTCAATTTTTAATTTTTCTATTGTTTTTGGTTTTTCAAATTTTCTATTGTTTTTGGTTTTTCAAATTTTCTATTGTTTTTGGTTTTTTTTTTAATAACAGAATATCTCCCCCTAAAAACCTAAAAACAGAAAATCTTTTTGAGTTTTTGATGAAGAAAATAAACTATACAGAACAAAATTTAAGAACTGGACTAAAATAAACAAAGTAAAAACTAGCAAAGAAAAATGATGATCATGTGTTAGACTCAGATGAGGATTGAACTTCATCCTTTTGAAAAACACCATTAACCGATAACAGATATAAAAATCTGGGTTTGTCAAAAGCTTTTGTAAAAAGATCGGCTTTTTGGTGATCGGTTTGAATTTTCACTACATCGATTAATTTCTTTTCAAAACAATCACGTATGAAGTGATATTTTATGTCGATGTGTTTGGTTTTGGAGTGCTGAACAGGATTTTTAGTGACAGCAATGGCAACAGTGTTATCAACATATATAGGAGTGTTAGAAAAATGTAACCCATAGTCCCTGAGTTGCTGTTGAATCCAGATGATTTGTGAATAGCAACTAGCAGCAGCAATGTATTCAGCTTCACAGGTTGAAGTAGACACCGACGTCTGCTTCTTGCACTGCCAGGTGACTAATCGGTTTCCAAAGAACTGACATCCTGCAGATGTTGATTTGAAATCTCTCTTGCGTCCACCATAATCTGAATCACTATAGGCAGTAAGCTCAAAATTATCATCATTAGGGTACCATAAGCCAAGTTCCGGTGTACCCTTCAGATAACGCATAATCCGTTTGACAGCAATGAGATGAGATAGTCTTGGTTTTGATTGATAGCGTGCACACAAGCAAGTAGCAAACATGATATCTGGCCGAGAAGCAGTAAGATACATAAGAGATCCAATCATTCCTCGGTACAGAGTGGCATAAATTAACTCCCCCTTTTCGTCTGGAGTAATCCCGTGATTAATCGCCAGTGGGGTACCAGCAGGCTTTGCATCAGACATACTGAAACGGCTCAGAATGTCACCAACATATTTGGTTTGATGAATGAAAATCCCTGCCTCAGACTGATCCACCTGCAGGCCCAAGAAAAATTTCATCTCTCCCATAGAACTCATTTCAAATTTTTCTTTCATAACCTTCTCGAATTCCTTGCACAGACTATCATTTGTGGAACCAAAAATTATGTCGTCCACATATACTTGCACCAAGAGTAAATCACTGTCCTTCTCACGGATGAATAATGTGCAGTCAATGACACCTCTTCTGAACCCGTTGTTCAGAAGGTGAGTAGAAAGTGTCTCATACCACGCTCGTGGAGCTTGATGCAATCCATATAAGGCCTTGTCTAGCTTGTAGACTTGGTCACGATGCAATGGATCCGCAAACCCGGGAGGTTGACTGACATACACTGTTTCACTGATAACACCGTGAAGGAACGCACTCTTAACATCCATTTGATAAACTTTGAACTTCTTAAAGGATGCATAAGCCAAGAAAATACGAATGGGTTCGAATCGAGCAACTGGAGCAAATACCTCATTGAACCACCAGACGTGCCTTGTTTCGCACTATGATCCCGTGATCATCTTTCTTGCAACGAAGAACCCATCGAGTGCCAATGACTTTTGCACCTTTAGGTCTGTCAACCAATTGCCAGACACCTAACTTTTTGAATTGCAAAAGTTCATCTTGCATTGCATCAACCCATGATTCTTCCTTGAGAGCTTCAGTGACAGTACGCGGTTCAACTTGAGAAATAAAGCAGGAATGAGCACAAAAGCTTACATCTGCAAAATCAAGAATGTCAGCAAGACCACCTGAAGAAATCTGACTTCGAGTCTTCACTCCATCCAAAGGACTCCCAATGATGTTGTCTTGAGGATGAATACGATTAATTCTTCCAACAGGATGAGCTGGAACCTCAACCTCAGGATCTAAGTTATTCAGATTCAAATCCTCAAGACCAGGTACAAGATTATCAACAACTGGTTCAGGAGCAGCTGGAGGATTGTCATCTGTGTCTGAGCTGTCATCATTTATCTGTGTAGTAGGAACGGATGCAGATGAAGGTTGAAAAGTTTCATCAGGTGCATTTTGTACATCATACAACATCTGAACAGCAACATCTTCATCTGAATACATGGGGGCATATTGAATGAATCAAAGAGACTGGAATAATCAAACATCCAATCTGGCCCTTTTCCAGGTGGGGCATAGAATATTTCTGAACATCAACATGGTACCACTCCTCCACATTATGAGTTGAAATGTTGTAAACTCGTTTATTTGGAGTGCTATACCCAAGAAAGTACCCTTCTTCCACCTTCTCATTGAATTTGCCCTGTTCATGTTTCTTAAGCATAGTGCATGGTGCACCAAACGGTTCAAGATACTTAAGATTTGGCTTTCTATTGTGGAGCAGTTCAAAACAAGTCTTCCCATGTCTTTTTACAATTAGTACCCGGTTCAATGTATAGCAAGCATTTGCTACAGCTTCATTCCAGAATTGAACCGGCAAGGAAGAATCAGCAAGCATGGTTCTAGCAGCCTCAATCAATGTCCTATTTTTGCGTTCAGCAACACCATTCATTTGAGGAACATATGGAGCACCAAATTGTTGCACAATTCCTCTTGCATTACAAAAGTTTTCCATGTTGTGATTTTTGAACTTCGTTCCATTATCAGTTCGAAACTGACGAATCTTGAGCTTATAAAGTGATTCAAGTTTGGTAACCAAAACTTGAATGCAATCAAATGTTTCTGATTTCTCCTTCAAAAAGAAAACCCAAGAGTATCTGGAATACTCATCAGTGATGACAAGACAGTATTGATTGCCAGCTATACTCTTCCAATTCACTGGACCAAATAAATCCATGTGGAGAAGCTCAAGAGGAATATTGATTGAGTGAAACTTTTTCAGCTTATGAGACTGCTTAGATTGCTTTCCCTTCTTGCAAGATACACAGATATCAGACAGCTTAAAATTCTTCAAGCTAACTCCCTCAACCAGACTATTATGAACCAAATGATTCATTTTGCGTAAACTCAAATGACCCATCCTCTTATGCCAAAGGACTGAATCTTTTTCAGTTGCCTTGGTCATAAAACATGAAGCTGTGGAGGATGTAGTTGAAGCTGTGGCCATATTGAGAACGTACAAATCTTGTTTTCTTGGAGCAGACATCAAAATCCAATCTTCAGGGATCTTAACACCTGCTTGAGAATGTAACATTTTGACTCATCAAATAAGACCTTGTACTCTTTGTCACAAATCTGAGAGACTGACAGGAGGTTGTTTTCCAGCTGTTTAACATATCTGACATTATCAAATGAAACTTGTCCATTTGTCAGAATTCCCTCTCCTGTAATAAAACCGCCTTTATCTCCGGCAAAAGCAACATATCCACCCCGAACTGCATTCACATTGGTGAGCAGAGAAATATCACCAGTCATGTGTCTGGAAGCCCCACTATCAACGATCCAATTGCTGTTAACTCCAGCTTTTGGGGCAACCTGAACAATAAAGAGACAATTAGTTCACTTTGGGAACCCAAGCCTTTACAGTCTTGGGTTGACCCATAGAGTCTCGGATCCAAACATCAATCCATTTTCCATCAGGAAGAGATTTATCTGAAATAGGTGGAATGGAATCCTCAGATGATTTAACTTTCCAAATTGCATTTTTATCAAAAGAGGTTTTCAGATAAATGGATGATGATTTTGCTTGGTTAACTTTAAGCACACTTGGAACATTCAATGTTTCCAGTTTTCCTTTACCCTTGTCTAAAGTTTTAATCAGAACTGGTTGTTTGACCTTTGTTTGAACAGGCTTAGGAACAGATTTTACCGGTTTTGGTAAAGCAGAATTTAATTTTCTGAAAGAAACAGCCTTTGGCTTGATCAGATGAGGACAAAATCTCACAATGTGCCCAGACTCACCACATTCAAAACAAACTTTGTTACCTTTTTTATGAAAATGTTTTAAATCAGAAAATGGTTTTCTATTTGATTTAAAAGCATTTGTTTTCTGACTATCTATATCAAAGCCCAAACCCTTTGTCCCTTTGTTACCAACAAAAGCTGATTTGGTAACACACTTATCTTCATATTCTTGTGAAGCTTTAACAAAGCACAATTCTTTGTAAATCTTTGAGTTGCAGATTGGGTCACCTTTCATGACAACAGGAGTTTGATTCCGAGGAGTACTATACTTAGGTGAATAATCTGATTCATCCTCGGAATCTGAGACCCAATCTTCAACAACTCCATCCACCCGAGATCCCTCAGTCTTTGATGAAATCTGATTTGTACTCAGATCAACTGGATCGATTACTAACAGAGTAGTAACTTGAAAATCCTTAACATCTTTGTCATTTGGTGTACTGACAAAGGTGTTGAGAATAGGTGGGGGACAATTTTGATAGTTAACCTTTTCCTTCCCATGTTGATCAGTACCCCTACTGATCATGTGCTCAATAATATAAGATGAGCTTTCATAGCTCTTGAGCTTCTGACCCAAGGTCTCATAGTCACACTCGACTATGGCTAACTTTTTCTTAATCTCATTAATGGTATTGAGATAAGAAGTGATAGCATCTTGCTTATTCAGCACTGCAATCTCGGCTTCATGCAATTGTCTGTTTAAGAGATCAATTTTAGCTTGAAAATCTTTTTCATTAGATTTTAAAATTTTGTTAGCTTCAATGCATAAGTCGAGATCGTTCATCAAAGCACTGTTATGTGTCTGATAAGCAAGGACCTTACTTCTAAGATCAACACAATTAAAACACTCTGAATGTGAAGATGTACAATCAGTGTATACCTGCTCTGACTCTAATGAAGCAGAAGAGTTTACCATCAAAGCAAATTGAGTAGAGGAGTCATCAGCTTCAGCATCAGAATCTTGAGTGTCTGAATCTGTCATGCTATCTGATTCTGAATTTGAGACTTTATCATCATTCACCATTGAGTCTTCCCGAATGATTTTCTCACTTTGATCTTCAGATTGTTGAATCTCAGCAACACAAGCTTTATCTTGTTCTTCTTTATCAGCATTGAATCTGAAATCCCAGTTCACCCCTTCATCCTGTTGAACCATTAAAGCTTTACTTGCTGAGGATGAAGATCCAGCTTGAGAAGGAGAATCAATGGGAACTAATCTCCTTTCTGGATTGGCAGTGGAAGATTTCTGATGCTGGAATGGATTCTTGTTGCCTACTTTCTTCGGCTGTTTGCACTGCCTGGCAAAATGACCCTTCTCACCACAGTTGTAGCATGTCACAGATGCCATATCAAATCCAAACTTAGACTCCTTGTTTAGATTGATATCCTTCCCAGTCCTCTTCACAAACTCCTTAGCTCTTCTAACTGCACTTGCCAACGCCCACATAATGTCAATTCGTTCCATGTCATCAGGATCAATCTGAGAGTAGTCATCATTGGTCAAATAGGGATTGCCGATCTGACCAGCAACTAATCCATCATATGAGCTAACCAATGTAGACAAAAGACCCATATGCTATTTTGCAATCTCCACGGTGACCTTGTCGAAATTTTCTGTTTTCAGACTGGCAGTAGGCTGATGATGCTCTGTTTGTGAACTGGTTGAAGATGATTGACTGAAGTGAATCTGAGCGGTAGATGGAGCCTCAGATGTCTTAGAAACAAAAGCAGTCTTTAGAGGAGCATGAGTATTGGATTTATCTACTGTGGGAGTGGAATAGTATAAGGTGGGGTCCTGAACTTGAACAACTCTCTTGGCTTTCCATTTGTTGTCTATCTCCTGCTCTTTCAGCTTCTGAATAAAATCATTTATATCCATATGTGTCAACATCTGGTTCTGCTTGAGTACCATCACGAATGACTCCCACTTTGGAGGTAGAGCATCTGCCAAACACTGGATCTTTTCCTGAGTTTTTGTCTTGACTTCATGATTGAATAACTCACTCAAAAGATGATAAAATCTAGCAATCAACTCATCCAGTGACTCATTTCCCACATACATGAAGCTATTGAATTCCTTTCTCAGTGCCTTTGACTTGATACTCTTCAAAGCATCATTACCCTCATATCTTTGTTGCAGTGCATCCCACAATAGCTTAGAAGAAGTGAATTGTCTAAACTGATGGAAAATATCATTAGCAATGGACTGTGACAAAATGGCGTAACCTTTCTTCTCATAATCATACAGCTTCCTTTGAGGCTCAGTCATCCGTGTGACTAGCATAGGAGTTCCATCTTCATTAAGAGGCCTCAGATATCCTCCTTCAATCATCATCCATAGATTTGTATCCACCCCATTAATGTGAATCTCAAATCGATACTTCCAGTGAGGATAATCGTCTAAGGTTAGTAACTTGGGAGCTTTATTGGAGTTCCCGTCTAATTCTCTGTCAACAACAATGTCTGTATGCGATGGTTCTGATTTGCCATGAGAGCTAAATCCTCCATTTAATCAGAAATGATAAAATTCAACACTTAGAAAAATTTCAGAATTACTGCTGAATGAGATGATTTGGGCGAATGTCGGGGACCGAATGAACTAGAACTGGCGAATGAAGGCAGAGTATGACAACTGTCGAATGAGATGATCGAATGACCTATTCGGCGAATGAGATTGGAGAATGAGGCTATTCGGCGAATGACAAGAGCGAAGGAGCTATTCGCCGAATGACTGGTCGAAAGAAGGCTATTCGCTGAATGAGTGCTATTCGGCGAATGAGGGCTGATTCGGCCTAACTTATTCGGCCGCAATAGACATTCGGGCGATCTGGGGTTTTCAGCAACGAAAATCGTGATAACTTGCGATTTTGACCAAATCTATGCACCAAATTTGGTACAGAAGTTCAAGACATGATAATCAACCAATTGAGAAAAGGTTTTGACAAACACACCTCAAAAACCCAACAATTTTCAATGAAATAGTGACTTGGAGAACAAGAAACTTAGGGTTTTTGACAGTTAGAAAAATCAGGGTTTTGGAAACTTTAGATCTGATGATTTAGAGTGGTAATCGAGTAGAATCTAGAGCCAAAGCTCTGATACCACTTTGTTGGACCGATTTGGAGCTCGGAAACAATCCGATTCCAATGTAAATCTACCCGACAGCCTCTGGAATAGCGCGGAATCCTATTCCAGGGTTTTCCAATCGAAATCAACGGGAACCGTGGTGATCCGAAGTTGTAGGAACGACTTGGAATCAACAATCGAACACCACGGGTTGAGAATTGAAGTTGGACGATCACTAGCCGCTCAAATCTCCTAGGGTTTTGGCTCTTGGGTCTCAGGGAAGAAGGAGGGCTCTGGAAAGTTGGAGTTGAAATGATTTGAACTTGTATATATAGGCTGCAGTCATTCGGCCGAATGAGTGGCTGAAGCAGCTCATTCGGCGAATGACCTCGCTCGAATGAGCTATCAATCGAATGAGTCATTCGGCGAATGACTCATTCTATCGCTAGCCATTCGCTGGTTTCATCATTCGGCGAATGACTTCATTCTAGAGTCATTCGCCCGAATGTGAGGTAGTCATACTCAATTATGAGCTTAATCAAATCAACTAATCAAATAATCAGTAATAAACATTAAGAATTATATATAAAGACAACTTCCATTAATAATTTGAACATTACATGATTAGAGTTTACAAAACCGAACTAGGGACATTACATGTATCAACAAACTCCCCCTTGGACCTAGTTCAACTCTTGGAAGTGTCTTTCTTGAAATACTTTTCTGATATAGCTTTCCAGTCTGCTCCAGCGTGGATCTTGAAAATGCTGCAGAGACGGATCACTCTCATAAATTGCAAAGCTTGCACCATGTCTGGAACGTCGAAGAAAATCTGGTGCCTGAACAAAGCTTGAACATCCTTGTGAGATAAGTTAGTCAGCCACATAGGATCAAAAATCCTAACAGTCTCCCACTGTTTATCTTTGCACAAAACTATCACAGCCTCACCAGTGCGCCCATCATAATACCACCATCGGAAGCCATCCATAAAGTCTTGTCGCATCTTCCGTAAAGGAATCTTCTTCAAAACTCTAGGGGGAAGCCACTTTAGGATAACTTTATGCTTGCGGGTATCTCCATTAATTTCTGGCAAGTAATAACGTTCTGGCTGCTGGGGCTGAAAGTTCACCCATCTCTTTCTGTACTCGTACTGAATTTGCCTAGAAAACCAGGCAGACATTCCTGACTCTTCACTGTACAGTAACTTCAGACGTGCTAGTTGATTGACTTCAAAGCCCGGCAACGTCTTGAATTCATGAGGGTTCTTGAAGTAATCAATACCCTTTTCTCGTTTCACAGCATAGCAACCGAGGTCGTGAAAGTATGCCCAGCTCAAGATGTGACCTCTAGCTTTGTAGCCTTTGCTCCTGTAAACTTTCTTGTGTGTAGCTGGCATCTTCTCGGTGCTTTGTTTCTTCAATGCCACCCAGTAGGCTCCCATTCTTCTTTTCTCTTCTTTTGATCATCGGCTTCGGATTTGCTGGCTTCGACTTGCTCTTCCAGATATCTGACCAAAAGATCCTCTATTTCTTGATCAAATGGTTCAGTAAATGTAGGCAGCTCATCCTCAGCCGATGTGTACTTGGGATATTCCTCTTCAGTGATATCCTCCAAAATCACTTCATCAATATCATCAAAATTTTCTGGCTCTGGCTCATCGACAAAAGGAACAGAGGTATCGTCAGTGATTACCTCATCAGGATTTAACCTGAACAATTCAGCAATCTGTTCCTTTGTCAGGCAATGAATAATCTCTCCCTCCTCCTTGTCATAGCTGACTGAGTGCTGTATGATGCCTTGAGCGTCAAGAATCATAGTAAGTGTTTCATCCAGTTGACGTCTCACAGGCACAGCTTCGACTTCCTCAGTAGCTTCTGGTTCGGCTGTCCTTGAGGGAGACGAAGGAGGAGGAGCCTTTGACTTCTTGTCATTGGCCTTCTTGGGCCGGATCTCAGAAGACGGAGGGGCTTGATCATCATCGTCATCATCGTCATCAGTACCGGATGATTCTGAAGACCCACTCCCAAATCCGTCTTTATCATCATCGCGATCAGATTCCTCATAATCCACCTTCTCCTCATCAGATTCATCATCCTCTTCTTCATCTTCATCTTCATCTTCCTTGGATTTCTCCGAATCTGAATCATCGGATCAGGTTTCAGTGCCTTCAAGCCTGGGAGTGCCCTCCTTGGAACCCTCAACAAGTTCAGCAAGGCTAGCATTCTCAGCTTCCAATAACAAAATCCTCTCTTTGAAACCAGTGGCAGTCATAGCCAACTGGTTATGCTCATCGATATATTTCAGCAGTTGCTCCTCTTGTTGAGCAGAACGAGCCCTAAGATCAGCTTGTTGATCAGCTGCCTGCAACAACAAAGCATCCTGATCATTTATTCTTTGAGAGAGCTGAGCAATCTTGTTCTCCTGCTCCATGTTCTTCTCCATCAGCCTCAGAACCATACTGTTCAGTGTGTTCAGCTGATCCACAACTGAAACAGTAGGTATGAACATATCAGCTCTGGATGTAGAGGGGCCAGCAGAAGCAGCAACATACACTGGCTCATGAGTAATAGGAGTGGTCAGCGGGGCAATAGTAGAATGTGAAAGAACAGCCCTTGACCGTGTCAGTGAAGAAACTGAAACAGCTGCTACTGATGTAACAGTAGATGTAGCAGCTGTAGTCAGTTCTAACCTCCTTTGAAAAGAAAACCTGGACCTCTTTCCCCTTCCAGCTCGGGAGGATGTAGGCTGAGAAGTGGCAGCAGAAATAGCCACTGAAACAGAAGCAGAAGACCGAGGTGGAGGAGACAAATCAAACTCAGGAATGAACAGTGGATCAGTAATCTCCTCCATCTCCTCTTCGGTTCTCTTCCTCTTCCTCACAACCATCTTACCACCAACCATGACCTTCTCATAACCTTCCTCCATGAAATCATCAGAATCAGTACTTTCTTCATCACCTTCTCCAGCCACACCATCATCATCACCAGAGTCCTCTGGCTCATCATCACCTCCAGTAACATGAGGAACTGTAGTATCAAAAGAGGCAGAAGTAGAAACTGTGGTGGTAGACAAGTAATCCAAATTTAAGAGAGAGTCAACATCTATGTCTTCTTCTTGAGCTGTAGACACACCAGCATCACCACCACCAACAACACCACCAACATCAACCATGCTCATATCAGCAGCAGTGGTTATGACACCTGTACCCACACTCATCACAACAGAACTCACAGCTGCAGTGCTCACAATCACTGAGCTCTCACCACCTCCTTCACCACTAACACCTGCATCATCATCATCTCCTCCATCACTGTCACCTCCATCAACTGGTACAACAATGTCTTCAACATCTGAATCAGAATCATTGTGCCTCCATTTGCGACCAGCAGGAGCTCTGTAATCTGGTCGAGAGAGATGACCAAATAAGGATCGGGTGGCTGGCTTCCTCTCTTTCCCCCTGTATGACAAGACTCTCTTCAGAGTGGTGTCATTCATGTGCTCCAGACGAACAATATCAGCATTGATCTTTGGCAGATCAGGAACTTGAGCATCAATAATCTGCTGCAGAAACTGAGGGTACATCAGAAACTTCTTGTCTCCCTTCAAGACCACGTTCTCCTTCATGTGTATAAAAATCATCTCCGAGAAGTTGAACGGCTTGTTCAGCACTAAAGCAGCAAAAGCACACTGTATAGTCTCTCGCATGTCATCGAATCCACCTCTCCTTGATTCGAGACAGTGAACTAGAACATGTGCGAGATATTTGAATTGCGGAGACATGAAAGCTTTGTTGAGGATTCCCGCTCCAATATCACCCTCATACTTGCATCTCAGAAAACATCCACGAACCAAGAAACGATCAAGCAGAGATGGCTGATCGGGAGTGTCCTGAAATCCACACACTCTCCTAATGTGATCAGCCGATACGACAACATCGTGCCCTTGCACCTTCCCTCTGATAACTGTAGGCTCTGCCTCACAGTCTATGTCTGCTGAAGACCAGAAATCTTGCTGGTGAGAGTGGTAAGGCACATATACAGTAGATATCGCTGTAAAAATCCTCGAACGCCGTAGAAAAGTAATGATCTCTGAGTAGTGTTTGGCGTTCGGTGTGTTGAGATCCAAATGAGCACAGATGTTATGCTTGGGGACTGACTTGTAACCTGCCATCTTCGGTTGCTTGCACTGTCTAGCAAAATGACCTTTCTCTCCACAGTTGTAGCATGTCACCGATGCCATATCAAATCCAAACTTAGACTCCTTGTTTAAATTTATGTCTTTGCCAGTTCTCTTTACGAACTCCTTAGCTCTCCTCACAGCACTTGCCAAAGCCCACATAATGTCAATCCTTTCCATGTCATCAGGATCTATCTGAGAATAGTCATCATTGGTCAAATAAGGATTGCCAATTTGACCAGCCACTAAACCATCATATGAGCTGACAAGAGTAGATAAAAGACCCATGTGTTCCTTAGCAATCTCCACAGTAACCTTATCAAAGTTGTCTGTTTTCAGACTTGCAGCAGGTTGATGATGATTTTTTTGAGAGCTGGTTGAAGCAGATGACTGGCTAAAATGAATCTGAGCAGAAGATGGAGCTTCAGATGTCTGAGTAACAAAAGCTGTCTTCAATGGAGCATGTGAAGATGATTTCTCAACTGTAGGAGTAGAATAATACAAGGAAGGATCCTGAACATGAGCAAATCTTTTTGCTTTCCACTTGTTTTCTAACTCTTGTTCTTTCAGCTTCTGGATGAAATCATTTATGTCCATATGTGTCAGCATCTGATTCTGCTTTAGTACCATCAAAAAAGACTCCCACTTTGGAGGTAGAGCATCTGCCAAACACTGTATCTTTTCCTGAGTAGTTGTCTTAACTTCATGATTAAATAACTCACTCAAAAGATGATAAAATCTAGCAATCAGCTCATCCAGTGACTCATTTCCCACATACATGAAGCTATTGAATTCCTTTCTCAATGCCTTTGACTTGATACTCTTCAAAGCATCATTACCCTCATATCTTTGTTACAGTGCATCCCACAGTAGCTTAGCAGAAGTAAACTGTCTAAACTGATGAAAAATATCAGTGGCAATGGACTGGGATAGAATAGCATAGGCTTTCTTTTCATAATCATACAGCTTCCTCTGAGGCTCAGTCATCCGTGTTACTAGCATAGGAGTTCCATCTTCATTTAGAGGCCTCAGATAACCTCCTTCAATCATCATCCATAGATTTGTATCCACCCCATTAATGTGAATCTCAAATCTATACTTCCAATGAGGATAATCGTCTAAGGTTAGTAACTTGGGAGCTTTATTGGAATTCCCTGTTTCATTCTCTGTCAACAGTAGAGTCTGAATACGATGGTTTTGGTTTGCCATGAGTGCTAAATCCTCCATTTAATCAGAAATGACAAAATTCAACACTTAGAAAAATTTCAGAAAAATTGCCGAATGAGATGATTTGGGAGAATGTCGGGCACCGAATGTGATTAAACTGGCGAATGAGGGCTGAGTGTGACACCTGGCGAATGAGAAGATCGAATGAACCTATTTGGCGAATGACTGATCGAATAAGGTCTTTCGTCGGATGAGAGTGGAGTATGAGGCTATTCGCCGAATGACTGGAACGAAGGAGCTATTCGGTGAATGAGGCCTATTCGGCGAATGAAGGGTGATTCGGCTGAACCTATTCGGCCGCAATTGCCATTCGGGCGATCTGGGTTTTTCAGCAACGAAAATTGTGATAACTTGCGATTTTGACCAAATCTATACACCAAATTTGGTACAGAACTTCAAGACATGATGTTCAATCAATTGGGAAAAGGTTTTGACAAACACACCACAAAAACCCACGAATTTTCAATGAAATAGTAACTTGAAGAGCAAGAAACGTAGGGTTTTTGACAGTTACGAAAATCAGGGTTTTGGAAACTTTAGATCTGATGATTTAGAGTGGAAATCGAGTAGAATCTAGAGCCAATGCTCTGATACCACTTTTTAGGACCGATTAGGAGCTCGGAAACAATCCGAATCCAATGTAAATCTTCCCAACAGCCTCTGGAATAGTGCGGAATCCTATTCCAGGGTTTTCCAATCGAAACCAACAGTAACCGTGGTGATCCAAAGGCGTAGGAAGGACTTGTAAGTAAGAATCGAACACCACGGGTTGAGAATCGAACTTGGACGATCAATGGCCGCTCTAATCTCCTAGGGTTTGACTCTGGGATCTCAAGGAAGAAGGAGGGCTCTCAGAAAGTTAGTGTTGAAATGATTTGAAAAAGTATATATAAGCTGTAGTCATTCGGCCGAATGAGTGACCGAAGCAGCTCATTCGGCGAATGACCTTGCTCGAATGGGCTATCAATCGGATGAGTCATTCGGCGAATGACTCATTCTTTCGCCAGCCATTCGCTAGGTCGTTCATTCGGCGAATGACTTCATTCTAGAGTCATTCGCCCGAATGTGCATTCTTCATACTCAACAATTAATTTAATCAAATCAACTACTCATATAATCAATAATAAACATTAAGAATGATATATAAAGACAACTTCCATTAATAACTTGAACTTTACAGGATTAGAGTTACAAAACAGAACTAGGGACATAACATGTATCAACAGGTTTGCTAGATCAAAGATATTTGGAGCAGGGAGACTACATCCTAGAGCTTCACTATGTTTCCATCACAAAATTTTAAAACAAATATCTTCTCCATGGATAAGTAGCTCCATTCAACAATGGGAAAGTACACATTTATGAGTGTTTCATAATGTCGTCTTCTTGTTGCAGTCTTTCTCCTTCTGAAAGGACCACGCCTTTTAAACAGAACTATTTGACATGAAGATGTACTTACTTGTTGTTGTTCCTGTTCTCTTTCATTATCATCATCATTAGTGTTTCTAGAGTTGCTTCTACTCCAATGGAAGCGGTTGCTTCAGTGAAAGCTCTTTCAGCTTAAGTGGAAGCCATTGGATCCTCAATGGGAGTTCTTCCAACATCAGTTGAAGCCATTGTTGCTTCAGTGGGAAACTTTTCTTTCGTGGAACCCACTGCCGCTTTAGTGGAATCCAATACTTCCCTTTCTCCTTCCATCCTTGATTGTTCCTCAGGATCAGGGTTTATAGTTTACTGTTTTGTTTGACCTCTGTTGATCCTGATCACTGAGGATATTGGCATATTGTCATAAGAAGGACTGGATGGAGGAGTGATAGGATCTTCTTTTGGGAAAAGTGCTTCTTTTGAAGCACCATACATCACTTCTTCTCCTTCTCTAATTCCAGAACCAGAGATAGGAATTTCAATAGTGATTCCTCCCCCAAAGCCTAAGTTTAGGCTTACCCTTTAACCCTGGATTTGCTCCATTGAAGGCAACTCTCCTCTGGCAATCTTCTGTTTGATCTCTCTGACGTGCATGTCCATGGTAGAGTTCTTTATTAGGCTAAGCTGTCGCTTAGAGAATCCATAGTTTAGAAGGATATTCTTCATTCTCTCGCGGTAGGCAGCCTCCTTTTGCTTCTTGGTCTGCACTTTGGAGGAGGCTGCCAGAGCTTTGGATGCAGCAGCCTGTTTTTGCTGCTGCACCTATCCAGCTCCTCGGCCATTCTAGGCACCGACCAGAGCAGAATCTCATATACATCATATCCCTTTTCTTGGAGGAGACCAGAGAGTCTTAGTATCTCTTCATCCAGGGTGTCTGGTCGGCCCTTCTTGGAGATATATCCTGTAGCCTCACCAGTTGGTTCATCAGCAAATAACTCTTCTGTGGAAGAATCATCAAGTATGATTGGGCCTTCGGAAGTAGCTGCAGCTTCGGAATCAACCTTAGCTTTCACTACCTCCTCCGTTTGACCAACCAACTTGGGAGATTCCTTAGTGGTACCCTTAGAGATTTTAGGATCTGAGGAAAGGTCTTCATTAACAGCCACTGTCTCAAGAGGAGACATATGTTCATTGGTTGTTGTCTCAAGAGGAGACGTAGATTCCATGGAGTTAGACGTTGTGGCTTGATTTGGGTTCTCCATAGTAACCTGAATTGTTGTCCCAGATGGGGACCTGGTCTCAGAAGGAGACATTGAGGTTTTATCAAGGGACTTCGGCTCCTTAGAGATATTTTCTTGTTCGGTCTCCAAGAATTCCCCTGCAGCACTAGAAGAAGAGGAGGATGAAGGACCGAAGTTGTGAAAGTAAGTACTCAAGAACTTATCCCATTCCTTATCCAAATTGGTTAGGAATGAAGTGGATTCATGAGTAGCTTCCGCTTCTCCTTCTACCAATGGAGCAGTTGCCTCTTCTCCTTTTGCTGGAGATGTTGTGTTTACAGGTGATGGTGGTGGTGATGATAATGGTGATGGTGATCCCATACGTTGTTCTTTCTCCCCCTTTTTGGTAGCATCAAAGGAAAGAGAGGACACATGGCTGGGATCAGGATGAAAGGGGTGAAGTATGACTGGGGGGCGGCGTTGGAGGTCCACGATGAGAGAATCCTTTCCTAGACCTGCAGCCTCAAGGCAGCAGCCTTAGCTTCCAATTGAGCTACCCTGGTTTGTAAGGAGGAGATGATGGCCATCAATTCCTGAATGGTTGTGCCCTCATCCACAGACGTGGAATCCTTGGGCGATGGAGACTTGAGCCGAGCTCCTGCACCTCCATCACCAGATGTGGTTTCTTGGGACACTAGATTCGTCTCATTGAAAATGACTTCAAAGAAATCATCAGCAATGGGAGTTGCCACAGAGGAGGTCCTATTGCCTGTACCACTGTCCTACAAAACCTGCGAAGGTTATGCAGTAGTACCAGCCTCCACTGTATTGACCCTTCCATAACTTCCGGGGTCAACCTCTATAATGATAGGCTCTTTTTTAGGAAACCTTGCATGTAGGTCTGTTATCACTCTCAGTAAAGTTTGGGAAGTGGGAGAGAGTGGGTCATTCAAAGCTACTTTAGAGAGTCCGTGAGCCAGGGGAAAAAGATGGGTAGGGGGCATTGATGGGTTATATTCTTCTAGGGACCTAGGAGACAGTCCCTGAACTAATGGAGTTGCTTCAGTAGAAGCAGACTCAGTATGTGGGTATCCCTTTGGATATTCTTAGGTATGTATGATGACATATCCTGAGGACTGGTAGAAGGGTGAAGGGCAGCCACTGGATCCAGAGGAAGATCCGATGGTACAACAGTAGGTGTGGTTTGCACCTTAGGCAGATTTGGGCCCTTGCCAGATTTCTTAGCCTTTTTCTTTTTAGGTTCGGAAGAAGGAGCCTGAACAGTTGAAGATAACTCTTCAGGTTGTCTTTTTCGTTTGTAGGTGACTTGAATGGAAGAGGCTGTGTGAGTGGAAGGTGTGGGTTCAGCAGCTGTGGGTTGGACAGAGCTGTCACCTTCAGGAGCAGGTGGCTCCATGGGGGAAAGGAGTGAAAGTTCCAGAGAACTGTGCACTCGTCTTCTTCAGTTGTACAAAAACCTTCGCAACTACCGAAAGGACTTTATAGATGTTCCCAGTTGGTGAGGGCGAAGATGCTAACTCACCGTTAAAAATTTGTTGCAAAAATCTGGGATACATACAAAATTTCTTTGGGATAAGACATTGTCTGCCAGGTTATTAGAGACAAAAGATGAAAAATTAAACAGTTGATTGGAAATCAATCCATGATTAGCCGAAGCTAAGTCAGACGGAATTTGATCCCAACCACCAGTTTTATTTGAAAGACAATGCAAAAACACATGTAGGAGATACTTGTAATTATAGGACACTCTTCCCTTCAAACAGGTAGTTGAAGGAAGAGGACCTTCGTATCCCATTGATCTAAAGGTCATTGCTACCTCATCCTTTATAAAAGAAGCACTGCCTGTAACATCATCAAGATTAAGATGTCTACAGATAGTTTCCACAGAAATGAAAATAGGATGAGCATAAATAGTAGCAGAAAGACGTCTACCAGTTGGAGACTCAATAACAGAACACGAACCCCAAAATTGCTGGTGATGAGATTCATACACCATAGGGTTAATGGTTAAAGCAGTAAAGTACCTATTCTGACGGAGAAACGAAATGATCGGAGCGAAGTCGGGATCGTGATCAGCAGATAGTTCGGCAACCAGGTTGTGTCCGTGTTTGAATGCAAGGAGAGCCATTTTTGAGATGAACGGTTATGGATTAGTTCAAGGAGAAACTTTCGATTGTCGAAGAAGGAAGTGATAATATGAATGGGCGGGAGACCTTTATACCTTCGGATGCCAGCATTTAATATAACGACACATTAAATATTTGAGATCCGGAGACATAGAAGAGAAAAAGGTCTCCGTGACAGCTGTGTAGCACAACGAACCTCAGAATATGAAAGATATTCTTCCGAGAAATTACCAAAAATTTGTCGTGTAGTATTGGAAGAGAATAAATCTGTGCAACAAAGAGATGTATGCTTCGGAAGACATGAGCTTCTGACGAGTGATCAGAAGAGAATGTATTCGGAGGCAAAGGGTTTATATCGGAATATAAATACTTTCATAAGAATAAATATCTTAAGAAGTGTGACATTTACCGAATAAAGGATTAAATAACACGTCGGAAGACTTAACATTTCCTCTGATGAGTGAATACTACTAAGAGAATAAATTAAGTTTATCTTCCGAAGGATCATTTAAACCATAACATAAAGTCATTTAATCAAAATTGATTATACCAATAGCTATGATTAAATACCTGAATCTTCCTTCATCAAAAGCCTTGGTGAAGAGATCAGCCAAGTCGTGTTCTGTATCAACTTTGACTAAATGAATTAGCTTCTTTTTGCACAATCTCTGATGAAATGGTATCTGATGTCTATGTTCTTGGTCTTGGAATGTTTGAATGGATTATTTGTTATGGAAATTGCACTAGAATTGTTGATCTGGATGGGAGTATAAGACAACTCTACTCCATAGTCTTTCATTTGATTTTGAATCCAGAGCACTTGTGCATAGAAACTGGAGGCAGCAATGTATTCAGCTTCTGTAGTAGAAGTTAAGACACATGTTTGCTACTTACATTTCCATGACACGATTCTAGAGCCAAGGAACTGGCATCCTCCAGATGTGGACTTCTTGCTGATGTTGCAACCTTCATAATCACTGTCAGTGTAGGCCATGAACTGAAAGTCGACATTCCTAGGATACCATAATCCTAACCTTGGTGATCCTTTGAGGTATCTGAAGATTCTTTTCATAGCAAGCATATGTGAGCTTTTAGGATTGGCCTGAATCCTTGCACAAAAGCAAGTTGCAAACTTCATATCAGGCATGCTTGCTGCTAGATACATCAAAAAGCCAATCATTGCTCTGTACTGGTGTTGATCAACATCCTCCTCCTTAAGATCAGGACCTAAAGATGTTGTTTTGGACATTGGGGTACCAAGAGCTTTACAATCGGTGAAGTTAAATCTTTCAAGAATATCCTTGACATACTTTGATTGATTGATGAAAATCCCTATAGGAGTTTGCTTCACTTGTAATTCAAGAAAGAAGGTGAGTTCTCCCATTGAACTCATTTCAAATTTAGATTTCATTAGTGCTTCAAACTCCTTGCAGAGAGTTTCATCAGTAGAACCAAAGATAATGTCATCAGCATATATCTGAACAAGCATGATATGTTGATTGGATTTCTTGAAAAATAAAGTCTTGTCAATTGTTCCTCTTTTGAAGTTGTTTGTCAACAGAAAGGAGGAAAAAGTTTCATACCATTTTCAAGGAGCCTGATGCAGCCCATATAGTGTTTTATCAAGCTTACAAACATGGTTAGGAAACTTAGGATCCTCAAATCCAGGTGGTTGACAAACATATACTTCCTCATCGATTTTTCCATAAAGGAAGGCACTCTTGACATCCATATGAAAAACTTTGAAATTTCTGGCCGCTGCATATGCTAGAAAAATTTTGATAGCTTCGATTCTAGCAATTGGAACAAAAACAAAAACTTCATCATAATCAATTCCCTCTTCTTGGGTGTAACCCTACACCACTAGTCTTGCTTTGTTCTTTATGACCACACCTTTATAATCCTTCTTGTTTCGGAACACCTACTTAGTTCTGATTGCATATTTTCCCTTCGGTAAAGGGCAAACCTTCCACACACCCTGTCTTTCAAATTGTAGAAGTTCCTCTTGCATTGCTTCCACCCTGCTATTGTCTTTCAGTTCCTCAGACACTTTCTTTCGTTCGATCTGGGATAAAAAGCTGGAAAACAAACAAATGTTTGCCTCATGCATTGAACTTCTAGTTCTCACTCCATCTTCAACACTTTCAATGATGTTTTTAGCTGGATGAATGTTATGAATGTGGGTTCTTGGAATCACATCCAACTGAGAACTTAAATCCAAATCACTTGGCTCAAGGTTTGGTTCACTTTGGGATGGGAAGTTCCTAGAGAGTTTGGTTCAACAGGATTCCCAACCTCTTCTTGACTCTGTGGAGCGAATGCTGAGTCACTTAAAGGAATAGCCTGAAAGGTGTTGGTTGTCTCAGACTGTGAAATAACTTGATGGGTTGAAGTGGATTCTGCCAAGATTTTTCTTGAAGCTATTGGCAGTTCAACACGAAAGTCTTCTTCTCTTGTGTGCTTGGTGGAGTCCAAGGTAGTTGTCTGCAGATCTGGAACATACTCTTTCACAAGATTAAATGTAGATGTGAATTTATCAAGATCAAACAGCCAATCAGGACCTATTCCAGGTTTATTGATAGTATGTTCATTAAACTGAAGATTTGCTGACTCTTCAATAATCCTGGAATCTTTGATGTATACTCTATATGCCTTAGCCTGTGAAGAGCACCCAACAAAGTAGCCCTCTGCTGATTTCTCAGCAAATTTGGCTAGATGATCTTTAGTATTCAAGATGGTGCATTGACATCCAAATGGTTTGAGAAACCCAATAAATGGTTTTCTCTTATGCCAAATTTCATAAGGATTCATACCATGAGATTTAACTACCAATACTCTATTTTGAACATAACAAGCAGTGTTGATTGCTTCTGCCCAAAAGTTATTGGAAGTTGGCATCCGATAACATGGTTCTAGCAGCCTCAATCAGTGTCCTATTCCTTATCTTAGCAACACCATTTTGTTGTGGAGTCCTAGGAGCACTGAATTGTCTTGTAATACCCTTAGATTCACAAAATGAGTTTAAAGTATGGTTTTTGAATTATGTTCCTTGATCAGATATAATGATTTTTACATGATGGTAACTTTCATTCTCAACTTTGAGAATGAATGACTTCAAGATATCATCAGTTTCATCCTTGGTACTCAAAAACAATACCCAGATATGTCTTAAAAACTCATCAGTGACCACCAAGCAATAGGACTTTCTACCCAGGCTTTTCACACTTGTAGGTACAAACAAGTCCATGTGTAGCAGATGTAGGACTCTTGTTTTTGAATTTATCTCTTTGGCATGATGAGATGATTTGTCTTGCTTCCTCTTTAGGCAAGAAACACATTTATCAACACAAATGAATGCTTTTGTTGGTAAACCGGTAACTAAGTTATTCTTGACAAGTTTATTCATATTTTTCAGGTTTACATGACAAAGTCTCCTATGCCAAAGAGATGATTCATCAAGTGAAGATTTTGAGACAAAGAAATTTATATTGCTGAGTGGTATAGCTGTGCTCATGTCCAGCATATACATGTTGTTCCTTCTAGGAGCTCTGAGCAGAATTTGGTCATTTGGAACAACAAATCCAGGTTTCAAGACAATACATTCATACTCAGTGAACAACATGTTATGCTTTTGGTCAGAAACCTGTGATACACTCAGCAAGTTATAATTTGATTCTTTCACAAAATGCACATTCTCAAAGCTTACCTTGCCGTTTGTGATTGTGCCCCTACCTGTGATATAACCTCCTACTGGATCACTTCCAAATGCAACATTTCCTCTAAAGAATGGTTCATATTTGTGTATGTGAGTCTTGTTGCCTGTCATGTGCCTGGAACAGCCACTGTCAACAATCCACAAGTTGCTTTTGATTCTTGTGTTCCCTGCACATAACCAGAAGTGAGTTAGTTCCTGATGGGAACCCAAGCCCATGTGGTCTTGGGTTTTCCATTTGCATCATTATAATTGATTTTCTTTGACATCATTTTAGGTGGAACAAATGATGAGCTTGTTGTTGGTGGGACAGGTGGTTGAACATTTTGTTCAGATGTTTCCTTTTTCTTCCAGACTTTCTTGACTATTGGAGTGGTCGGAAGAGCTTGTTTCTTCTGGCAACCATCGGAAGCAACTTTTGCCTTCTCTTCCGATGGTTTGGGTTTTGCCTTCAAGTGGGGCTTTCCATCTGATTTTATGTTCCTTCCAAAGTGATGAGATTTCTTGTGTCTGTCGGAAGCATTCTTAACATATGCTTCCGATGCTTTCTTTGCTTCGGAAGACTTCCTGCTTTTTCTCCTTATGTTGTCAGAAGAACTTGCTTCCAATGGCTTCTTTTGGTGCTTGACTGACCTACTTCTTCCGGAAGCAGATTGTTCTTCCGAGGAAACATATGACTTGCTCCAACTTCCCTTTTTACTTCCTCTTCCTTGTGGTCTTGAATGTATTCTATTTCTTGGATTATAGAAGCAGTCGGCAGCAAAATGACTTGTTTCACCACACATCAGACACACAGTCTGATCATTTAAGGGTGGGTTACCTGAATCCTTGATACATTGGCTTTTCTATCTTTTGATCTAGCCCTTTTCAACTTGTCAGATGGACAAGTGACATAATCATCTAAAGATGTACTCCCGGTTTGAACATATTTAGCCTTTACAAAAGATGGTTTGTTTTTTTCTTGTTTCTCTTTTGTTTAGAAGCTGTCTTTAATTTTTCAAAATTTTTAGAAATGTCATCTTCAGATGTATGAGATGATTGAGTCTGGCTAGATTCAGGAAAATCATTTTCTTGTTAAATCTTGTGTATGTCCAAAATTTCATCATACACAAGACTAGTTTCTGGTTTACATCGAACCTCCACCATTGGAGTATAGGCAGATGGAGGTTTCATTTTGTTATATCCCAACCCAGTCCCTCTTTTATTGACTAGCTCAGAAGTTTCACTCATTTTAAAGAGTTTCTCAAATTTTTCACCTTGAGTCAAAAATTTGTCTCTGTATAAGCCAATACAAGTTCTGTTTTGGTAGTTGTTAATCTTTCTAAAAGATTGTTTATTTGACACTTTTTATTAGTGTCCTCATGTTTTAAACTGGAAATGGTCTTTTCCAGTTCTTCAATCTTTTCCTTATAATTTCTTTCTGCTTCAAAAACATTTGTCTTAACAACTTGTTGTGACTCGAGCTCATTACAGACTTAAGCATTAAACCTTTTATAAGCATTTAATTTTTCAAAACATTCAGGGGTACACAAATCTTCTGTTACCTTGAATGTAGAGGTTGAGTCATTGCCCATCAGGGCATTGTTTGATGTTGACGCATCCTAACCTTGAAAGCTCTAGTCTAAGAAGTCATGCTGTTCTGCAACATTTACACTGTTGGAGGAGCTTGGTGCTTTGTGGTTTGGTTGGAAAGAAGGTGATGGCTGAGAACTTGGGGATTTGCACTCTCTTGCAAAGTGCCCCAGCTGTTGACAATTAAAGCATTTGAGTTTGGTGTTGTCTAGACCAAACCCTATTTTCATATTGTGCTTTCGAAATTGCCTACGAGTTCTTTGATAGAACTTCTTCGTTCTGTAGGAAATTATGGCCATCTGGTAGTTGATGTTCATCCCTTCAAGATCATCAGCAGGGATTCCATCTAAATCCTCCTAGCACAGATGAAAATAATTGGTTTCTTCAGCCATGAATGCTCCTTTGCTTGAGGTGAGCAGTGGAGTAGAGCTTGAAAATGGGTTTGAATTGGAGGTTGATGGAGTTTGTGTCTCTAGAAATGTGATGATAGGGGTGGAGTTTGAGTGATAAATGGGCTGATAATTTTGGAATGGGGAATTATGGATAGGTGCATACAAGGCGGCATAACCTGAGGGTACAGAGGTAGGTCTCGGTTCTTGGGCATCAATTTCCATTTGGTATGCACTGAGTATACCAAATAACTCTCCCAGCTTCAAAGTTCTCAGATTTTCTGTTTTACGAAAGAAACAGAGTAGATATTCCATGCTTGTGGAAGTGATCTAAGAAAATTTATAATATCTTGGTTCTCCATATTCACTCCTGCAGCAACCAACTCATCAACTAATTGGACATACCTCAAATACTGAAAAGCCATCTTCTCGTTGTTTTATTGTCAAAAGTTCTCAAACTTCTGCTTCAGCATATCCTTCTTGTTCTCCCTCATATCATCTGACCCCTCATACATCTGCTGTAATGAGTTCCACAACTCTTTTGCATACTTGTATTTCTTGAATATGTGAATGATAGAATTTGGGATCGCCATCTGGATCAGACATAGTGCCTTGGAATCCACCTTCATCTTCTTGTAATCCTCATCTGAGTATAAAGATGGATCTTTTGGCATGGGTGCTCCACCAATACCTGCAGTAACAATGGTTGGGATGAATGGTCCCTCAAGAACTGACTTCCAGAGTTTGAAATCTTGGTTCCTGATGAAACCCACCATCCTAACCTTCCATGTATCATAATCATCAGGAGTGAACATGGGAGCTTTGTTGAGAGTACTATTCTCAGTGTCATGCTTACTAACAGTTGAATCTTGACTAGAGGTAGCTTTAAAAACAAGGTGTTGTAGAAGATAAACAACTGGTAACTTAAGAATGGTTAGTTGCTTAAGTTAGAGAGCCAAAGCTCTGATACCACTTTTTGGATCGGGTTATGTATCGAACACAACACTATCACAAGTTATCTTCTACTAAGTTGATAGATGCGGAAATTCTATCAACCTAAGTTGTAAAACAGATTGATACAAAACACAGAAGGCAATTGTAAATTCATGGTCAAAGTATATTGCATTCAACTATTAGGTTTACAACACTTAGCTCAAGAATACACTCGTGATATTCTTACTAACAAGTGAACGTATTTATACTAAGACCTACAGTTGTATCCTCGTAGGGATTCACGACTGACAAAACACTAGAAACAAACGTATGCTAAATCTATTATCTGTTATGGTCTTGACAGGACAAGCCATATTAATTACAATTAATACAAAAGACTTCATTGACTTTTACAATAAATACCTAAACAACAAAACACATTAACTGTTTAGTATCATTGTAGTCTTGACAAATCTTCTTTGTTGCTGACTAACATCAGAATGTCTTCTCTGTTATTCTAAAGGTGAGAAAGCAGCTCTGATTATTTCCATAAGTATCGAGAATCTTGTCAGATAGAAAGTCTTTAGAAGTCTTTGTCATGGGAACCACTGATGATCGGAAGTACTGATAATCGATCGGAAGCACTGATCGATTTGAACCTTTAAGCACTGAATATGGAACCGGAAGCTTTCAATGGAAGAGAATTATCCTTCGAAAGCAATGGTTCTTCCGAAGGTTAATTCTTATCCATCAGTGGTTGTATATCTTCTGAAAGTTCACGACTTGATCCAGAGATGTTTTGGTGCGCATCAGCCTCAAACTGAAACTATTCTGGATCCAAGAAACTGACATCCTCCTTATGTGAGCTTTTTGTTGATGTTGCAACCTCCATAATCACTGTAAGTGTCGGCCATGAACTGAAAATATGCATTCCTAGGATACCACAATCCTAGACTTGGTGCTCATTTGAGGTATCTAAAGATTATATTCACAGCAAACATGTGAGTACCTTTTGGATTAGCCTGGAATCTTGCACACAAAAAAGTTGCAAACATGATGCCAGGTCTGCTTGCTGTGAGATACATCAAAGAGCCAATCATTGCTCTATATTGGTGCTGATCAACGTCCTCCCCTCCAAGATCATGGCCTAAGGATGTTTTTTTGGACATTGGGGTGCCTAGAGCTTTGCAATCAACGAAGTTAAACCTTTCAAGAATATCCTTGACATACTTTGATTGATTAATAAAAATCCCTGTAGAAGTTTGCTTCACTTGTAGTCCAAGAAAGAAAGTGAGCTATCCCATTGACCTTATTTCAAATTGGGACTTCATTAGTGCTTCAAAGTCCTCGCAGAGAGATTCATTAGTAGAACCAAACATAATATCAACATAAATCTGGACAAGCATAATATGTTAATTAGATTTTTTGAAGAAAAGAGTCTTGTCAATAGTTCTTCTCTTGAAGTTGTTTGACAGTAGAAATGAGGACAAAGTTTCATACCATTTTCTGGGAGCCTGATGCAGCCCATATAGAGCTTTATCAAGCTTACAAACATGATTAGGAAACTTAGGATCCTCAAATCTAGGTGGTTGACAAACATATACTTCTTCATCAGTTTTTCCATAGAGGAAGGCAGTTTTGACATCCATTTGAAATACCTTGAAGTCTTTGGCAGCTGCAAATGCTAGAAATATTATGATAGCCTCAATCCTTGCAACTGGAGCAAAAACATCATCATAGTCAATCCTTTCCTCTTGTGTGTATCCCTGTACAACCACCCTTGCCTTATTTTTGATGACAACACCTTTGTCATCCTTCTTATTCCTAAAAACCCACTTAGCGCCAATTGTATATTTACCCTTAGGTAAAGAGTAGATCTTCCAAACTCCTTGACTTTCAAATTGAAGGAGTTCCTCCTACATTGCTTCTACCCAGTTTCTATCTTTCAATGTTTCAACAACTTTCTTTGGTTCTACTTGGGATAGAAAGCAGGAAAACAAATATATGTTTGCTTCATGCATGGAATTCCTTGTTCTTATTCCTTTTTCAACACTACCAATGATATTCTCAGCTGGATGAGTGCTATGAATGCGGGTTCTTGGAATCACATTCAGCTGGGAACTCAAATCCAAATTCCTAAGCTCAAGGTTTGGAAGTACAACCTCAAGCTGGATTTCTAGCAGATCTTGGATTCTCTGATGTTGGACTACTGTGGATTGATTTTCTCTGGGAAGAGAAGCTCCCATTATGGTTGGTTCTTCAGTAGGGCTGCTAACATCCTCTTGATTTTGTGGGACAGAAGTGGATTCACTTAGAGGAGTAGCTTGAGATGATATGCTGGTTTATGAGTGTGAGACTGTTTGCTGTGTTGAAGTGGATTATGTCCAGGGTTGTCTTGAAGCTACTGGCAGTTCAACACCATATTCATCTTCCCTATCGAACTGATTTGAGTTTGAGGTAGTTGTCTGAGGTTCTGGAACATTCTCTTTCAAAAAATAAAAGGAAGATGTGAATTTATCAAGATCAAACAACCAATCAGGGCCTGTTCTAGGTTCATTGATAGTATGTTCATTGAACTGAACATTTGAAGACTCTTCAATAATCCTAGAACCTTTGATGTATACTCTATATGCCTTAGCATATGAAGAGTACCCAACAAAGTTGCCCTCTGCTTATTTCTCAACAAACTTGGCTAGATGATCTTTGGTATTCAATATGGTGCATTGACATCCAAATGGTTTAAGAAATCCAATAAATGGTTTTCTCTTATGCCACATTTCATAAGGAGTCATACCATGTGATTTAACTACCAATATTCTATTTTGGATATAACATGCAGTATTGACTGCTTCTGCCCAAAAAGTTATTGGTAGCTTTGCATCAGATAACATGGTCCTAGCAGCCTCAATTAGTGTCTTATTCCTTCTCTTAGCAACACCATTTTGTTGTTGAGTACTAGGAGCACTGAATTGTCTTGTAATACCCTTAGATTCACAAAAGGACCTTATGATTTTTACATTGTGGTCACTTTCATTCTTAACCCTAAGAATAAATGACTTCAAGATTTTAGCAGTTTCGTCCTTGGTACTCAAAAGAATACCCAGGTATATCTTGTGAAGTCATCAGTGACCACCAAACATTAGGATTTTCTACCTTGAGTTTTCACACTTGTAGGTCCAAACAAGTCCATATGTAGTAAGTGTAGGACTGTTGTTATTGAATTTATCTCTTTGGCATGATGAGATGATTTGTGTTGTTTCCCTTTTAGGCAGGCAACACATTTATCAACACATATAAATTCCTTTGATGGTAAACCTGTAACTAAGTTATTTTTCACAAGTTTATTCATGTTTTTCAGGTTTACATGACAAAGTCTCCTATGCCAAAGAGATGATTCATCAAGTGAGGCTTTTCAGATAAAGCAATTTATATTGCTAAGTGGTGAAGCTGAGCTCACGTCTAGCACATACATATTGTTCCTTCTGGGAGCTCTGAGCAGAATTTGGTCATTAGGAACAACAAATCCTGGTTTCAGGACAATGCATTCATGCTCAATGAACAACATGTTACGGTTCTGGTCACACACCTGTGATACACTTAGCAAATTATAGTTCAATTCTTTCATAAAATGCAGATTCTCAAAACTTACTTACCATTTGTTATTGTGCCTCTACCTGTGATGTATCCACCCACTAGATCACTTCCAAAAGCAACTGACCCTCCAAAAAATGGTTCATATTTGTGTAGATGGGTCTTGTTGCCTGTCATGTGCCGGGAGCAGCCACTGTCAACAATCCACAAGTTGCGTTTTGAATCTTGTTGTCCCTGCACATAGTTAGACGTGAATCGGTATATGATGGGAACCCAACCCCATGTGGTCTTGGGTTTTCCATTTGAATCATTGTAAGAAAATTTCTTTGAAATCATCTTTGATGGTGCAGATGATGAACTTGCTGATGGAGCAGGGGTTTAAGTAGAGTCCTTTCTTTTCCAGATTATTTTGATCTTTGGAGTGGCCTGAAGAACATTCTTTTTCTTGAAATCATCGGAAGAAACTTTTTCCTTTATTTCCGATGGTTTGAGTTCTGTCTTGAAGTGGGACCCTTCTTCTGACTTTCTTCTTCCAAAGCAATGAGATTTCTTGGTTTTGTTGGAAGCATGTTTGACATGTGCTTCCGATGTTACTTTTGCTTTAGAAGACTTCTTGTTCTTTCTTTTCATGTTGTCAGAAGTACATGCTTCCGATGGCTTCCGATGCTGCTTGAATGATCTTTTTCTTTTGGAAGCAGATGTCTTCCGAAGAAAAAGATGGTTTGCTCCAACACTTCCTGCTGCTCTCTCTTTTTGGTCTTGAATATGTTCTGCTTCTTGGATTGAAGAAGCAATCGACAGCAAAATGATTTGTATCTCCACATATAAGACAAACTAACTGAACTTTTGTTGATTTCTAAAAATTCTTTCTATTTGGGGAACTGGAGCTGTGCTTTACTGAACTTGACTGTTCTGGCTTTGGTGTTCCAACAAGACTTTTGTTGGGATGATTAACCTGAACCTTAGATTTGCTGGCATTTCTATTTCCAGATCTAGCCCTGTGTGACTTGTCAGATGGACAAGTAACATATTCATTTGATGATGTACTCCCAGTTTGTACATATTTGGCTTTGACTAAGGTAGGTGAAGTTTTCTTGGTTCTTTTCTTGTGTTTTAAAACATGTTTTTCTTTTTCAAAAGAAACTGAGGTATCATCTTCAAATGAACATGTTGAGTACGTAGGGCTGATTTCAGATGAGTCATTTTCTTAAGCAATCTTATGTATATCCAAAAGGGCGAAAACCTTATCATACACAAGATTTGCTTCAGGTTTGCATCTAACCTCCACCGTTGGAGTATAGACAGATGGAGGTTCCATTTTATTGTAACCCACCCAGTACCCTTTTTCTTTACCAACTCAGGAATCTCAGTCATTTTAAGAAGTTTCTCGAACTTTTGACCTTGGCTGAGAAACCTGTCTTGTATGACTCAGCCAATACAAGTTCTGTTTTGGCAGTTGTTAGTCTTTCTAAAATATTGTTTATTTGACATTGCTTATTAGTGTCTTCATGTTTTAAACTGTAGATAGTCTTTTCTAACTACTAAATCTTTTCTTTGTAATTTCTAACAGCTTCAAAGAAATTTGCCTTGATAACTTGTATTGACTCAAGCTCATCACATACTTGAGCATTAAAATGTTAGTAGCATTTAATTTTTCTGGACATTCAGGGGTACACATATCATCTATTACCTTGAATGTAGAAGTGGAGTCATTTGTCATCAATGCATTGTTTGAGGTAGATGCTTCCTCAACTTGAAAGCTCCAGTCAGAGAAGTCATGCTGCTCTGCAATGTTTGCATTGTTGGATGGCCTTGGTGCTTTGTAATTTAGCTAACCTGAAGTTGATGGTTGAGAACTTCGAGATTTTCACTCTCTTGCAAAGTGACCCAGCTGCTGACAGTTGGAACATTTGAGTTTGGACTTGTCTAGACCAAATCCAGTTTTCATATTATGCCTTTTGAACTGTCTTCCAGTTCTCTGATAGAATTTCTTCGCTCTGTACGAGATCATGGCCATCTGGTAATTGATTCCAATTCTTCGAGGTCATCTGCAGGGATCCCATTTAAATCCTCCTGACACAAATGAAAGTAATTTGTTTCTTCGGCCATGAATGCTCCCTAGCCTGAGGTGAGCAGTGGAGTTGAGCTTGCATAAGGGTTTGAATGAGATGTTGATGTGTGGAGTTTGAATGGTATATGGGATGATAGTTTTGGAATGGAGGATTGTGGATGGGGGCATACAAAGCAGCTGAACCTGTAGGAATATAGGATGGTTTAGTTTCTTGGGCATCAATATCCATTTGGTATGCACTGAGTATACCAAACAATTCTCACAGCTTCAATGTTCTAATATTTTCTGTTCTACGAAAAGTAACAGAGTAGATATTCCTAGCTTGTGGAAGTATGATTCTCCATCTTCACCCCTGCCGCAGTTAACTCATCAACCAGTTGTACATACCTTAGATACTGAGAAGCCATCTTCTCATTGTTCTCTTGGGAAAAGTTTGCAAACTTTTGCTTCAGCATGTCTTTATTGTTCTCCTTTACATCGTCAGACCCTTCATACATCTGTTGCAAAGAGTTCCACAGCTCTTTGACAGACTTGCATTTCTTGAATGCATGTATGATAGAGTTTGGGATGAACATCTGAATCAACCACAGTGCTTTAGAATCCACCTCCATCTTTTTGTAATCTTCGTCTGAATACAGAGATGGGGTTTTTGGCACAGGTGCTCCACCAGTACCTGCAGCAGCAACAGTTGGAATGAATGGTCCCTCAAGAATCGAATTTATTAGTTTGAAGTCTTGGTTCCTGATAAACCCCTTCATTCTAGCTTTCTAGGTGTCATAATCATATTGTGTAAACATAGGGGGTTTGTTGAGCGTGCCATTTTCTGTGTCGTGCTTGTTCATTGTTGTCATTTTGTCAAAAAGATTTTGAGCAAAGAGTAGTAGAAGATAACAACGGGTAACTTAAGAATGATTAGTTACTTAAGTTAGAGAGCCAAGGCTCTAATACCACTTGTTGGATCGGGTTATGTAGATTACATAATACTTTCACAAGGTATCTTCTACTTAGTTCATAGATGCGGAAATTCTATCAACTGGTTTTATCAAAACAGTTAGAAAAGGATGCAAAAAACAATTCAAATCAAGGTTTCAGTATATTGCATTCAACTGTAAAGATGTACAACTCTAAGCTCAAGCACAAGCGCCATTTGCTAATTTACAAGTGAATGTATTTATACTAAAACCTACAGCTGTATCCTCGTAGGAATGCAAAGCTGGACAAAATACTAGAAACTAATAAATGCTAAAACTAGTATCTGTTAAGGTTTTGACAGGCCAAGCCATATTAATTACAATTAATACAACAGACTCCATTGGCTTTTACAATAAATACCTAAACTACAAAACGAATTAATGTAAAGGTATCTCTGTTCTTCTAACAACTCCTCTGTGTTGCTGACTATCATTGGAATGTCTTCTGTGTTGGTTTTGATGTCAAAAAGCAACCTTGATTATTTCTTTAAGTGTCTTGGATTTTATCAGAATCAAGTCTTCGGAAGTCTTTGTACTTAGAAACTGTTGAGCATAACTTCAGAAGCTTTGTATTCGGAAGACTTTGTCTTCGGAAGCTTTTGTCTTCGGAAGCTCTCAAGTTTTAATACTTTAAGTGTTGAGAAGGATATCGGAAGCAAAACTCTTCTGAATAGCTTTCAGTAGGAGTGAATTATCATTCGGAAGTAATACTTCTTCCGAAGGTTAATTCCTTCCTTCCAAAGGCTGTTACGCTTTGGAGAATCCAAGACTTAATCAAGATTCTTTGGTGAGCATCGGCATTTATTGATCTTACATTTAATTATCTATATTTATTATTTTGTCAAGAATTAGGATTTAAAAGTTCCGGGTAATAAATTATAATATATATAATAATTAATATATTATTAATCAACTATGTCTAAAATGAAATTAATTATGACTTTTTGAAGTAAACTTATAATTTTATTTTACAACTTCTTTTTAGTTATTTGAATATAATCAAATTCAAATTAGATTTCTTAGAATATTTACAATAAAACAACAATGATACTAATTGGTTTTTATAGGTGCTTTTAAAAAATTTTTAAACATTTAATCTGATTCGATGATTTTAATGATAAAAATATACTATATTGAAATAATAAAAAATAAGTAATTTTTATAAATCCAAGTTATATGTATTAATATAAATCTTAGTTATAGTTTATTTAAGTGTGTTAAAAGAAGAATAAATATACTTTAATTAAATTATTTATATATTGCATTACATAAAAATATTAACACATAGTTGAAAAAAATTAAAATTAAAATATGATTTATATAACTGCATCAAATATTTAAAACATATTATGATGACTTTATATATTAACAAATTTTATTACACTTTATTCAACATGTATAAAACATGGGTTCAGTTAAACTTCACATTGTACTACTTTTTAATTGGCTATTAAAAAGACATGTTTTTTAATTACATGACTTCCTGATACTAGATATGTATATATAACATATTATTTTTTTTCAACTCGTGTAATACACGGGTTTTTAATCTAATGTATTATATATAGTATATAGATAACAAAAAATTAATTTATAAATGGCAATGTATGTAAATACATGTATTTTAAAACTCAATTAAAATATAAATGTTATTAGCGACACTATAAAGAAATAAAATTAATATAAATATCTAAAACTAGAAAAATATAAATAAAAATAAAAAAAATTATTTTCACTTGTCGCTATGACATGTTGTAAACATAAAAATATTTTTTATTATATAATTTTTGGACTTATAATAAACTAGAAAAAGTAAAAAGAATATGCCAACATTATATCTGTTAGTGACCACATGTTAAAATAGGCTTAAAATTTTCTTATTTTTAAAATCTTTATTTGTGATTGCAGTTTTTATTTAAAAAATATAATTAAAATAAATGTGTACTTACAGTGACGACTTATTACTGTTATAAGAACACTAATGTTTTTCTACCTATTATTTAGAGTAAATTACTAATTATTTCCTTTAAACATATAGCAATTTACTGGTTTCGTCCTTTAAATTACAAAATTATTAGGGATGTTTTTATTTTGAAAATTTTGCACTGGTTATGTTCTTTGTTACTAACCCCGTTAACTTATTTCGTTAAAAATCCCATGTGCCAGCCCCATGAGGGGTAAATTCGTTATTTCATCCCCTTCTTCTTCCTTACCTTTGGGTTTCCACCACCTTCACCATCCTCCGCCTCCATCGTCGAACACGTCATCGAGTACCAACCCCACCACCGTCACCATCCTCCGCCTCCATCGTCGCATCAACCACCGCCTACGGCCGCGGTGTCAACGGAAAAAGCTACGAAGATTAAGCGTTAACTAACAATGGATGAGATCATATATACCCACACTGATAACGTCGCTAAGACTAGAAAGATTGCCGGAGCTTTAATTCCCAATGTCAGCGGCATTATTTTCCGCCGGGGCAGGACCAGAAAACGGAGATGAAGTTGGAGACGCCGGAGGAGCCGGCGGAGAAACGATTGGTGGATGAACACGAGCTGAACCGGGAACAGATGGAGAAGGTGGAAAAGATTCCAGGACTGGAACGGCAGCCGGATACGGCGGTTTGGCATAAAAACCAGCCGGAAAAAGAACCTGATCGATTTTCAAAATGCTAATTGGCACCGAATCGAGAATCGTGCTTTCAACACGCGAAGCATCCATACCGGAATCGATCATAACAGAATCACCTTTAGTTCGAACTGTTAGATAAAATCCAGTGATCTCGTTTGACGCCCGCGTTCAGATCTGAAAACCCTAGGTGGGGAAGGAGAAGATAGGGATTTGACCATTTTACCCCTCATGTGACTAACACATGGGAGTTTTAACGGAATAAGTTAACGGGGTTAGTGACAAAGGACATAACCATTGCAAAATTTTCAAAATAGGAACATTCTTAGTAATTTTTGAATATAATGAACGAAACCAGCAAATTGCTACACTTTTAAAGGACACAATCTGTAATTTACTGTATTATTTATTTATGATGGTTTAAAAGAAAGCCGAAACTACAATCTAATTTGTGTCTATGTAAATTGATTTTGTCTGCATTAACCAACATATCACTTGTTGACACCAAGATCTATAAAATATTTTGTTTTTGATATATATCAATAACCACTGAATGTTAATTCGTATCAACGACTTTTATTATTGATATAGATGTTATCTTTACACAATGCTTTTCTTGTAGTGACTTTAAAGAGATTAACATGCATCCAAAACTTACCATTTGAGTTTTGTAAAACCGTGTATTTTTATAGTATTATGTGTTATCTTAAAACTTAAATTGTGAAAATCTTATTTGTTTAATTCTTATATATCAAACCTTAAGTACACATAACGATTGGGATTTGTGTGTTAATTAGGAGCGAAGGATATTATATAAGTTCGTTATATGTATCTACATGTACACTTTATAACTATTGTGTCAATATCACTATTTGGTAGCTCTTTACTATTGTGTCATTCGTAAAAGTAAGCATTAAATACGTAATGAAAACCCAAACTAAATGGTAATCATAAAGAACCTAAAACCAAAACATTTTGTTTTTGATAAATATCAATTCCATAGCGTCACTGAATGTTAATTCGCATCAACGACTTTTAATATTGCTATAGATGTTATCTTTACACAATGCTTTTCTTGTAGTGACTTTAAAGAGATTAACATGCATCCAAAACATACCATTTGATTTTTGTAAAACCGTGTATTTTTATAGTATTATGTGTTATCTTAAAACTTAAATTGTGAAAATCTTATTTGTTTAATTCTTATATATCAAACCTTAAATACTCAAAACGATTGGGATTTGTGTGTTAGGAGCAAAGGATATTATATAAGTTCGTTATATGTATCTACATGTACACTTTATAACTATTGTGTCAATATTACTATTTGGTAGCTCTTTACTATTGTGTCATTCGTAAAAGTAAGCATTAAAAACGGAATGAAAACACAAACTAAATGGTGATCATAAAGAACCTAAAACCAAAACATTTATAAATATTAGTACAAACTTTTGAGGTTAAAATAAAATAAACAAAAGCCTAGTGATTAAAATAAAATAAAGATGACTTTACTATTCACAAACTTCATTTTTTTCAATATATACAATTTTGAAAAATAAAATAAAATAATTACTTGTCTTCTTGAATTGGTTAAAACAAAAGACGGTGTGATTTTATTTTATTTATTTATATATTTATTTTTTGCTTTTGTAACATGTTGAATGTAACTCCAAATTTTGACACTTTGAAGGTAACAAGTCATTATTTATCTTTTTATTTTATTTTTAAATTTACGTCTACAAGAAAAGTTTAAGGATTTTAATATAGTTAAATTGGATTTAAGAACATTTTCAAATATTTGTATAAGTTTTACAACTTTACTATAAATAAAAATTGATTATTTAAGATCAAGTTTTTATAATAACTTTTTTCTAAATGCAATTTGGATAATTGACGATCATAAATCCACCCGATCATATCCACATCCAATATAAGAAAACCCATCATAGATGAGAGAAAACCCCCTAGTATAACATGTAATTCTTATTTTGTCCATGCTAAGACTTGAACCAGTGACCTTACCAATATTAAAGACATATGTTATCTTCCCTCAACTACTTGAGCTGAGAATCATTGGTAGTTTTTATAATAAATGTGTGATATATTTGTTTTATCAATTTACACAATAAAAGAAAAATTTTAGTAGTATATATATTGTAAATTTAAATTTGGTTAATAAACATATTAAATTAATTTATATATCGGTGAAGTTAAGTTTAATTGACAAAGTCATTTAAGTTACTTTTTAGTGTGATATTGCTCTCTTCATGAGGTCATGTGTTCAAGTTATGTTAAAGGCAAACTTATTGTAATTTAAGCTGCAAAAATTGATATTTAATGAATTTTGAACATAATTAAACCAAAATATATGAGAGAAAAGTAATAAATGACGTAATTCTTAACCCCAACTAAAAGAAACATTGTCTTTTATTCAAAGCTAAGCATATGATACTAATTCTTTCCTTTGCCTCTTAAACCAAATATATTCTATAAACATTTGATATTTCACTTCTATATAAACTGAGTAATAATTACATGATGTGTATCATAAAATCATCATCGAACACCAAGGTACATACTTTTTTGCTTTCGTTTTCTATCATGCATGTGGCTTTTATAAGATTATCATCTATATATGAGAACTGAAAACAACTCTAGCATGATCTAAAGTTAATCTTAAATTCAACCTTTAAGAAAATAGTATAGTGGTTAGAGTAGAGAAGAGATAACCTATAAGTCTTAAGTTCAATTTCTACTTAGAATGGTTTTCCTTCGAGGCCACCGACCCGATTGCTTGTGTCTGAGCTTTACCTGTTTGTTTTGGTTAGTCAGGTATTAAAGTAGACCTGAATGTTTATCATGTAAATGGGCTCCTAGGGTTAAAAAAAATTTAAAAAAATACCCCTGAAATTCATCTTGTTTAATCAAGAATGCTTGAGTAAAGCCTGACTTATTTTAATTCTCTATTATCTAAATCTTGAGTTTGTCTTGTAAGCAGCAATTATAACCTCGTGGGTATAACGTATATATTGTTTAATTATGTTGACAATTATTATTTAATTATTTTATAAACCTATTTAGTTATTTATATATTTTTTATAATATATAATTATATACAACACAATATAACTTTTTTAGTAATTTTATATAATTAGAAAACTCTCTCTCTCTCTCTCTCTATATATATATATATATATATATATATATTTAATATTGTTATTCCCCTAAAAAGTCTATTTTGCCTAAGAAGGCTAAGAAGGATTTTAAAAACTTGAAAACCGACTCAAACAAACCCCGATTGAATTCATTTTTACATCATTGGAACCGGCTTGTCGAACCATAAAACCCAAACCTTAAATCGTAAACAATAAACCCTAATACTAAAGCCAAAACTTTAAAAACAAATCTTTAACATAAAGATACAACTTAAAAGCTAAAACCAAGCCCTAAAACCTAAAATCTAAATCTAGTTGTTAAAACGAAAACTTAATATATAATATTGTAGGGTTCGATGAGACGGTTCCAATGCCATCGAAATGAGTTCAATCGGAGTTCGTTTGGGTCGGTTTTGGAGATTTTAAAAATCCTTCTTAGCCTTCTTAGGCAAAATATACTTTTTATTTGATTTTTCCCCTGTTATTATATGTATACACCTCCAATTATAAATTCAAGATTTGTATTATATTTGTTCATTTATGTTTTGTTATACTCAGAAGTAATCAAACATTATGTATATTATGTACAATAAAGTGAAGGAGAAAAACACCAATACGGATGCCAAGGAGAAAAGCACCAAAATGGTTGTCAAGGAGCTAAACCTAGAAGAGCTGCAACACGAGCACCCACTCATTCTCATAGATCTGCAAGTGATGCATCGAGATTATGAAGAAGATGATGATGACTATGATGACAATGAGTTGATTGAAACGCAAAATTTCAACTGCATGTGTAACCGGTGTGGCAAACGAATCGATTGGTACCACCGTTATTATTACAAGTGTAGCATGTCATCATGTAGTTACTCCATACACAAATTTTGTGAAGAACTGCCAAAAACCTTAAAATTCCAAGGTCACCCTTCTCATACTCTTATCCTTGCAAAAACAACAAATGATCAGACATGTCATAGTTGTTTCGGATATCATCAAGATGGCATTTGTTATCATTGTTCGAAATGCAATTACGAAATCGATCTACTTTGTGCCATATTTGTCGAGCAAAATACGATCCATCATCCAGGACACTTGCATCCATTATTATCTCTTAGTGTCGAACCTGGATTGAACAAGTGTTTTGCATGCGGGGAGAAACATGAAGGGTGTTTCTATCACTGTGTCACTTGTTTCAACTTCTCAATTAACTTTGATTGTCTTTCCCTACCGGTGAAGTTATTACTTCAAACTAAACACTTTAGCCATGTTCATTTCCTCACCCTTTCATATTCAATTCTGGATCAATTATATGATTTCGAATGCAGAATTTGTGGTATGGAGTTTGAAGATGATCACTTTATTTACAAGTGTAGTAAATGCATGTATTACGTTCATCCAAAATGTGCCACTCAAAGGATAGAGCCCTTCATGTCCATCCTTTCACAAGGTAAATCTAGATTTTAACGCATGCATGCATGTATATGTAGATGATTTCAACAAATAGCATATTTCTATAAATTCTTGCATGATTGGAAAATTCATTAGGCCCTTTCATATTGGTTGACTAGTAGGTTGCGAGTACTCAAATATCGTAATTATAAAGAAAATATTTTTTAAGAAATTATATATATATCAAATATCATAAGTTTACTGCTATTTATAACATTTAAAGTGAATATCAATGCAAATAAAAAGGATGCATGATCGAATAGTAAAGTATTTCAAAAACTGGTACTTTTTTATATAATGTTACATGCATGATAATCATTTAATTCTTGTCTTTTAATGTATCTCCATGAAAAAAATAGTGAAAATCAAATAATTATCGATGAAAAACAACGAAAACTATTGAAAAACAACGAAAATTCGAGCTGGCCAAATTTGACCAATTGGACTGAATTTGACCAACTCCGAGGACGTTGACCGAGTTGAAGAAAATCACTTCGACCGAGTTCCAAGTACTCGCGGAGGACTCGGATACCTAGACTAAGTTTTACAACACTAGATTCTTGACATACCCAGCTTACATTTAGCACTTAATAATGCATGCGACATGCCATATGTCAAGATTCTCATTTCATCCATTTTCATTTTTTTTAATTTAATCAATATTATTTTTAATAATCAGGGAGTAGCTAGTAAGATAACATTGTTTTTGTTCAATTTGTATGCTTGCTTCAGGTTTAGGACAAACAGAAAAAAATTACAAAGATGCTGATCATCCCAACCTTCTTCAATTTCCGCTAGATGATGGATCTCACATCTTGTCATATCAAATTAAAGGGGATACTCCTGCACACATCGACCATATTCATAGGATACCCCTAAGCATGGAATCAATTTTATCTCAAGATACCGAGATGATCACATCATCATCATCATTTGTTTCTCTTCATGACCCTATGAAAAGGATTAAACTACTATGCACAGCATGTTCAAGACCGATAACAAAAACGCCGTTTTTTAAATGCGGTAGAAGTGATGAGTGCGAATTTGTTCTCCATGATTGGTGCAGCAGACTGCCTGAAGAACTGACAAACTACGTGGCTCACCCGCAACATACACTAAAGCTTTATAAGCCGAAAAATTCCCGTATTGCATTCGTATGTGATATTTGTAATTTGCCTTCCAATAGGTTTTCATATCGTTGCAAACCTTGCAAATACTACATTGATGTTAATTGTGCATTCATACCCGAAGAAATTACACACGGAGCACACTCTAATCACTTGCTTACAAGAATAGATGCTTCATCAAGCCGCCGCCTAAGTGAGATCGAATGTCATGCATGTTGTGTGCCTATTGATAAAGATGAGATTTATTTTAGATGTAGTGCTTGTGATTTCCATTTGGATTGCAAATGTGCTTTGATCTTGCCTAAAACAATTAGGCATAAGTTAGACAAGCACTCACTTACGCTGAGTTATTCCCCGATTGAGGACCACAAAAGTCGATACTTTTGTGAAGTTTGTGAGGAGGAACTTGATCCTGGAAAATGGTTCTATCATTGTGTAGTGTGTGCCCAATCCATACATTCCGCGTGTGCTCCATTAATACTTCAATCAGAACAAGATGTTAATTCTCTCGATGTGGAAGGTGTTTATAAGTTAATTAATATCAAGTTTGGAGTTGTAGCAGAAACAGATATTCACTATCATCCTGTGTTATTTGCTCCGGGGACTTCAAATGACAGTTTCTGTCAGGCTTGTGGGGACAGATTGCAGTCCAGTTTGATCTGGAAGTGCTTACATTGTAAATTTGCTCGTCATTGGTTAGATTGTGAAAGAGAAGCTCGTTCATTTCTAGAGCGCTGGCCTTATCTAAAAGTATCGTTTTTTGGTTCATCTTCGGAAAGCAAACCGATGAAGAAGGACCAACGTGAAAGAAACCTAAAATTTTATCCAAGTGAAATGATGAGACCCGTGACCCGTCATTGGAAGGTTGCCGAAGACGTGCAAGAGTAGGTATAAGATCTTCATTGTTAGTCTTACCAGCAAAATTCATATCGCACGTATATTTTTACCAATTAAAGGGCATTATTACCAGCAAAGTTCATATCGCGTATATTGTGAACTAGGTTAGCACCCCGTGTATTACACGGGTTGAATGATAAAAATATAATAAACAATCATTAATGAAAATATAGATAATATAAGATTTTTTTTGATGTAAAATATGGCTAAAATTTTGTATAATTTAATAATTTTAGTAATAAAATAATTATATTATTTTTTAAACAATATTTTTTTTGTAGCCTTATTTTTTATAAAATACTATTTTTAAAAATTGTATATTTTATAATAAGTTGGTATTTAAAATGTGTTTTTTTAATGTTAATATATTTTTATGTATTATAAAATATGTTTCTTAGTTTAAAAATGTAAAACAAAGTATTTTATATGTAATATTATTATTTAATATGAGGTGTATTTAATATGAGAGAGAGACGGGAAAATCGAAGTAGAGGGGCTCTGTAATCACGCCATGTGTCTATAGAAACTTCGATTTATTATAATAGATTTGTATACCTTTTCATACCGTGTGTCTACACCAGCAATTAATTGGACCCTATTACAATAATCATTAGATATTCAAATGTTATATTTCTAAGGATCGATTCATGGGATATGTTTAAACTTGTCTGATTATATTGTTTGTTTTAAATATATTCATCCATAATCATCATGTTATTGGTATTGAATCAACAAAAATTGGTATTTGATTGTATCTACTAGGAATTAAATTGGTAATTGTTTGGATATATAACATCTCAAATTGTATCATTATTCAGTGATTATAGTTAAGGGATAACATTACACAAATGTAACCAACTTTTCATACTTTCCCAATTAAGTCACTGGAACTTTTTTGTGTCTCAATTAGGTCATTTAACTTAGTATGCATGTTCTAATCTTATATAAATAACTTGAATAGCAGGTTATCGCTGATTTTCTATATATTTAACTTATTTAATATGTTAGTGATATAATCATTTTATAAAGTAAATAATAAATTAAAAATTGTTTAAAATAATCCATATTTACGCATGATATTTGAAAAAAAAAATAAGTTTCAAACGTTAAATATTGACATACATTGTTTGAAAAAAATATTTTTTTTTCAAATACATTGCGTAAATGTGCATGATTTTAAATAATTTTTAATTTATTATTTTTTTTATAAAATGATTATATTACCGCTTAACATATTAAATAAGTTAAATATGTAGAAAATTAGCAATAATCTGTTATTCAGGTTATTTATATAAAATTAGAACACTTATACTAAGTTGAATGACTTAATTAAAACAAAAAAAAGTTTCAATGACCTAATTGGGACACTTAGAAAAGTTGGTTACATTTGTGTAGATTTATCCCTATAGTTAATCAACACAATCAGGTAGCGTCGGCTCAAGTTTTTTGAGAGCACAAGTCAAATACAAAATGAAGGTTCTTTTTGTGAATAATTTTTTGTTTATGATAAAAAAATGTGGTCCATAAATTCTAAGAATTAAGTTAATCTGTCCACATCTACGTATGAGAAGGATTTTTGGTTTTCCAAACCTAAAATGACAAAAATGACCTGTACGACTAAAAATACATAACCTGAACTGTCGAAGCTCCAAAAATTTGGAGTCTCTAGGCACTTCCGTCACATTTTATGTGAAGGAGTGGCCTTGCAATAAGGTTACTTAGTCTTACGGTCATTTATCAACACAAGGTATGTTAAAACGGTTGCGAAATAGGACCCACCCGATTGTGAAGATTAAGCAGAACATGAACAGAGAAAGTCTTGAAGATGGGTGAAGATGTTGAAGAACACAACCAAGAACGAATCTGAGATGTAATGTAATGACTAACAATATAAGCAAATAAGATTCATTAGTCAACAAGATTACATTACTTATCCCTCACATGCTCTCAAACTCCATGGATAAAGAATCCATGGAGTTCATGAAGGAGAGCTCTCTCTCAAGATTACATTGAAGCACACCCTCACCACTTTCTTTTCTGGTTTCTTCCTTCTACAAATGAGAATAATCTCTATTTATAGTGTCACATGACCTAAAACCCTAGAAAAAACAAATACAACAAAATGATAATATAAATTAAATATTAAATTAAGCTCTATCATTTGTTGTAGTCTTCAGGTCTTTTGGTCATCAAGTGTCTTCGTAATCTTGAGTCTTTAGTGGCTCGTGCGGTGACTCGTTGCTCCTTAATCAACAAATATATATTACTTCTTGTTTACATTCCATCTATCCAAATTAACCGTTGGTCTTGACTTTTCTAGACCCAACAGTCTCCCCCAATTTGGTTAGATTAATGTAAACAAATGCAGAAATATCATGAAACAAACATGAATAATAAGATTGAACTTGTGTAGATGCAATTCATGTTTCTTTCGGCGAAAAAAATGGTGAAGGTTTCTTTATTCCACTTATCAAACCCAAAACAATCTTCTTGAAGTTCCATAGATTTCATTTATCTTCTCCCCTTCAATGAAGCTCCCCCTATGATTAAACAATCTTAATCTTCAATCCCAACCCAAAAGATATCCGAATATAGGGTGTCAGTCCAAGTATAGGAAACCCCAATCTTCCTTGTAATGAACATGTGACAAATAAAGGTTCAAAGATAAATGTAAACCATATCACAACAATTTAATTCTTGAGAGTCTTCAAAGTAGAAACAAGAAATCTTCACATCAATGAAACCTAAGTCTTCACTGATAAATCACTAATAACACACTTGCCATGAGTTGCAATCTATCAATCTCCCCCTAAACTGATGTTGTAGATAACTAACATGTGAAGACCCATCATGTCTTCATAAGCAAGTAGTGTTCTTCGGAAGCAATCATTGCTAACTGGCATTATGTTCCATGCTGCAAACAATTGGACTTACAAAATAGACATCATAAACTCATTTTAATTTTCTGACCATATATGAGTTTAAGATCTATTATGCCAAAGAGTAAAGCGCTTCCAATGATGAAACCAAACGAGTGAACCAAAGTCAAATGTGTTTCATAAGTGAAATCATATGTTGTCAACTTTGTAAATATTATTTTGATGATGCATTAGAACTTGGACATCACACAAATTAACAATTAAGAAGAAAACAATACATATCAATAGATGACTTCACTATAAAAACGTTTAGTTAACTTCAAAAGTATTATTTTTTAAATGCATTAGAACTTGGACATCACAAACCAACACTTAGAAAGTTAACAACTTGTCATACCAAAAACTTAAGTTCTTTGAAAGTGCATCATGATATGAATAAATCTTGAATTTATGCCAACTAAATATCATGATATCATTATATTTTTAGCATGGGCCATATTCCAACTAATTTTCAACCAGATTTAACGGAAATTACCTTTGTACCCTCAAGTCCTTTTGATAAGATGGAAGCATTATAATTAAGAAGTTGGTAGTGCCTTCTCTGACCACTATACTTATAATCAAGTCCTTTGTACCCTCCATTCTAGACCCACTGTTAATTGTCATGGGATCAAAAGGCTGTCTGCATGGGAAGTTGAATCTATTTCTTGTCCATTCACTGAGGATGAAATTAAAAGGGCGGTGTGGGACATTGGTGGGGAGAAGGCCCCGGGCCCGGATGGATTCAATTTTTCCTTTTTCAAACATTATTGGGAGGCTCTTAAAGGAGATTTTATTCAAGTTATGGATTACTTCTATAATCACGGGTCTATTCATTCGATTTGTTCTTCATCCTTCCTCCACCTTATCCCTAAGATCTCAGATCCTCAGTCTTTCAATGATTTCCTTCCAATTTGTTTGATGAGCAGTATTCCTAAGGTTATCTCTAAGGTTCTTGCATCTAGAATCACATCTGTGATTGGCTCAGTAGTCTCTGAAACCCAAATGGCCTTCTTATCGAGAAGGTATATTTTGGATGGGCCCCTCATCATGAACGAACTTTTCTCATGGGGTAAAAAATCCAAAACTGAAGTGATGTTTTTTAAACTTGATTTCAATAAGGCTTTCGACTGTATTTCATGGGATTTCATTGATTCGGTTATGGGTCAAATGAATTTTCCACCACTTTGGAGGAGTTGGGTGAAGGGTGTGCTTCAATGCTCACGTGCTTCGGTGTTGGTTAATGGTTCTCCAACTTGGGAATTCCAATGTTTCCGGGGGGTACGTCAGGGGGATCCTTTATCACCCTTTCTTTTCATCATTGCTATGGAGGCACTGCACTGTGTTATAAACAAAGCTGTCAACGTGGGTGTATATCACGGTTTACGTCTCCCAAATGGTGGCCCAACTATTTCCCACCTCATGTTTGCGGATGATGTAATTCTAATTGGGCAAGGCTCCAGATTTAATGTTGCTAATATCGCAAGGATTCTTCGATGCTTCTTTCTGGCTTCTGGTCTCCAGGTGAATCTTAAAAAATGCTGCCTATTTGGGATAAATATGGGAGATGGCCTTGTTCAGGACCTGGCCGGATTGTTGCATTGTAAGAAGGGTTCATTTCCATTCTCCTATTTGGGAGTACTAGTTGGGGCAAACATGAACCGTATCCATATGTGGAAACCGGTGATTAATTCTTGCCAAAAAAAGTTGTCTTCGTGGAAGTCGGCTACCCTATCTATGGGGGGGAGGATTATTTTAATTAAATCGGTTCTTAATAGTCTTCCATTGTACTTCCTTTCCTTATTTAAAGCCCCTATTGTTGTCCTGCACATGTTAGACAAGATTCGAAGGAACTTCGTTTGGGGTGGATCGGCTGAGAGAAAGAAAATACATTGGGTCAGTTGGGACCTTGTTATGGCACCTAAAAAACATGGTGGTCTGGGGATTGGCAATCTTGGTGAGATGAACATGTGCCTTTTGGCTAAATGGTGGTGGAGATTTAAAACGGAACCGGATAAACTATGGAGGAGGGTAGTGGCGGCAATCCATTCTTCCATTAGGCTCCCGGAATTTATTCCATGTAAAAACATCATCACTGGTGTGTGGAAAAATATCATTAAAATTGAGTCTAATCTTTCTGGTCATAATATTCTTCTTCAAAGGCGAATAAAAGGTGTCGTTGGGGATGGGAGGTCGATTGCATTCTGGTTGGATGCTTGGTTTGGATCGAAACCATTGGCTGAGGAATTTCCAGCCTTATATGCAATGGAAAGTTGTAAGGATTGCAAGGTGGCGGACAGAATAATCCAGACCGCGGGTGGATGGGAAATTAAATGGTGTTGGTCAAGTCAACTGACTCAACAGGAACATATTGAGGCTGCTGTTAATTGTTCTGAACTGCTTAATGGGGTCGTCCTATCTAATGGCCCTGATCGATGGACATGGGTGGGGAACTCATCCGGTTCCTTCAGTGTTAAAGCTATACGGTTACTATGTAACACCAACAATTATCATGGGGAGCATTATGTGATGCACTGGAATCGTTGGGTTCCAATCAAAGCAAACGTTTTGGGGTGGAAAGCCCATCTGGATCGACTTCCTACTAAAGATGCCTTATTAAAACGGGGGATTGTTTCCGGACCAACCTTATGTGTTTTATGTGGTGAATCTAACGAATCTTCAACCCATCTCTTCACATCTTGTTTTGTTGCCTCTATGCTCTGGAATGGTATTTCCTCTTGGTGCCGGCTTCATATTCCAATCTTTGCTTTCTCTGTAAAATATCTTTTGGAAATTCACCATCTGTGCGTGGGATCTATGAGGAGGAAGGAGTCTATTCATGCCATCATCCTTACTACCCTTTGGTGCATCTGGATCGGAAGAAATGAGGCAATTTTTAAAGGTAAGCGATCCTCAATTCAGGGCTTACTAGAGGAGATCAAATCCCTCAGCTACCTATGGATCAATAACCGAGCAGGGGGGGCCTTAATCTCTTGGGAGGATTGGTGCAAGTTTTCGATTTAGTTTTCATGTATGTTTCTTTATGTTTTCCTTGATTTCTTGGTGTTGTTCTGGGATTTTGGTGTATTTTGAGCCCTAGCATCTTGCTGGCTCTTTGTTTTTTGGTGGTTATATGAAATTCGCCGTTAAAAAAAAAAAAACTTATTCTAACACATGGAGTACAAGTACCCATTGATTTTGATAACAAATGAAATCATTGACATGCCCATATTCCAAGAAAATACAAACTAAAATAGTTCTCAATCTCAGCCACAATTGCTTCCATTAATCGGCATTTAATATTCGAAATTTCCAATCTCAGTAATCAAAGATTCTTTCAATTTATATCAAGAAATAATGAATTTAAACAGGCGCACCTTCTTGAAGCCACTATACTATTTCGGAAGATACTCGTAGGTCGGAAGCAGCTGGTTGTAACACTTCTTCGGAAGACAATCATTCTGAATATAGTCTTCGGAAGATACTCACTTGGAATATGGTGTTGTCTCGGAAAACTTTGTTTTTCAGTACCAACATGTTGTTCGGGAAAAGTTTTCGGAAGAAGCTCCTAAAATAGATGCCTTGGAAGACACAATCAATTAAAAATTGTACTAGTCAATCGGAAGAATCCTTTGGAAGCTACTCCATGCTTCCGATGACACATATTTAACTGAAACCTTTCGAATACCCTAATTGATACATCGCCGCCACCAACATGTTATCTAAAACAAACCCATTTATCCTAAAAATTTATGAGTTGCTGCCATTGTTATCAACGGAACAAAAATTTGATAAATATTCTGATGATGATTAAATTTGGTTGGAGTTTTGGAAAAAATTAGGGAGAGCAAAACCCACTTTTTTTTGACAAATCAAACCACAAAACCCAAACAAATTGACGAACCAAGTAACAAGAACATCTTCAAAGGAATTTCATAAAAATTCACAAAATCAGGGTATTGAGCACAAGTTTGAGACAATCAATGGTTAAACTGATAGTCTTGGGAACTTGGCTCTAATACCAATTGTTAAAACGGGTGCGGAATAGGACCTACCTGATTTGTGAGGATTAAGCAGAACATGAACAGAGAAAGTCTTGAAGATGTTGAAGAACACAGCCAAGAACGAATCTGAGATGTAATGTAATGACTAACAATGTAAAGCAAATAAGATCATTAGTCAACAAGATTACACTACCTACCCCTCACATGCTCTCAAATTCCATGGATAAAGAATCCATGGAATTCATGGGGGAGAGCTCTCTCTCTCTCAAGATTACATTGAAGCACACCCTCATCACTTTCTTGTCTGGTTTCTTCCTTCTACAAATGAGAATAATCTCTATTTATAGTGTCTACCTAAAACTGTAACATCAGTGCCGGAACCGTCACCGGAACAGTGATCTCTACAGTACATGAACAGTAAATCAGGTACATATTTCAGTTATCAATTGTATATCATTCTCATTACATGTTATCAAAGCACAGTTCATATTCAATTCAGAAAACAAAGTTCATAACAATGGTTCTTGAGTCAGATAATTATCTGGCAACATAGAACCATCATGTGATTATTTGTTAGGATTTATTATGTATAAACGTATGTGAGGCCTTATAGAATAAAACACAGGAATATTGTTATGTGAATGCTAAATCGACGGGTTATTCGTATAGATGACGATCTGTACGAATATATATGAAAGTTTAACGTTCTGAATGATATTCTATAATTAGAAAACAAGATTGAAAAGTATAGTTATCGCCGTGTTCGTATGGGTGACGATTCGAACGAATACGCGCGACAACCGTACATTTCGATTTAAACAGTGAATTAATATTTTAAATTTAAATAAATGAAGATATTAGTTAATTTATTAGGAATCACAACCTGGAATAATTAAATGATTTCTAATTTTAAAACCGTGTCTTTTCGTTGCGAAAACTACGCGAACCGGCATTTTACGCGAAACCGAACGAGATCAAACGACCGTGTAATTGTGGGTAATTAATGTGGTCATAAATGACCACACCAACCCATTCCACCTCTTTTCTTTCTCTCATTCACGTTCTATACCTCTCTCTCTCTAAGGAATTGTTCTCCACCTTCTCTCTAGAAGATCTCATTTGTTTCAAGTCGGATTTGATCAAATTTGGTGTCATTACGATCCTCTCATGTTGAAGATTACAGAAGTACAAGCCTTTTTAGTTTCTATCCACGAAATCTAAGGTAAAAGATCACTTTAAATTCGGTTTTTTTATAGGGTTTTCACAAGTTCATGTGGTTTTGCTATTATGATCGATATTAAACACTTAAAACACTTGGATGAAGATGTCAGATGTATTTAGGAACTGTTAGGGGTAAATTTGTAGCAGGTTTGGCCTCTAAAATGAAGATGATGATGCTCAAACCACGACAGGTTCGTGGATTACACGGACGAACCTTCCAATAGCCGGCCGAACCTTCAATAGATGCAACGAACCTCATAGCTGGCCGCCACCCACGAACCCTTATAAGGCAAACCTTACCTTGTAACCCTAACTCACGAACCTATAGGAAACGAACCTATCACCCTCACCGAACCCTAGTCGAACCTGTTATGATTGAGCGAACCTGTAACCTCCTGTATGCCGAACCTGTGGGTTATCCACGAACTATTCGAAATAGCCGAACCCTGGATGGCTGGTGCATGGAGAACCCTCAACCCCGAACCTTTCTATGCAAGTGTAGCAACTTCACACAGGAGCTAGGCGAACCATATGGGGGTGACGAACCTGTTAAACGGTGACATGCATGCAGCCAAACCCTTAGGTTCGTTGGGGTTAGAAAATAGCCGAACCTTCCGGTGAACTTAGCCGAACCCTTGCCTAAATTCAAAAAGGTTCGCTGCCCTAGGGGTGTTAGAACTAGGATGATCACTACAATTCTCGGTTTTCATAGCATATAGGGGTTTGTATATGTGGGCATGCACAAGTTAAAGGTTGTGTGTGTGCATGGGATATATGTGTGCATGGGAATGACATGAAATATCAAATCTTGTGTTACAATTGGTTATTAAAAATGAGAGCATCAAGGACAAATAACAAGGGGTCTAAGATCAAGTGATGAACTAGGTTATCAACATTTACATTATGGAATGTTTATAAATGATAATTCACTTAGATGTGTAATTATCTACATGAGACCATTTATGGACTTGAATCTTGATCAAATCGAAAGTAAGGATATCCAATTGAAACCAAAGTTGTTATTGGGCCTAAGTGGGCCCAATGGGGGATTAATTAAGCCCATCATACATTAAATGATTATGTAAATTCAAGTAATAATATTTTGATAAAATGAAGGCATTGTGAATTTAATTAAAAGTTAAGTTAATAATTTTCTAAAATCTTGTTTAATTTGAAATGTAATTTATAAATGTCATTGCTTCTTGTAAGTGTATTTAGTTATAAAAGTTAGTTGTAATATCATTGATTGGGATTTTGTTGTAAAATAGACAATGTAATTGTCTGGATTTTTAAACAGGAAACAAAGGAAACTCTGCCGAAATTTCTAAAAAATATAAAAGTAAGTTACTGTAACTAACGATGGGAAATTGGGGTCATAATAAGGATAACTAAGATAGATTAGATCTTAGACACACTTAGCACTAAGGCACTTAGTTGCACACACAACACAACGACTATAACGCGTACTTATTACATTCGAATTCTTATAAAATAACTCAGGAACAGAAGGAACCTAAGCTACAGCAAGAGCGCGCATTTTTGTGTTAGATCATTTACATAGCAGCACAGGTGAGTTCATTGCCCCTTTTCTAACATTTTTGTTTTAAAACGCGGGGCTGAGAAGCATGCGTAAACTGTTTTATTTAAACTGTTTATTTAAATGCTTTTATTTATTATATGTTTTACATATATATGTTTGTTGATACTCCTAGACTCCTGTCTAGGAAATTATTAAACAGATCAAATTATCAAGTTAATTAAAGTACTCTTATGAGTAATACTTTAAATTTAAACTCTAAATAAACCCTTAGGCCATCAAGCTCAAATTCAAGAATCTAAATTCAAAGTGAAATCAAAGGAACTAAAACAAAAGATCATATTCAAAAGAAATCTAATTCAGTGTGGGATCTGAGAACAAAGAATCATAATCAAGAATCAATTATCATTGTGAATCATGGAAATTCTAAAGATCAAGATCAAGAGACTCAAGGAATCAAAAATCATAAATGTGTGTGAATCATTGAAATAATGAAATCATTATAATCTAATGAAATCATTAATATTTGAGTCAAGGTGGATGTCAGTTGTATAGGGAATCAAGACCACGTGTAACACACATATAAAGTCCCCTTCAGGTATAGCAGACTCTTGTAGTCAGGCTATACGGGCAATAACATGAACTATCAAAGGAAATCATTATCAAAGTCACATCAAGAGAATCAAAGAGATCAAGAATCACAGGATATCCTTAAAGTCCCCGCATGTACAGAAGACCATTGGGTCAAGCTGTAAGGGCAAAACATTAAAATCCCGCTCAGTTCAGGTGTACTTGTGAGTTATGCCTGGCATGGGTCACATGTGAGAGGTTACAACTTGGACAACCACCAACAACTAAGTCTAATTGATTGAGTCAAATAAGGCCCAATCATCATGTCTTAGTTGTATTTGAATGTTTTATTTATTTATTTAATTAAATTTTAACATTTTATTTCTATCACTGACTTTTGGGAAATCATGTAACTATGATGAACTCAAGAGGAGCAGAGGTAAATCAAATTGTAGAAATCAGAATCTAAATCAGAGGTGAATGGAGTGAAACGCTTAATTATCGTTAATAACAATATGTTAAGCAGTCCGGTATGTGGTGGGACGGTGGCTGGGGCTTGTCCCCTACATATGCCCTATATATAAGCATACTTGATTGGATAGCATAGGTGGTTGTTGATGAGGTTAAGGTTGTCACTTCGGGGGATCAAGATAAACATTTTCAGGGTAATCAAATGCTATAAATCATAGGTCATGGAATCAAAGTAGTGAAATGAAATGATTAATTATCACCAGGAACAATATATCATGTGGTTTGGTATGTGGTGGGACGGTGGCTTGGCGGGCGGTAAGTTCGACCCTACATATGCCCTATATATAAGCATACTAAGCTGGATGGTATAGGTGGTTAATGGTGAGGTTAAGGTTGTCATTAAGGTTACTCAAATTCATTTTATAAAACTTAATGAACTCACCAACCATGTGTTGACTTTATTTTTGCATGACTTCTCAGGTGACGAACAGGTCAACTGAAGAGTTGTTTCTTTTGGACTAGGTTACAGATAGAGGACCTAGCTTTTGGGCCTGCATACTTTTGGACATCATACACAGTTATTTTGTATATCTTGTGCAGATACAAGATTGAATATTTTATGATGTTATAGTGGATTTACATTGTTAAATTATAAACTTAACTGATGTAATTTAACTTTGTAATTCTATTTTATTCTAGTAAGTTTCTCATTTATATATCATGTGCAATGTAAACAATCTGATCATTTCGATTATCACTCATGATATCGCGCCCCGGGAACCTTCCGCCCGTCGGGGAAACCCGATCCTACCCCGCCGGCTCGGGGTGTGACAAAAACCCTAGAAAAAACAAATACAACAAAATGATAATAAAAAATAAATATTAAATTAAGCTCTTTCATTTGTTGTAGTCTTCGGGTCTTTTGGTCATCAAGTGTCTTCATAATCTTGAGTCTTTAGTGGCTTGTGCGGTGACTCGTTGCTCCCTAATCAACAAATACATAATACTTCTTGTTTAAATTCCATCTATCCAAATTAACTGTTGCTGTAACATCAGTGCCGGAAACGTCGCCGGAACAGTGATCTGAACAGTAAAACGCACAGTAACTCAGGTACAAACTATGCAAACTATTGATATGCTATTAACTACATGATGCTTGACAATAAACTATTATGCTATTGTTTCTGAAACCTGATTAAACCTTACGGTTTAACAGTCAGAAATACATAAGACAACATGGAAATTTCATATGAATGCTTATGATATGCTATTTGTATAAACGTTTGCGAGGTTGAACAAAACAAAGCAATAACGGATGTCGTTACAGGAATGCTAAACGGACAGATTATTCGTATAGGTGACGATCTGTACGAATAAATCTGAAGTTTAACGTTCTGAATGATGTCCAATAATTAGAAAACCATATTGAAAAGTGTAGTTATCGTCGTGTTCATACGGGTGACGATTCGAACGAATACGCGCGACAACTGTACGATTTGATTTAAACTATAATTTAAACGTTTTAGAAAATTTAAAATAAGCGAAAGACAATTAGTTAATTTACTAGGAATAACCACCTAAATTAATTTATTAAACTCTATCTTTAAAACCGAGACGTTCGTCGCGAAAACGAAACAGAAACGACGCTACTACGCGAAACCCAGCGGAACTGAACGAACCCGGTTAATTTGAAACCATTTATTTTGGTATTTAATGCCATAAACATTCCCCACCAACCAACCACCATCACCAAATTCGGCTCTCTCTCTAGTTTTCTCTCTCTAGAATTCAAGCTTCTATATTCTCCATTTCTTCACCGATTCGAGTGTTTTTGGTGTCTAAACAATCACCACAACATGTAGATCTCGAAAGTACAAAGGATCCAACCTTGGAACCGTCGGATTTGAGGTACAATCCAGCTCTAACTACCGATTTTAGGGTTTTATCTAGAACCCTCTTTGAAACCGACTAAAAGCATGTCAAACCTTAGGGAAACACCCACCAACGCCGTGGGATGAAGCAGGGACAACCTTGGTTCAATACTTAGTCGATTAACTCTAGACACCATGGCTGCACATCTGGGGAAACGGCTTGGCCGAATGACACAACTGCAGGGGGGCGAATGACCACCAGCGAATGACCAGGCAGCCCCTTTCGGCCGAATGGCAACTGCCTTCATTCGATCCATGCCCATTCGCTTATAACCTCTTCGGCCAACACCCTATTCGGTCGGCATCTAGGCTATTCGACACTCACCCGCATTCGGTCTAACCTCAGTCGCCACTAGTCATTCGAACAGGCCTCCATTCGGCTCCGATTCCATTCGTTCGGCCAAGGGGACCTTTCGATCGGAAACTCCCATTCGGCTGAGGTTATTCGGCCAATGATTAAGTTAAGGGTTAGGTTAGAACCATCAATCACAACTAACAACCCTTGGATGACATGGTGTGCTTGAATAGTTACATAAAACCCCATGCAGGTGTATGTGTGTGCATGGGAGATTTTTAGGGTTTTCCTAAACAAGAGATTAATTTAGTTTTAATCAAAGAGGTTAAGTTTGAAGTTTTCATACTAAAGATGGGAACATCAATACCTTGCTAAACAAATATTGAACATAAATCTTGTTATCACATGGGGATTTAGTTAAACAACTAATTATGCAACAACATCAAGGGTTTGAATGTAAGCAAACTACAAGGAACCAAGAATGTTAACTAATTATAAGGGTAGTTATCAACACCCAATGCTTAGTTAATCATTCTATTACTTATAACCAAGTTAGATAGAGCTATGGGACTTCTAAGTAGGTTGTACATATGAATGATTCAAGAAATCAGAGAAAACTAAGACTAAATTTTAGGCTTAGAGTTAATCAAGTTGGATTAACTTAAGTCTAACAACTAAACTATGGTTTAATTAAAATACTTTATGGTTTTATTAAATGAAATTAATGATAAAATTTCTTTAATTAATTAAATGATTTATAACTTAAGAATCCATCTAAAGCAAATTAATTAGTTTGCACACCGAGACCGAAACCCTAGTTCGCGTCTATTATAACGACTTATCGTATTCGAACCTCTTAAATTAACTCAGGTATTGAAGATATTTAAGCTACAAACAAAGAGTGCGCATTATCTGTGGTAACCTATACTTAGCAACACAGGTGAGTTCATTTGACCCTTTTCAAACTATTTTGATTTTAACTCGGGACTGAGAAGCATGTTATACATTTCAAAAAAATGTTTTAAATGTTACACAAATGCTTTTATTACTATTCTTATATGCTAATGCTACATGCCAAGGGTAATGCTACATGATTATGTCAAGTGCTAAAGGCATATGCTAATTGCTAATACTAATGCTATGTGCTAATACCAAGTGCTAATGGTATTTACTATCTGTCGATGCTACTGTTACATGCTAATGTTAAGTGCTAATGTTATATGCTAAAACTAAAGCTAATGCAAGTTGTTAAACATTAATGCTAGATGCTAATGATGATACTATATGCTAATGCTACGGGGTAAGGTTAAGACTAACACTAAATACTAACAAGGATGCTAATGCTAATACTACGGGTAAGAGCTAAAAGCTAATGATGATGCTACTTACTAATGCTACGGGGAAATGCTAAGGTTGTTGCTAAATGCTAATGATGCTACCTACATACATACATACCGAATACATGAAGCTATGAATGCTTTAAACTCTTGTATGCTTATATGCTTGCCATGCTAAAACAACGATTTGGCCTCTTAGTGCTTGCCTTACCATTTGGGAAGCTAGTACTTGTGCACAAGATACGTAAATACTGTACTATTTAAATGCTATAAACTTGTATGCTAATGCTATTGGCTATAGTGGAACATACCGTTTTGGCCTCTCAGTGCTTGCCATAGGGTGTTCTACATAGTCAGGACTTGAAGAACAATAGTTGGTCTCTCAGTGCTTGCCTTCAGGTGTTCTTCATAGTCAGAACTAGAAGGAACCTATTATGGCCTCTCAGTGCTTGCCATAGGGTGTCCTTCATAGTTCGAATTCGACAGAAACTGACTGATGGCCTCTCAGTGCTTGCCATGTAGTGTTTCCCCTTAGCTAATCACTGATGTGATAAGTAACTAGGACGATACTGGTTCTCGTTAGTTGACTTTGTGTCATCTTGGATATCCTCTATCTCCCCCTAAGTTTCTAATCACACTTAGTGCCGATATGGATTGATACTGGATTCCTTCGGGTGTTCAGTTGTTCATACTGGTATCTCATAAACTAAACTCACAGATGCTATTGTGTATGGGTGGAAAACTTACAAACAGAATGCTTAAACTACAATGGGAACGGGATTGGATGGTAGGTAAAACGCTTAATTATCATTACTAATACTGTCATATGTGGTTTAGTATGTGGTGGGATGGTGTCTGGGCAGGTTGTAGGCTTGACCTTTCCATATGCCCTATATATAAGCATACCAAATCGGATAGAACATGGGTTATTAACGAGGTTAAAGTTGTTACCGAAACGGTTTGCAAAAGCTATTTTCAACTACTAAACTACATGAACTCACCAACCATTGTGTTGACTTGTTTTCTTACATGTTTTCTCAGGTGATGGACAGAACTAAGCTAAGGCTCAGGATTGCATGCTAGGATGCCGAGATAAAGGACCTAGTAGACTTTTGGAAAGCACACATTTTGTGATGGAAGTAAACCACTTTTGATATCTTGTACAGATACAAGATAGGAAACATTTGATTCTTTTGATAGGTTTACTTAGTTAAATTATTAAACACTAACAGTTGTAATTTAACTTTGTAATCCTAGTTTAACGCGATTTGTCCTTTAGTTATTCATAACGTTGATGCTATGTATACAATCTGATCAACATGATTATCACCCACGATATCGCGCCCCGGGAACCTTCCGCCCGACGGGCAACACGATCCGGCCCGCTCGGCTCGGGGTGTGACAGATTCTCTTGACTTTTCTAGACCCAACAAGGTAGGTATTAATTAACGTTGCAGAACAATTTACAATTCACAAGTTTAATTAAACATTTCATTATTGGTCTTTGAATCATTAACAACTGTGATACTTGATTGATATTATAAAGTTAAACTAATTAATAATCTCTTAGATAACATCTTAGCATGCATCTTTATAGGGTAAGACCGTTAAATTTTCATATTACTACCTCTTACAATTTTCCCATTGTCTATTTTAGTGTATTTGGTAGTAAAGGAATATTAAAGAGTTGGAGGTGTGGAGTGCACACTCGTTTAATATTTCTGGTGCTCCTGACCAAGCGCGGGGTTCAAGGGGGTTGCTGTGACAATTCACAACTTCCAGGTTAGAATCATATCTCGGAAATAAAGAGAACGAGTGTAAGCGAAATCACGAAACGAGGTTCCGATTTCAAGATACACTGAGTCAAATATATCATTAAATAAGAGATCAGATATTGTGAACTCTTCAGGTCTTGAAATTATAACCATTGGAAATGTCTCGAAAAATCGTGAACGAGGGCGAAAACCGCACGTAAAACGGAGTTCGTATGCTCAAGTTATCGCGAAAACAAGAAACTAGTTAGATCGCAGTCGTACACGCCACGTGGAACACGTGGCACACGTGCAACATATTGGTTCCGAATGTACCGCCCCGAGACAAACGTTGGGGCTAGGTGATGCGCCCAGGACCCAGAATTCGCCTATAAATGCCTGATCACCAGATTTCGTTTTTTTATAGAAAAATTACCTTTCAGCTTTCAAATCTCGACCCTACACCTCCAAATACCCACTTTAACCCCTTCAATCATCTAGTATTCAATGAGAGGTGCTACCGAACTTCTGTAAGGTAAAAGTCTCGATTTGTTATAATGCTCGTTTAGATCTTATTATTATTATATATAATAGTATTATGATTAATTGTTTGGTTTAAATCAAAAACACGTCGAGGTTCTGCTCGATTAATTTTTGGGAAACAAACAATTATAAGCAGAGATTCTGCCCAATTATTTTCAGGAAACTTAAGAAATATAAGCCGATGTTCTGCCTGATTTAAAACCTGAAACCTCACTATTATGAACAGAAACTCTGTCTATTTTTATACTTTAAAATACATCATTTACAATTTTACAAGTTGAAACTCTGCATGTTTTAAATCCTGAAAAGAGACTTTTTGTACATCTGAAAGCCAAAATACTGCCAAAATATTTTCCAAAATGTAAACAAACATAAGCTGTTGTAATGCCAAAATTTCTTGAAACACTCGACATTACAGCAATTTCTATTATTTTCACAACTCTAAATCCACACCAAGAAAACATAAATCAAGAAATCATAGAACAAATGTTCTAAACTCCAAATATGATCCATAAATTGTTGTAGGAACCATATAGGATTTCCTATCTGCTGAACATCAAGATCATCATCATTAGCATATAATTGTGAGATCATAGCCCCCTTCTCTTATCCCTCTAAATGTTTACCAAAACTCAGGGTGGAACATGTAGATACATTTTCAAAACATATTTTATCAACTATTGTGAAATCGTATATTAGTATATCAGGAAAATCATGATAAACATTTATCAAGCGAATCTTTTATCAAATCATTAAAACAAGTGGATCACTTGGGAACTTTGGTTATGTGGAGGCTATTTGAGGACATTCTTATGTAAATATCATTAACTTGTTATCAAGCTCTTGGTAGTACTGGTATGATCATATGCGGGAAAACAAGTTTCATTATCATAATCGATCCAACCGTGGGTTGGACATCATCATATGAACTAACAATCATTTATTGCGATCATTTATCATTAAGTTTGATGTTTGCATGCTCAATTAGATTCAATTTCAAATTAAGTACCTGTTTGATCACTTGTGATTACTATATCATGGAAATCATTGTTTGAACAATTATTTTGAATCAATAAAAACCTATGTTCTCACTCAACTACTTGTAGTTGACTTTTATCTACATGTTTCATGTAATCGAGAGCGTCAGTATAGCAATCTAGGTCAAGATCAACAACAGAAATAGTTGTGACCTAGAAAGAAAACAAGAACATTGTATTGTATAATAATTATCTTATGATAAACTTGTTGTATAATATGTATGTTATGTTTGTTTAAAAGAACAAAAAATTATGAAACATAGTTAATCATGGGTTATTCTTCAACATTGGCACATGAACACATAGTCACGCGCCGTGGATTCCGCACGAGGCGTGGGTTGTGACAGTTACGCCCCCTTGCGGGGTCCTAAGGGCAGCGCCCCTAGCGGGGTCCAAGGGACAAAGCCCTTGATGGCGGTCCCGCTGGCCATTCAGCGGGCAGGGGTCAAGGGGGCAGCGCTCCTTGTGGGGTTCGGAATTATCTTGATCCGAGATTTGACCCGTTAATATTACCCGCCAAAACCAACCGCCAATAACTACCTTGCGGTTGGTTGGTGATGAATAACATGAACGAATTCGCAGACTTAAAAAAAATCGAAATTTCATATCATTGTTTTCTCTCTATTGGATTATCCCATAATCAAATTTCTTGAACTCGAAAGGGAAGAAATATTGATTTCGGATAGTGATTCATACACGATCCTATAGATTTCCAAGTGATTTGACAAATTTCTTGAACATTTCCTTCATCATATCATTGAATAAAGTTAAAAAAATTTCAATTAAGCTTTTAACCTGATTATACACTATGCTTCACAATATGAAACCATGTGCGATCATCTTTTGGTTATTTGCATACAAATCATTTACATTTCAGGTAAGAAAGTCGAAGACGACATATAAGAGAATGTTAAGATGGATGTGTGGGCATACAAGGATCGATAGAATAAGGAACGAAGTAATCAGGGAGAGATTGGGGGGTAACATGCATCATAGACAAATTAAGGGAAGAAAGCTGAGATAATTCGGACATATGTGGAGAAGAAGCTTGATGGCGCTTGTACGAAAAGTAGAGAACCTTAGAGTGGAGGGGTAGAGGGGCAAGGGCCGACCTAAGTTTGTGGGTATGTGTTATGATGTTTTGCTTCTTTGTTTGATGCTTTATGCCGATTTTGCATATGTTGTTAGGGCTATGGTATTCTACTCAAAATATGTTGAAAAAAAAACAAAAAGAAACATTTTTTTTGGAGCCGAAGGTCTCTTACGAAGCAGCCTCTCTTTCATATTTGGGATAGGGGAAAGGTGTGCATTCATTCCTCCCCAAGACACCACAAAGTGGAATTTCACTGAGCAAGTGTTATTGCATACAAATCATTTACATTGAGTTTCTATCATATGCAGTTGATAAAAATCAGTTTCCAAACATGACTAATATAACACCTTAAATATTTGATACACCATGATGATAGTGGTGGTGGTGGTCACCATCACCATCATCATAAATTCCTTGTAAACTTAAAAACATGTTATTAAAAAAAATCAAAAATTAAGAATGTAATATTTTTGTAGTTTTTTAATGCAAATTTATAATTGTAACATTGTTAATTATATAATAAAATTTTAATAAAGATATTTGTTGTTAAAACCTCATAGCTGATTTCTTACCAAAATTATTTATTTAAACTTAATAATGTTTCTTATGCACTTAAATGATTATATGAAATTCTAGTTTATTTGTCAACTTGTTGTTTCTATTAATGGTTCATTACTATTAATGTCTTGTTTGTACTTAAGGCCACACTTTTATGAATAACTTGTTTTTTCAAAACACTAAGTTTCTACTGAAGTAAAAGTGTATATGGAAGCTTCAATTTCAGACAAAGTTACTAATGATAAGACATTTTTACTAAAAGCTTGATTTCTACTTATTACATTGTTTCAACTATTTATACAAAAGCATTCCTATTAGTGTAGACTTAGTACGCACGCCTTATTTTACATTAAGACAAGAAACTCAATCAGAAGATCAATCAATCTAATAAAAGTTCATGTGCTAAATTTTCAATTTAGTTTAAACATTTAAGAATGTTACATGCATAATCCATGTGGTCTGATCATTTTTATGTTTGATCCTTCAATGTTAAAAAATTGTAAACTTAGTTTAAGCATTTGTGAGAAGATTGCGTAAATGGTCTTTGTTGTCAATTGTGTGTTTAGTCAGCATATAAAATTTTCATTTTATTTAAATGTTAGAACATAATTAATTTAGACTATGTAACATAAATAAATTATGAATTTAAATCAATTATCTAAACATTTTAAAAATAATTTTATTGCTAATAAGTTACATAACTAAGATAAATTAATATAAATAATTTATGGATCCAAAACAATTATTTAAACACTATTAAAATGATTTGCAAATGGAAAAATTAAAAAAAAAATCTTTTACTTAATGTTTGTTATTCAACACTTTTTTTCTATTTTTTAATTTTAGTTTTCGTTAAGTAATATGAATACAAATATTTTAAAGAACTTCATTGGATAATGCAAATTATTTTAATGTTAAACTGTTAATTACACAATTGGTTCCTGTGGTATGTCGATTTTGCACCAGATATCCCTAACTTTATGAAATTGCAGCGATGGTCAAGACAATTTGCAAAATTGTAACATGGTGGACCATGGAGTGAATTTCTGTTAACTTTTTAAAAATGACAATACTACCTCCGTCAATTCAATCTATAAATTTGAGTAATCATGCCTCAGTCAAGCAACATTAGTCAAATCAATTGTTATTCATGTATCAATATCTGTTGTGTAAATAAGAACCCTCTTAGCAAAGTAAACAAATTGTATAAAATTCCATCATCGAGGACGTTGCTTATATATATTCACTGATTTTAAACTTTGTTAATATTTTAAAATGTAAATAGTCTAAAAATATAACCAATGTGTTTGAGATATTTTTTTGATATATAATTGGTTCAGTGAGTAATTAATTTGAGATACATTAATATTGTGTTTAACGCGGATTGTCCGTAACTTGCTCGTTTGTCTTAGATAATTGCCGAAGTAGTTTTAGAAATTAACATAAACTGTAAATGTTAAGATTTTATCGTTCTGGTCATCATTTCGTAAGATCCAAACTGATTTGATGAATAATCAGGTCTAAGATGGGCCTAAATTCTTGTTGAGCCTTGCGAGAAATATTACTTGAGCCTAGTTAGCTTGGGCCAAATTAACAACAATCTGTTATCAAATTTTGATGGGTGTTACACTTAGACCCTAATCTATACCGCAATTAAAATAACTAAAATTCTAATACGTTAAATCAATATTCAAAAGCTTAGAAGAAAAGAAACAAAACAAGTTGAAGGGAAACTTAGAAGCAATCAATTCGTGACAACGGTAACTACTAAATAAATTCCGGGTTGAAATTCCCTAAAGTTAGGGAGTTTGTAATCACTAGGGTTTTTAGTTTTGAATCGAAATTGTAATTGTACTTAAAGTACAATAATCCAAAGTTCATAGCGTTCTTTGAACATAAACACACATTTACTGGAAATATTTAAAAGACTATATAGATGTGTGTGTGTCTATATATACAGGATTGTGAATAAATAATAACTTACTCTTAAAGCATTAACCCAAATAACTTTGCCAAGATGAAGCCAAATCTTGGATTATTTTTTTACGAACATCATTGTAACACATCTACAATACTTTGTTCTTTTATTAGTTTGCGAAAATTCATCACCGTTTAAAATGTAACAACGTTATAAGTTTTGGGCCTAAAGAAGTTGCAGTGTCATAAGTGAAAAACTTACAACGATGCTACATCTTAAACCGTGATGAATTTTCGCAAACTCATAAATGAAGAAAATGTTGTATATGCGTTACAATGGTGTTCGAACAAAACTCCAAGATTTGGTTTCATCTTGGAAAAGTTATTTGGGTTAATGCTCAAGAGTGGGTTATTATTTGAACATTACCCTATATATACATATGTGTGTGTATTATAACAACAAATTTCATTAAGAATTTATAAACAAATTAATTTTTAATAGAGTAAACTTCGTTTCTGCTCCCTGTGGTTTGATCAAAGTACCGCTTTTGCTCCAAAAGTTTCAAAATGCTCGTTTTGCTCCATAACTTATGCATTCGGTCTCAATCTGCTCCAACCCACTAACACCGTTAATTTTTTCTGTTAAATGGAAGGATATTTTAGACTTTTTACACTTAAGGACTAATTGTGTCATTTAATCAAGTTAATAAAGGGACTAGTTGTGTAAATTTTTTTTATCAAGGGCTCTTATGTAAATCTTTGTATTTCTCTCTTCTCTGCCCTACCATCGACCACAACAAAAAGTGATTGCCGCCGCAGCCACCACCATCACCATCGGCCAACCTCACCATCATCGGCCAAGCTCTCCACCACCATTGACCGAGCTCCATCACTATCGGTCGCTCCATCACTGTTAGCTATCATCCTCTTTCCGACCGTCACCACCATTGTCGACCGTCACCACCACTAGGGTTAGTTCGCGGCCTTTCATGAGTTCGATCGAACGATTGGGTGACTCTGAGAACAATTTGGAGCTTTGAGAAGATTCATAGGACCGTCTTGAAGCTTTGTATGTGTTTGATTTGAATTTGGTGAATGGGAATTTAATGATTCGAGTATTATGTTCATATCACGTTCGGTCGAGTAGTTAAGACCGATTAACGCGTGATTGGGTCGAACTAAACTTTAATTGAGGTTGTTGGAGGTTGGATAGTGGTCGACCGAGCATGTATTGAGCATTCAATGCTCGAATTTTTGATTGGAAGGGGAAGCCGGTCGCATGGGGGATTCCAACGAGGAAGGGGGTGGCTGGGTTGGAAGTTTGAAGGAATCTGCCTTTGCTGCTTTTCTCCCTAACCCGAACGGATCGTTGGTGTGGCAGACACTGGCGGTGGTGCGGTCGACAGTGGTGGTGATGGCGGCCAACGATGGTGGTGATGGTCGACGGTGGTGGTTGCTGGTTAAGGGAAGAAAAGGGGTTGGGTAGGGTTGGGTAATTATTTGAGTAAATTACATATTTAGTCCTTGTCTTGTTATATTAGTAATTTAGGTAAATGACACAATCAGTCCTTAAGTGTAAAAAGTCTAAAATACCCTTCCATTTAACAGAAAGAATTAACGGTGTTAGTGGGTTGGAGCTGATTGAGACCGAATGCATAAGTTATGGAGCAAAACGAGCATTTTGAAACTTTTGGAGCAAAAGCGGTACTTTGATCAAACCACAGGGAGCAAAAACGAAGTTTACTCTTTTTAATAAGATACTTAAAAGAATTATTTGATATGCATTATAATATAGTAATATATATATATATATAATAATAATAATAATAATAATAATAATAATAATATTTGACTACTTCTATAATATATGTGTGTGTAGTTATTAAGTCTCATAGGTTCTTATAGACAAGCCTACATAAAAGTATAAGTAAATAAATGGAGAGATGAAAACTGTAACATTTATATCTACATATTAGTATTAGAAAGTTTAAAACAAGAAAAATGTAACAACCGGTTTTTGATAGTATTTTAATAAATTAATATATAATGAAATATTTCAATTTTCCTATGAAGCGTTTTTTAATAATGGCATGATAAAGTCTCTATGTGGCTACTTTTCTATAAAGGGTGATCACATGACATTAGCAAGTGGTGTATGGATTAATAATATCACATTATCAAGAAAACAAAATAATGATCATAATGAGGGAAAGCGAAATTGACAAACGATGCTCCGAATGAAATTTATAATAAAACGAGTTTTGAATGATAATAATTAAATGACCTATATAGAGTACATCCCTAGGAGGATTAATTGATATGGTTAGAAAAGTATTTAAAAATCGTGAACGTGGGCGAAAACGGTGCGCAAAACGAAGTTTATATGAAGCCAGAATCGTGAAAACAAGTTCAAGACACTACGCGTGTTCACCCACACGTGTCCTAGGTGGCATGCCACGTATTTTTTAGCTTTGACACGTGTCTAGGGTGGCTGCCACGTGTCCCATTGAGTTGACATGTGTCTGGTGAGATGTCGCAGTCTGGCTATCTCGATTTGCGTGCCAGTTCTTATAAATAGTTCATACCTCGTCATTTTTCACACAAAGTTTCGATTTCCAACCCTATCATCACGACATAAATACCCCCGTAAACATCCTTTGAGGTCACTTGAGTGTGTGGAAGCATGTGACAAGAGATTGGCACTAGCCAGTCGGTTAAACAAGCTGTTGTCCGGATATAACGAGGTAAGCTTATGCTTAAGTTTTAAATGTTAAGGTTGTCTCCATGAATATTTACGAGGTTGTATTGACTAAATAAATCATTTGATGTGACTATGCCCGTGTGATAAGGGAAACACCCTGGATAAAAGTAACGAATTAAAAACTCGTATTGGAGATATCTTAACATAGTCGTTGTGTTGTTCGTGAGATCAGTGTGCAAGATTAAGTTTACCGTGCAGATCAATCAGGTAAGTTCGTGATGATCAGATTGTTTACATAGCATCGACATTGAGAATAAATAAGCACAATGACATTAAACTAGGATTACAAAGTTAAATTACAATTGTCACTGTTTGATAATTTAACTAAGTAAACCTATCAAAAGAATCGTAAGTTTACTATCTTGTAACTGTACAAGATATCAAAAGTGATTCACGGAATCAACAAAATACGTGCTTTTCCAAAAACTACTAGGTCTTCTAAATGAGCATCCTAGTATGCAATCCTGAGCCTTAGTTTACTCCTGTACATCACCTGAGAAAGCATGGAAGAAAACAAGTCAACACAATGGTTGGTGAGTTCATATAGTTTAGTATTTGAATAATAGCTTTTGCAAACCTTTTCGGTAACAACCTTAACCTCATTAACATCACCTATAATATCCAGCTCGGTATGCTTATATATAGGGCATACGAAAGGGTCGAGCCTACAACCCGGCCAGACGCCATCCCACCACATACTAAACCACATATGACATTGTTGTTAATGATAATTAAGCATCTTACCTACCATCCAATTCCATTTCCATTAGTATTTGCAATTCTTCTCAGTAACAACCTTAACCTCATTAATAACACATGTCCTATCCAATTCGGTATGCTTATATATAGGGCATACGAAAGGGTCGAGCCTACAACCCGCCCAGATGCCATACCACCACATACTAAACCACATATGACATTGTTGTTAATGATGATTAAGCATTTTACCTACCATCCAATCCCATTCCCATCATAGTTTTAGCATTCTGTTTATAGCATACAAGTTCATAGCATACAAGTTCATAGCGTCTCATAGCCTGGCCTTACGTATCATGTGCACAGACACTAGTTTTGCATTAGCATAGTTTAGCAATTACGTGTATTATAAACAGATACAAGCTTTGCATTAGCACAGTTTAGCATTTATGTGTCTTATGAACATATACTAGCTTTGCTTTAGCATAGTTTAGCAATTACGTATCGTATAAACAGATACAAGCTTTGCATTAGCATAGTTTAGCATTCACGTATCTCATAAACAAATACAAGCTTTGCATTAGCACAGTTTAGCATTTACATGTTTTATGAACAGATACTAGCTTTGGTTTAGCATAGTTTAGCAATTATGTATCGTATAAACATATACAAGCTTTGCATTAGCATAGTTTAGCATTCATGTATCTCATAAACAGATACAAGCTTTGCATTATCATAGTTTAACATTCACGTATCTCATGCACAAATACTAGCCTGTTATCTTAGCTTTTCAAGCCTATCAAGCATACAGTAGTTTATAGCATTTCAAGCACTCTGAGCATTCGAGCATATCAAGTTTATCAAGCGTACAAAGCATATCAAGCATATAATTCTTTCTGAGTTTAAGCGTTTAAGCTTTCTAAGTTAGTTTATAAAAGCATCTCAACATTATAGCCTTTGCTTTCCTTGCGTATTAGAAGCATCTGAGGTTTTAAGCAAAATAATATAAAAGTATGTAGCATTAGCATAAAGTCTTAGCTTGTAGCACATAGTATGTAGCATTACCATATAGCATTTAAGCTAAGAGTATGAAACATTAGTATTTAGGATCGAGTTTTAGCTTTTAGCTTTTAGAATAAGTGTGACAAGCATTAACATTAGCATTATGAATAAGTATGGAAGCATTTACAAAACATATAAACATTTGTTTAAAAATGTATAACATGCTTCTCAGTCCCGAAGTAAAATTCAAAATAGTTTGAAAAGGGACAATGAACTCACCTGTGTTGCTAAGTATGAATTAGCATAGATAATGCGCGCTCGTTAGTTGTAGCTTAAGTATCTTCAACACCTGAGTTGTTTTAAGAGATTTGAATGCTATAAGTGTTTATAATAGACGCAAGCTAGGGTTTTGGGCTTTGGTGTGCAACTAAGTGTCCTATGTTGCTAATGAGTTTTCATGATTCTTTATACTAAACTACAACATTACCCGTTTATAACCCTTGTCCCATGGGTAATGACTATTACGCCTTAGCTATGTAAAGTCTATGTTAACTGTATTTAAAGTCTTAAATTAAAACATTTTGAATAGATCTTTCAAAGTAAAACCCTTAGGTTACAATCGTTTAGTTAATTTAAGAAGGTTTATCATTGATTTCATTTACTAAAACCATAATTTATTTTAAGAAAATCATAAGTTAGCTTGTTAGACTTTAAGTTAATCCAATTTGATCAACTCTAAGTCTATAATTAAGTCTTAGCTTCCTTGTTTCTTGAATCATTCGTGCGTACAACTTAGCTTAGAAGTCCCTTGGAACTATCTAACTTAGTTGTGGGTGGTATGATATTTACTAAGTATCGGTGTTAATAACTAACACTAGCCCTTAGTTAAAATTCTTGATTCCTTGTAGTTCATGCTTTGTGTTAAAATGTTTCAAACCCTTGATGTTGTTGCATTAATCGTTGTTTACCCTCAATCCCATGTGATAGAAAAAGATGTAGGTTTAGCATTTGTTTAACAACTTATTGATGTCTTAGTCCTTAGCATGAAAAGATTACAAGCTTATCATCTTTGTTTAAAAACTAGGGTGTCTTCTTGTTAGGAAAACCCTAATAGTTTCCCATGCACACACACACTCACCTTCTTCTAACCCTCATGTTCTTGGTTCGGTTAACTTCTAATCATAAGGTCCTTAGACCTAATGGGTTTAGCCATATTAGACTTAGGCCGAAAGAAGCTTGGCCAATTAGAGTCCGACCGAATGAGTCCCAGGCCGATCGAACCATACTAAGGCCGAATAAGGGCCTGGAGAATGAAGAGTGGCCGAACCTGGCTTAGCCGAAGGAACTTCATCCAACCGTAGGGAGGTTGGCTGATTGAAGCTGTCGAATGGGAAAGACCCGACCGAAGCAGCACACTGGCCGATCGAATGAGGTGATGGTCATTCGGCCGAAAGGGGTCATGCGGCTGTGTGGCCATTCGGCCTAGCTGCGGCTGGGCCATTCGGCCGCTTGAAATCCTTGAGGTGCAGCTACTTAGATCGAGCAAATGACTACCCCAAATCCTAACCCACTTGTTCCTAAACACTCTAGCAATGTTTCGTGGTGTTTTCCCTAAGGTTTGTGAAGCTTTCAACCGGTTTCTATGAGAGTTCGAAATAAGGTTTTGAAAACCCTAAAACCGTGATAAAGAACTCGTTCCTACCTCAAAATTGATGATTCCAAACTCAGATCTTCTGTACTTTTGTGATCAACGTGATGTGGTGGTTGTTTTGACACCAAAATCTCTTGATTTGGTTGAGAAATGGAGGAGATAGATGGTGGGATTCTTGAGAGAGAAAGTTAGAGAGAGAAAGGGCCGGTTTTAGTGAGAGAGAGGAGAGATGAGTGGTAGTTTATGGCTTTCAATGCCATTTAATGCCTTGAATTGTTCCCGTACGTTTGGGTCCGATCGGTTTCGCTCGGTTTGGCGTAAAAGCATCGGTTCGCGTTCTTTTTCATAACGAAATTTTACGGTTTTAAAAGTAAAGTTTATAAATTTATTTTAGGTTGTAATTCCTAATAAATTAAATAAATATCTTCCGTTTATTTTAAATTTTTTAAAACATTTAAATTTCAGTTTAAATCTAATCGTACGGTCATCGCGCGTATTCGTTCGAATCGTCACCCATGCAAATACGACGATAACTACACTTTTCAATATGGTTTTCTAATTATTGGACATCATTTAGAACCTTAAACTTTCAGATATATTCGTACAGGTCGTCACCTATACCAATAATCCGTCCGTTTAGCATTCTTGTAACGATATCTGTCGCACCCCGAGAAATCCCGTCCCTTTTGGGGCGCGAGCAACAACAGATTGTCAGGATCGCAGTCTCCGGTCACACAACATGCGAGACATATATGTCTGGTTACGCACATACATCCAATAATTTGGATAAAACAGTTTGGTATTATCAGAGTTGCGGAAGTAAAGTATAAGTTAAAAAAAAAAAAAAGCAGTTTAATCATTCATAGTTTGCGGAAGCGTTAATTTAAAACAGTTTTCAAAATGATAAGTAATAATAGTTGCGGAAGCGATTTAATTTTTTAACATTACATAACAAAATAAAATGATAATTGTTCTCAAATCCTAAGACAATGATATTGGTGCATGGGACTCCATCCTAGCATCCTATCTTCAAGTGCATGGCTTAGCTACCTGAGAAAACATGCGAGTAAAAGGTCAACACAAAGGTTGGTGAGAGCACATGTTTGTAATCAGCAGTAAACATCAATTGTTTAAAGTAAATGTTTAGCAGGTCTATTTTTCAATACAATGCAATATCCATTGATAGCTAGTCAATATGAGTTACACCATATGCGGGTTCGCAACCGAAGCTAACATGTTGCCTCCCGCCATATCCATCCAAGATATGGCAAATGTTGTTTGGTCAATTATGCACTGTTCCGACCTCTAGTCGGGGTGGCCATACGGCTCGCAACAGTGGGGCTTGTCAGGCCCAAATAGTACTATTCAGAATTACCACGCTGAGCGCAACGCGCTGTTAACAGTTCGAGGTGTGTTTAATGAGGACTTATCAGTTTTGTGGATGAATGCCACACATATGCATATACGATATTAGCATGTACAAAAATAACCAAAAGTGTGTAAGTTGTTCAAAAACAGTTGTATGAAATGTTTTCTCCCCCAAAGGTAGGAAATGTAAAAAGGGGCCGTGAACTCACCTTAGCAAGGTGAACAAATGTAAGCGTAAGCTCCTGTGTCGTCAGGTAGTCAGTCACTGGCTACCTATATCGTATACTATACGTGAGTTCGTGTAAGCGATCGTGTTTCGTGACCAATAACTCTCGGTTGATCATGTTTGTCTGTGTCAGTCTACATTGACCGTGTTTGACCATGTGTGTCAACGACCCGTTGGTGAACCATGTGTTGTTTGTGTATTGTGTAACATTCGTGTTAGTGCTCGTTGTGTGCAAAACGCGTAAGTTGCGTCTATGGACAACTTGCCATTTATAGTAAGTTTCCATTTATAGCAAGTTCACAAGCATATTGATTTTAGAGTTCTAGCATGCTCATTAATCCTACGTGATCATGTTAACACATAGCACATCATCATACAAGGTCACATAAGTCCTTTATATCATGTTAACACACAAAAGTTTCATAAAATGGAAAGTTTCCATTTATAGCATATGTGACATCGGAAACCATCTAACTTTGCATACAATCTTCATGTTAAAGCATATTAACTCACTTAACACATTCGAGTCACACCAAATGTTCATATCTTGATAGTTGACAAAGTAAAGTTGCTAAAAATAGTAACTATGGCAAATTTCATACAAATGATTATCCTAAATCATTCTAATCCATTTTTATGCCATAAGTCCTCATAAGATGCCATATAACGGCATTTAAGCATACTAATCTATACCAAATCATCATCTAGCAACATTTGGTCCATAAAAGTTACTATATATAGTAACTATGCCCAAATAACCATAATAAACATCAAAACTACATTCTAAACATTAATATCATCATATTATTCATCAAACAACATATTAACGTACATGCATGTTCACCAAATTTCTCACATCATCATTTTGTAACTAAAAAGTTACTATTATTAGAAAGGTTCATAACAATCACATTTTTTTAGTCATCCATCACGATCTAATCATGCTACATGCACCCCATATCATCAATAATCATTTACAAACATCCAAGATCATCCCACATGCCATAGATCATACATGCATGTGGGTTTTTCAATAGTTTATGACCAAACCATAACATTACTACATACACAACTTCATAGATCATCATAAATCATCATCTAAGCATCATAGATCATCAAGAAACACATCTAAATCAACAAACCCAGATTCAAAGTTCGTGCATGTGCATTCTATGAGCTTGCATGTGGGTTTTACCCAATGCATGTGAGTGTAGAAGTGAGGAATGGGCATTTTAGCCATGAGAGATGTAAGAACTACCTTCTAAAGTTTCAAGATGGTTGAGATGATGACAAGAACAGCCCCCAACGCTCCTGGAACTTCGAATGGTGCAGGTTCGAGATGATGGTGGTGGTTTCAAGCTCCAAGTATGGCCTCCAAGCTTCAATCCTCTTCAACTTTGAGCTTCAAGGACCTTCAATGGCTTCCAAGAGGTCTAATCAGAGTGTTTCAGTTGTTTGGGAAGAAGAGTGGCCGAGTATTTGCGTGTGGGTTCAAGAAAAATGAGTGTTAGTAGGTTAGGCATCATTGTTGTGGCTTTTAAGAGATTTTCAGCGATTTTTACTGTCAGGCGTAACGCCTGTCGTGGCTCACTGAGGCCAGGCGTACCGCGCGGATGGTTTTCATCCGGCTGGGCCTTTTCTTCGCGCGCGCATCGCCTATATCCAGGGTTCCGGGCCAGGCTACGCCTGGCCCAAAAGTTAGGCCCACTAAGCCTATTTTGTTGTTCTGGGCCCGTTCATGCCCGTTTCTTGACTGTAGAACATCGTTCGAGCGTCATTTGGTCTAGTTTGAGCTTTCAAGTTCAATGTGTGAGTGTTTCGTGAAGTTTCGAGTGTTGTGCTACACAATGTGTTTGACGTTCACCAACGTTCGTGAGACTCGTGTGTGTTTCGGTAATTTCTCGAATTATCGGTGATCGTTTGTGTTCGCGTCTTACAAAGTGTTTGCACGCTTGATTAATCCTAATCAACGTGTGATGCACAATTCAATAATTCCCCGAATTATTGTTTTGCGTTAGTGTTGTGTTTGCCACACTTGGTTTCCAAAACCAATGTGCAATGTACGATTCGATAGCTCCACGAACTATCGTTTCGCAGTAGTTTGTGTTCAACTCATCTAATCAAACATAATTAAATGAAATGCAACAAGTATGATCGTGAAATGTAAAGAATGTAAGAGTCGTAATTTACCTGAAATTGCCAGGTGTCACATCATCCCCTTGTTGAAAGAAATTTCGTCCCGAAATTTGGTTGTTGTTGGTAGTGTTCGAGAAGCAAGAGTGTTTGAGAAAAACAAAAATTTTCTAGTTGTCACAATATCCGTTATTGCTTTGTTCTGTTCAACCTCGCATACGTTTATATAAAATAGCATATTAAAAAGCATTCATGTGTCAATTCAATGTTGTCTGATATGTTTTTGACTGTTAAACCGTGAGATTTAATCAGATTGCTGATACAATTGCATAATAGTTTAGTGTCAACCATTACATGATAATAGCATACAAATAGTTCACATAGTTTGTAGTTGAGTTACTGTACATGTTACTGTTGAGATCACTGTTCCAGTTATGGTTCCGGCACTGATGTTACAGTCTCCCCTTGTTAGAGAAATTCCGTCCCGAAATTTAAGAATCGTTATCAGGTACGTCTTTCTCTGTAAACAGTTGGGGATACTTAGACTTCATGTGATCTTCGCGTTCCCAGGTAAACTCGGGTCCGCACTTTGAATTCCAACGAACCTTGACAATCGGAATACGGCTTCGCATGAGTTGTTTAACCTTGCGATTCGTAATCTCTAAAGGTTCCTCGATAAAGTGTAAATGTTCATCCACTTGAATTTCTTCAACTGGTATGATGAGTGATTCGTCTGCTAGGCATTTCTTCAAGTTCGAGACGTGAAACATGTCGTGCACACCACTAAGTTCAACGGGTAGTCTTAGCCTATACGCCACATGACCAATACGTTCAATGATCTCGAACGGTCCCACGTATCGTGGTCCTAATTTTCCTTTCTTTCCAAAACGTACTACGCCTTTCCACGGGGATACCTTTAGCATGACACGGTCTCCCACTTGGAATTCCAACGGCTTGCGCCGTTTGTCAGTATAGATCTTTTGTCTGCTTTTGGTTGCTTGTAGTCTCTGTTGAATCTGTGCAATCTTGTCGGTAGTCTCTTGAATAAGTTCTGGTCCAGTTATTCGATTATCTCCAACTTCAGTCCAACAGATCGGTGACCGACATTTCCGGCCGTAAAGAGCCTCGAATGGGGCACATCCGATGCTGCTGTGGTAACTGTTGTTGTAGGAGAATTCGATCAGTGGCAAATGAGAGTCCCAATTCCCACTGAAATCTAAAACACAGGTTCTCAACATGTCCTCCAGGGTCTGTATCGTACGTTCGCTCTGACCGTCCGTTTGTGGATGGTAAGCGGTACCCAGATTTAAGTGCGTCCCTAGAGATTTCTACAACGATTGCCAGAACCTCGACGTGAATCTGCTATCTCGATCTGAAATAATAGACAATAGCACACCGTGGCGTACCACTATCTCGTTGATGTATAGTCTTGCCAATTTATCCATCGTGAATGTCTCACGCATTGGCAAGAAATGAGCAGATTTGGTTAATCGATCAACGATAACACAAATAGTATCATGGCCACTGGAAGTGCGGGGTAGCTTGGTAATGAAGTCCATAGCTATTTGTTCCCACTTCTAGAGCGGAATTTCAGGCTGTTCCAGTAAACCTGACGGTTTTTGGTGTCCCGCCTTCACTTTTGCACACGTAAGGCATCGACCAACATACTCAGCTATGTCTTTCTTCATACCCGACCATCAATAAAATCCCCGTAAGTCTTGGTACATTTTTTCAGCGCCGGGATGTACGGAGTATTTGGTCTTCTGTGCTTCATCAAAGATAAGCTTTCTCAATTCATCCATTGCAGGAATCCATACACGATCTTTGTAGTAGATGACTACATCAGGCTTTGTTACAAATTGCTTTTCTGCTCCACAGTCGAGCTCTTTCTTCAGGTTTCCTCGTTCAACTGATTCTTGTTGTGCCTGAATAATCTTGTCGCGTAGGCTTGTCTGCACTGTCATCCCCATTGCTCTGATGCGCAAGGGTTTGACCTGTTCCTTCTGACTCAAGGCATCAGCTACAACGTTTTCCTTGCACGGATGGTACTTGATTACACAGTTGTAATCATTTAGAAGCTCAACCCAACGTCTCTGTCGCATGTTGAGTTCCTTTTGATCGAATATATGCTGCAGACTCTTGTGATCGGTAAATATGGTACACTTAGTGCCATATAAGTAATGTCTCCAAATAATCAGTGCGAATACCACTGCTCCAAGCTCCATATCATGAGTAGTGTAGTTCTTCTCATGAATCTTCAGTTGTCTCGACGCATACGCAATAAATTTGTCTCGTTGCATCAACACGCAACCAAGTCCCTGATGGGATGCATCACAGTACATTACAAAGTCATCACAACCTTCTGGGATAGATAAGATTGGAGCATCACATAGCTTTTGCTTCAAAGTTTGAAAGGCATCTTCTTGCTTCTGTTCCCAAACAAACGGCTTGCTTTTCTGTGTTAGCTTGGTGAGAAGCAGGGCTATCCTAGAAAAGTTTGAGATAAACCTTCTATAATAGCCTGCTAGTCCCAGAAAGGACCATATCTCTGTCGGTGTCCTCGGAGTATCCCAGTTCTTTATTGCCTCAATCTTGACAGGATCTACGTGTTTTCCCTCGCTGTTGACTACATGTCCCAGAAATTGAACCTCTCTTCGCCAAAATTCACACTTAGAGAACTTAGCATAGAGTTTCTCTTCTTTCAACAGTTCCAAGATCTTCCTGAGATGTTGCTCGTGTTCTGCTTTGCTCTTACAGTAAATCAGTATGTCATCAATAAAGACAATGACAAACTGATCTAAATACGGCTTGCACACTCGGTTCATGAGATCCATGAAAACCGTTGGTGCATTCGTCAATCCGAAAGGCATCAGCATGAACTCGTAATGCCCATATCTGGTTCGGAACGCCGTCTTTGGTATGTCTTCATCTTGAACTCTAAGCTGATGATATCCGGACCGCAGATCAATCTTCGAGAAGTACTGCGCTCCTTGCAATTGGTCGAATAAATCATCAATCCTCGGCAATGGATACCGATTCTTTATGGTTAGCTTGTTTAGCTCTCTGTAGTCTATTCACATTCGAAAAGATCCATTCTTCTTCTTTACAAACAGAACCGGAGATCCCCAAGATGAGTAGCTCGGTCGGATGAAACCTTTATCAAGCAGTTCATGCAGTTGGTTCGACAACTCCTACATCTCTGAAGGTGCTAACCTGTAAGGAGATTTAGCAACAAGAGTTGCTCCAGGAACTAAGTCAATGTGAAACTCTACCGGTCGTACTGGTGGCAAACCTGGTATATCTTCAGGAAACACTTCTGGGTATTCCTTCACTATCAGCACGTCTTGAATCTTTATTTTGTCTTTCTCTTTCTCCACCACATGAGCTAGAAAAGTTATATATCGTTTCTGTAGACACTTACGTGCTTTTATGCAGGATATGATTTTGATGCTTCGTTTAGCTTGATCCCCTTGGACTTCCAATACACGATCGTTCGTCAATAGAATTCAAAGCAGCTTTTCAAAATAGATGACTTCCACTCTATTGAGAGATAGCCAATCCATCCCAACAATGATGTCGAAACTGCCCAAATCCATCGGTATCAAATTGATGGTAAATGTATGACCAGTAAGCGTAAGTGGGCAGTTCCTTAGTATTGTGCTAGCTGTGATTTGTTTCCCATTCGCTACTTCGATATTATAAGGGGAGTCTAAAGATTCCTCAGTAAGATTAAGTTGGCGTGCAAAGTCGGATGAAATAAAACTCTGATCTGCACTAGTGTCAAACAGAATAGACGCATAAGAGTCATGTAAAAGAAATGTACCAGTGACCACGTTCGGGTCTTGGCGTGCAGCTGGAGCTCCTATAGCAAAAGCTCTTCCACGGGGTGCTTGTACTGCCTGTTGCGTTCTCTCGGGCAGTCCTTGGAGAAATTGCCTACTTCCCCACAGTTATAGCATCCCTTATTGTTGTTGTTACGATTTCATGGGTTTGGTGGTGGAGGTAGTGTTATTGCAGCATTGTTTGCAGCTTGTTGTCACCCCCAAATTCCCACGTGTGGTGTCAGTCAACTTGGGTGTGACGTGGTCAGAATCACAGCTCATGGTCATATAGAAGAACTCTATACACGCTTTTAAAATACATAGTTTGACATAATACAACCAAGCAGTTTATATAACAAAGCAGCGGAATAATAAGAGTTAGGCTGCGTAATAAAATATGTTTCATAATGCAGCGGAAAATAAGATGTCAGACACTACATTGTTTACAAAACATAAATCATAATTGTTTGATCAAAACAACACGACGTAAACATATGCAGTTCCTATGCTCGTGCCCTTAGGTGTGTTCCCTGAGTCCATATGCCTGTCAGTTACCTGAGAATAAATGCTAAAACGTGTCAACATAAAGTTGGTGAGTTCACAGGTTTATATAGTTGAAAATAGTAAACAGATATATACTGGGTATGTTAAGCTTGTTTTGTTGGATCTACGATCCCGAGTGTGTTGGTTCATCTTACCGAAACTTAGACTTTTTGTTTGCCTCCCTGGGTTATCGCGGTACCCAGCCAAAAGCTCGATATTACACTCGTTATGACCTCCAGTCAACATTGGCGCCGAGTGTGGTTTGTCAGGCCCAGTAGTACTACTCAATAACGATTCGTTTGTTACACAATTAACGGTAAGGGTGTGAGGACTTTTGTTGCGATACAGTTACACTCAAAAGTTGTTTTACAGCATACCAGTCATACATCTAAAAATAGTTGCATAGTATTCTCACCCCAAAAGTTTAACAAAACAGTTAATAGTAAAAGTGGGGCTGCAAACTCACCTTAGCGGAAGTTTGAGAATGCGTAAGCTCCGACTTGCTTTGGGTGACTCGTTCACCGGTTACCTATATCGTACGACTTACGTAAGTCTTATGTAAGTGACCATGTTCGTGTTCGTGTTAGTGCTCAACAACCCTCGGTTGTTCATGTTTGTCCACGTCGGTCTATATTGACCGCGTTTGTTTGTGTTTGACCGTGTTTGATCGTGTCAAGTCAACGACCCATTGGTGAACCGTGTGTCTATTGCGATTTGTGTAACATTCGTGTTTGTGCTCGTTGTGTGCAAAACACGCAAGTTGCGTCTACGGACAATTTACTATATATAGTAAGTTTCCATTTATGGCAAGTTTCATAACACATATAGTTTTTAAAGTTCTAGCATGCTCGTTAAGTCCTACGTGATCATGTCAACACATAGCACATTGTCATACATAGTCAAATAAGCACATAAGTCATTTTTTTACATATTAAAGTTTCCTAAATAGGAAAGTTTCCAATTCTAGCATGAAAATCACCAAGATTCATCCAAATCATCATACAATAGTCATATCAACTCATATTAAACCATTTATCATGTTCAAAACATATCTAGCATTTCTAGATCGATATTTCCCAAAATAAAGTTACTAAAAATAGTAACTGTCACACCCCCAATTTTCAACTAACGGAATCATACCGTTTGGGACGTGACAAAGCAGGATCTCAGATCATTAGACATAACAAAGACCTCTATATGATTTTTAAAACATACTTTGATCTAAAACTGTAATATCAAAGTTCTAGCGTTGCGGAAACGTTTTTAAAACATAAACAACCATAACGGTTTGAAAACTGTAAATTACAATGCAAAGTTTCAAATGTTCAAATCAAAATAACTGAAATGTAAAATATGCATGCGACTCGATCTTCTAGTCCATGCTTGCTTGCTTGTGTACCTTAGCGTCCTGAGAAAACATGTAAATCAAGTCAACACAAAGGTTGGTGCATACACAGGTTTAAGTATTCACAAATGTTTGAAACAATTGTTTGAACAAAATGTTGCAGATAACATAATCACACATGCATAGTCATGATAGCTAGTCATTTTTACTATTTACTTAAGTGGTCGACACCGAAGCTGACTGTTGCATGCCATCGCATGTTTTGCCTTTCCACTATTGTCTGGCACAAACAATAGTAATGTGAATTGGCAAGTCAAACACTTGCGTAGATCCCATCTACCAAGTGAGGTTTGTCAAACCTAATAGATCTATTTCCAACTACCACGCTCTACACTACGGCAAACTAAACGGTTCGAAATGTAAGGACTTGTAATGCTATGTTTGCACTTAATGTAAACAGCTAACTCATGCAAGTGATATGTATCTAAAAGCTTTTTTTGCACATTTTTCTCCCCCAAAACAGTTAAAATAAAGAAAGGGGCCGTGTACGCACCTTTGATAGCAATAGAATGATCAAACACGTGAAATCGCGTAGAAAGTCCTCTACGAAGAACCTGTGTTTTAACAATAACTTATTGTTATTCGGGATGTTGTTTTGCGCTTGAAATCACATACGTGTCAACACATGTACACACGTATGTTAGAGTGTTAGAAATGTACATACGAATGTACGCGTAACTTTAAAATCGTTTAAATAAAACCATATATGATTTTATTTAAATAAACACAATTATCCGCGATTACATTTTCGGGTTAAAACATAAATTTTATTATTTTATTATGTTCGGGATTTCATTACGGTTCCAATGCAACTTGAACGGATCGAATCGGAGTTAGAACGAATAAGTTATGCTTAAAATACTAAAAATGGTCTTTAAATCCAAAACCCAATAGAAGCAGGGGTCGAACCCTTGACCCCTTGAACCAAATGGACATAACCAACCAGCTGCTCTGCTTCAACAATTGTAATTCCCTTTGGTTTTAAATGATTTTTAACAACAACAAACCCGGTTCCCCTTTGCTTATGAAATCGAACCTTATAGCTCAAATTAACCCTCAACTCGATTTAAATCGTGACCCTAACCATAAGGGGTTTTGTTCTAGGGATACAAACGAACCTATAATTGGTTTTAACCTGATTATTAGTCCAACAGAATTTCCAATTCGAGACTTGCATAGGATTCGAACGTGGTTATCAATAATTTAACATTCAATTGGTTAAATTTGTTTGATTTAAACTGAAATTCCATATGGTTTTCATTCAATAATGTATTTCGAATACTTCTAATTTATTTAATTCGAAAATCATGTTCATTAAGATAACAACCCCAATTGGTTTTTGGCTCAACAATCCCGAAATGGGTTTATATCAAATTCGACAGTGTTGAATGAAATTAGTATAGGGTTTTTATTACAACAAGCATTTCGAAACTATCTGCAGAGAATAATTTGGTTTTTATAAACATTTGCATAGAAATCCCCAAAACGTTTTTAACTCAAGAACCCTAAACCCAATCTCAAGCAATTCGATGTTGTTATATAAAATTGATACAACTTTAATCTTAGTCGAAACCATCTGAAAGTTAAGGAACCATTTAATTTGATTCTCAAACTCCTTTTCCTGAAAACCCCCAATTCGTTTTTTATAACAAGCCCTAGAAATCGAAATCACTAGATTTGTTGTTATATTCTAAAATTGATATATTTTTTTTAGTCAATAGAGAGTTTCGAAACTCTCTGTGATGTTGGATTTGAGTTTTGAATTCAATAAATTAAAAACCCCCAAAACGGTTTTCTTTAGGAACCCTAGAATCCGAAATCATATAATTCGATGTTATCAGTCGAAATTGATTTAGGATAACTCTTAATCGGCATGTTTAGGTGGTGTAGGAACTAAAACTTACTTGATTGAATATCAAATCGAAGGAGATCGACTAATGGGTTGATGTTCGGCCAAGCTTCAATCGAATTCTTCTATCCCCGACTTCTTGCTTTGAATTGTTGGATGCCACAGACCCTAAAGGTGCCGATTGAGGTTTCTGAAAGTGCAATCGTGATTGTTTTGTTCGAACTATGCGAATTGTGATAATACAAGTGACGGTTTCATGGTTTTAGTTATAATTTGAGTTAAATTCGATGTTTAATGGGTTAATAACGTGTACTAACAGTTAATCATCATCAATATGATGATTAAAGTTGATTAATTTCAGTTACAAATTAGTGTTAATGTAGAATTCGAATTTTTGTTGATAAATTACATGAATTTTGACTTTCTAAGTCAAAATTGCTCATTCTTGATGTTACAAGTTTAACCCTTATAATTTTGAGTTGTTTAGTTTCATTTTAATCAATTCTTGACCTTATAGTCTGATATTGTTAAATTTCGTATTGTTTTGGTTAGTTCTGGGTTTAACGGAGTTAATCCGGAATGCCGGATTGTCACAGTAACTATGGCATTTATCATTCCAATGATCATTCTAAGCATATCTAATCCACCATTATATCAAATATCATCATATACAACCATTTAACATCATCTAACATGTTAATCTAAATCAAATCATCATCTAGTAACATTTCAACTATAAAAGTTACTAAAAATAGTAACTATGCTAACTATGACCATAATCAAGTCCAAATCACATTCCAAACATCATAATCATCCTAATATCATTCTACTAACATATTTACATACATGCATGTTCATAATCTCATACAAATCATCTTCTTGTAACTAAAAAGTTACTATAAATGGAAAGTTCATCAAAATCCTCATTTCTAGTCATTTTAACAAGATCTAATCATGTAATAGCCTTCTAACATCATCCATAATCACATTTGAATATCCAAAATCATCTAAAATACTTTAGATCATACATGCATGCAAGGATTTCATCATTTTACATACAAATCATTCATTATAACAACACACATCATCATGGATCGTCATAAATCTTCATCCAAACATCATAGATCATCAATAATCACATAAATATCATCAAACCCAGATTCAAACTAAGAAAATTTCGTGCATGTGGTGGATGAGTGCTTGCATGTGTGATTTAAGGTGGTTTTAAGCTACAATGAGTGTTGTACTACCTTCTTTAGCTTCAAGATTGTAGAGATGATGACAAGAACAACCCTTAAAGCTCCTGGAATTTCGAATGATGCAGGTTCAAGAGGTTGATGGTAGTCTTCAAGCTACCATGTTCTTCTTCTTCAAGTTCTTGATGGTTCTCAAGCTTCCAAGCTTCAATGGAGGTCTTCAATGGCTTCCAAGGGGTCAAATCAACGTGTATCAGTTGTTTGGGAAGAGAATTGGACGAGAGGTTGAGTGTGGGATCGGTTAAAATGAGTGGAATAGGTGAAATGATGGTCTTGGGAGCTTGAATAGTTGTTTTGCGAGTCTGGCCTCCCAGGCGTACCGCCTGGCGAGGGTGTTTGGACTTCAGGCGTAGCGCACGGGTGAGCCGAATGAGGCGCCCATTGTGTCCTCCGCGCGTACCGCCTAATGTCGAGGCTTGGGGTCAGGCGCACCGCCTAGCCCACTTGACAAGCCCAGTAAGCCTATTTTCATGTTTTCGGCTCGTTTCTCCTCGTTTCTAGACTGTATCACGTCGTTTGTGCATCGTTTGAACTCTAATTGTCAATAATATATCATAATTGACTTGTGAAGTGTATTCATGACCAAATGTTGTGACATTCACCAACGTTCGTGAGTTTTAACACGTGTGTGCGGTTTCTCGATAATTCCTCGAATTATCTCGTTGTGTGTCAGTGTTCGTACTGTACTGCCACGTATCACACTAAATTAAACTAATTCTAGTGCCACGTGTACAATTATCAATTAAATAAGCATTTAATAAAATAGGTTGCTGACCTGGAATTTGCAGCAAGTACGAGACCCTGAATGTAGGACGGTAATACTCTTACATAACGGTCAATCAGCTTCTCCAGAGTTGGCACCATCTTTGGCACCAAAGCTACCAGTTCATGATAGCGACTAGTGAAAGTCATGTGATCTGCCCCCTTCATCACATGATTTGACAGTTCCACCTCTAATTTCTGGAGTTGATGCTTTGGACAGAATTCATTCCTTATAAGGATTTTGAAATCTTCCCAAGGCATCGCCAGTGCTTCTTCTCTGCCTCGAGCTCTTATATGAGAGTTCCACCACGTTAAGGGCCGCTTGCTTAAAGATCCAGCAGCGTAGCGAACCTTATGGCGTTCTGGACACTCACTAATGTCCAGTGTAGTCTCCATCTTCTCTAGCCATTGGATCAGTCCAACAGCTCCTTCGACACTGCTAAAGCTTGGCGGTTTGCATCCTACAAATGATTTGTAGGAACAGTCTTGAGTAGTGCCAGTGTTTCCACTAGCTTCTCCTGTAGTATGCCCAGAGTTGTTACTGTGGCCTTGAATTCTGTTGATCATCTCCGGGATAACATCCTTCAGCTGGTTAGTCAGCTGACTGCTCAGTAGTGTTCCCAAGGCAATAGTAGCAGGATCTAGAGCTGGAGTTTCATTCAGGTTTGGAGGAGGAATATGTGGGGAGGAGGAGTTGAATCAGTTGGTGATGGCGTTAAGGAGTGCGGATCTAAATCCTGTCGTGGTGGTAATAGAGTTGGTTGTCTTCTAGCCGGCATTCTGATCATAACCAAAGGAATATTGGTTAGTTCGATGATCGAATGCTGAAGACACAATGCATATAAATCTTAAATTCTATGTTCTCTATATGAGGGTCCTTAAGTTATAGTCAAGGCCAAACTGTTTTAAGTAAAGAACCTATTATTCTCTAAAACCTTGAGCTCTGATACCAATCTGTCACACCCCAAGCGGCGGGCCGGATCATGTGTCCCGTCTGGCGGAATAGTCCCGGGGCGTGATATCGGGAATGATAATCGTGATGATCAGATTGTTTACATAGCATCAACATTGAGAATAAATAAGCACAATGACATTAAACTAGGATTACAAAGTTATATAACAATTGTCACTGTTTGATAATTTAACTAAGTAAACGTATCAAAAGAATCGTAAGTTTACTATCTTGTAATTGTACAAGATATCAAAAGTGATTCACGGAATCAACAAAATATGTGCTTTTCCAAAAACTACTAGGTCTTCTAAATGAGCATCATGTATGCAATCCTGAGCCTTAGCTTACTCCTGTACATCACCTGAGAAAACATGTAAGAAAACAAGTCAACACAATGGTAACAACCTTAACCTCATTAATATCACCTGTAATATCCAGCTCGGTATGCTTATATATAGGGCATACGAAAGGGTCGAGCCTACAACCCGCCCAGACGCCATCCCACCACATACTAGGCCACATATGACATTGTCGTTAATGATAATTAAGCATTTTACCTACCATCCAATTCCATTTCCATTATAGCTTCAAGCATTCTGTTTAATAGTTCAAGACTAGCATAAAATAGTATTTTCAATTCTTCTCTGTAACAACCTTAACCTCATTAACAACACCTGTCCTATCCAATTTGGCATGCTTATATATAGGGTATACGAAAGGGTCGAGCCTACAACCTGCCCAGACGTTATCCCACCACATACTAAACCACATATGACATTGTTGTTAATGATGATTAAGCATTTTACCTACCATCCAATCCCATTCCCATCATAGCTTTAGCATTCTGTTTATAGCATACAAGATCATTGCGTTCCATAGCCTGGCCTTTACGTATCATGTGCGCAGACACTAGCTTTGCATTAGCATAGTTTAGCAATTACGTATCTTATAAACAGATACAAGCTTTGCATTAGCACAGTGTAGCATTTATGTGTCTTATGAACAGATACTAGCTTTGCTTTAGCATAGTTTAGCAATTACGTATCGTATAAACAGATACAAGCTTTGCATTAGCATAGTTTAGCATTCACGTATCTCATAAACAGATACAAAGCTTTGCATCAGCACAGTTTAGCATTTACATGTCTTATGAACAGATACTAGCTTTGCTTTAGCATAGTTTAGCAATTACGTATCGTATAAACAGATACAAGCTTTGCATTAGCATAGTTTAGCATTCACGTATCTCATAAACATATACAAGCTTTGCATTAGCATAGTTTAACATTCACGTATCTCATGCACAAGTACCAGCTTGTTATCTTAGCTTTTCAAGCCTATCAAGCATACAGTAGTTTATAGCATTTCAAGCACTCTGAGCATTCGAGCGTATCAAGTTTATCAAGCGTACGAAGCATAACAAGCATATAATTCTTTCTGAGTTTAAGCGTTTAAGCTTTCTAAGTTAGTTTATAAAAGCATCTCAACATTATAGCCTTTGCTTTCCTTGCGTATTAGAAGCATCTGAGGTTTTAAGCAAAATAGTATAAAAGTATGTAGCATTAGCGTAAAGTCTTAGTGTGTAGCACATAGTATTAGCATTACCATATAGCATTTAAGCTAAGAGTATGAAACATTAGTATTTAGGATCGAGTTTTAGCTTTTAACTTTTAGAATAAGTGTGACAAGCATTAACATTAGCATTATGAATAAGTATGGAAGCATTTACAAAACATATAAACATTTGTTTAAAAATGTATAACATGCTTCTAAGTCCCGAAGTAAAATTCAAAATAGTTTGAAAAGGGACAATGAACTCACCTGTGTTGCTAAGTATGAATTACCACAGATAATGCGCGCTCGTTAGTTGTAGCTTAAGTATCTTCAACACATGAGTTGTTTTAAGAGATTCGAACACTATAAGTCTTTATAATAGACGCAAGCTAGGTTTTTGGGCTTTGTGTGCAACTAGGTGTCCTATGTTGCTAATGAGTTTCCATGATTCTTTATACTAAATTACTACATTACCTGTTTATAACCCTTGTCCCATGGGTAATGACTATTACGCCTTAGCTATGTAAAGTCTATGTTAACTGTATTTAAAGTCTTAAATTAAAACATTTTGAATAGATCTTTCAAAGTAAAACCCTTAGGTTACAATCGTTTAATTAATTTAAGAAGGTTTATCATTGATTTCATTTACTAAAACCATAATTTATTTTAAGAAAATCATAAGTTAGCTTGTTAGACTTTAAGTTAATCCAATTTAATCAACTCTAAGTCTATAATTATGTCTTAGCTTCCTTGTTTCTTGAATTATTCGTGCGTACAACTTAGCTTAGAAGTCCCTTGGAACTATCTAACTTAGTTGTGGGTGGTTTGATATTTACTAAGTATCGGTGTTAATAACTAACACTAGCCCTTAGTTAAAATTCTTGATTCCTTGTAGTTCATGCTTTGTGTTAAAATGTTTCAAACCCTTGATGTTGTTGCATTAATCGTTGTTTACCCTCAATCCCATGTGATAGAAAAAGATGTAGGTTTAGCATTTGTTTAACAACTTATTGATGTCTTAGTCCTTAGCATGAAAAGATTACAAGCTTATCATCTTTGTTTAAAAACTAGGGTGTCTTCTCGTTAGGAAAACCCTAACAGTTTCCCATGCACACACACACTCACCATGCATGCAAAGGGTGTGTGTGTGTGTTTATAATTCCCATATGCTTCATAGCTTAGTCACCTTCTTCTAACCCTCATGTTCTTGGTTCTATTAACTTCTAATCGTAAGGTCCTTAGACCTAATGGGTTTAGCCGTATTAGACTTAGGCCGAAAGAAGCATGGCCGATTAGAGTCCGACCAATGAGTCCCTGGCCGACCGAACCATACTTTGGCCGAATGAGGAGTGGCTGAACCTGGCTTGGCCGAAGAAACTTCATCGAATCGAAGGGAGGTTGGCCGATTGAAGCTGCCGAATGGGAAAGACCCGACCGAAGGAGGACATTGGCCGATCGAATGAGGTGATGGTCATTCGGCCGAAAGGGGTCATGCGGCTCTGTGGCCATTCGGCCTAGCTGCGGCTGGGCCATTCGGCCACTCGAAATCCTTGAGGTGCAGCCACTTAGATCGAGAAAATGACTACCCCAAATCCTAACCCACTTGTTCCTACACACTCTAGCAATGTTTCATGGTGTTTTCCCTAAGGTTTGTGAAGCTTTCAACCGGTTTCTATGAGGGTTCGAAATAGGGTTTTGAAAACCCTAAAACCGTGTCAAAGAACTCGTTCCTACCTCAAAATTGATATTCCAAGCTCAGACTTTCTGTACTTTTGTGATCAACGTGATGTGGTGGTCGTTTTGACAGCAAAATCTCTTGATTTGGTTGAGAAATGGAGGAGATAGATGGTGGGTTTCTAGAGAGAGAAAGTTAGAGAGAGAAAGGGTCGGTTTTAGTGAGAGAGAGGAGGTAGATGAGTAGTAGGTTATGGCATTCAATGTCATTTAATGCCTTGAATTGTTCCGGTGCGTTTGGGTCCGTTCGGTTTCACTCGGTTTTGCGTAAAAGCGTCGGTTCGCGTTCGTTTTCGTAACGAAATGTTACGGTTTTAAAAATAAAGTTTATAAATTTATTTTAGGTTGTAATTCCTAATAAATTAACTAAATATCTTCCGTTTGTTTTAAATTTTCTGAAACATTTAAATTTCAGTTTAAATCGAATCGTACGGTCATCGCGCGTATTCGTTCGAATCGTCACCCGTGCGAATACGACGATAACTACACTTTTCAATATGCTTTTCTAATTATTGAACATCCTTTAGAACGTTAAACTTTCAGATATATTCGTACAGGTCGTCACCTATACCAATAATCCGTCCGTTTAGCATTCTTGTAACGATGTCCGTTATTGCTTTGTTCTGTTCAACCTCGCATACGTTTATATAAAATAGCATATTATTCGAATCGTCACCCGTGCGAATACGACGATAACTACACTTTTCAATATGGTTTTCTAATTATTGGACATCATTTAGAACGTTAAACTTTCAGATATATTCGTACAGGTCGTCACCTATACCAATAATCCGTCCGTTTAGCATTCTTGTAACGATGTCCGTTATTGCTTTGTTCTGTTCAACCTCGCATACGTTTATATAAAATAGCATATTAACAAGCATTGGTGTGTCAATTCAATGTTGTCTGATATGTTTCTGACTGTTAAACCATGAGATTTAATCAGATTACTGAAACAATTGCATAATAGTTCAGTGTCAAGCATTACATGATAATAACATACAAATAGTTCACATAGTTTGTACCTGAGTTACTATGCAAGTTACTGTTGAGATCACTGTTCCGGTAATGGTTCCGGCGCTGATGTTACAATGCATACTGTTAATTATTTGTATTTGACGATGTTATATTTAAACTATGTTTGAGACCATGTGTTGTGTAATTTAGTGTTCGTAAAACAATGATCGTTGCCCGTGGGGTTGAACATGTCAAATGATTTTTGGTCTAAACATGGTTTTGGGATGTCGTACTAGGGATAGTACAAACCGAATGATTTTCAAAGATATATAAAAATGATGAGTTTTATGGGCATGGGGAAAATATTTCGACACGTATTCTGGTCGTGTGCCACTAGTTGAGACTAGTTCGATGATTTAAACGTTTTACGACTGTAATTTGGACAGAGGTCCTAAAACAGGTTTTGAAAACATTTTGGACACTGCGATGCTGGTTTTTTTGGATATTGAATGCTCGATTAACGATAAATTCAACGTTATTATAAAAGGTATGATCCAAAGAGTTACACTTTGGAAGGCAACGACTTGATGTTTAATTGTTAAACAGAATATACGATTACAAACTATCAGTTTTAAGGATTTTGTGATATTATTATTTGTGAAATAATAATTTGGTGGGAATTATTTATTGAGATAATTAATTCATTAAACAAATAAAGTTTTGAACTTTATTAAAGGGTTGTTTATTAGTTAATAGTTAATTAATAAAAGAAGGATAGATTAAACACGTAATGTTTAATTTAGTTAAACATTAACTATTTAATGGATGTTAACTAATTAATTGTTAATTAGTTAAAAGTATATTATAGTAATTAAATATGTTAATTACTATAGAGTTTATTAAGTAAATAATTAAAAGGGTTATAAGTGTAAATTATTATTTTATAAATAATGGTTTTGACCACCCACAATTAGTGGATCTTGATTTTTGACGAAAACCCTAATCTCCTCCCCTTCTTCTCCTTATGGCAGTTGACCCCAACCTTTGTGGGTTCTCTTTGCCGCCGCAAACTACCAAACCGGTGCCACCCCAGGCTACTGCTGGATCATGCCCGGGCCACATCAAGGCCACGCCCAAGTCACAAGGGTTGCCATACCGGGACAAATGCCAAGCCTGGGGTTGTGCCAAGAGGCCAAGCTAGGGTTATGCCAAGGGGTTGTGCTAGGAGACCACGCTGGGGGCCAAACCTAGGTCACACCCAGGCCGAATCTAGGCCGTAGCAAGGCTACCTTGCCCGAGCCAAGCCGAGATAAGGCCACCGAGCCAAACCACATGCAGAGCCAAAATCAGTTTTGGACTATTCCGGATATTCGTGGGATGAGATTCAGATTCGGGTGATCGTATTGTGTCACTAGCGAGACCGTTGTCAATCCATCGTGTGGATTTCAAACCGCTTCATAAAAGGTCGATTTCTAAACATCCTATGGTTGTGTTGTTTGAATTTAATTGTTGTGTTGGGTCTTGAAAAGTCAAGATCAACGGTTAATTAAGGAGCAACGAGTCATCACACGAGCCACTAAAGACTCAAAATTACTAAGACACTTGATGACCAAAAGACCCGAAGACCACAACAAATGATAGAGCTTAATTTATTATTTATTATTTATTATCATTTTGTTGTTTTTAGGGTTTTAGGTCATGTGACACTATAAATAAAGATTATTCTCATTTGTAGCAAAATAACCGGATAAGAGAGTGGGGAGAGTGTGCTTCAATGTAGTCTTGAGAGCTCTCCCCATGAACTCCATGGATTCTTTATCCATGGAGTTTGAGAGCATGTGAGGGGTAGGTAATGTAATCTTGTTGAATGTTGAACTATTATTTTTATATATCATTTCTTGTTCTTCAATTTACATTGCATCTCAGATTCTTGTTTGTGTTCTTCACCATCTTCAAGACTTTCTATGTTCTTCAACTGCTTCATCTTCATAAATCGGGTAGATTCTATTTAGGGTTTAAGGATTTAACAAAGATTTGTTAACCATTTATTTAAAATTGAATCCTAATTAATAATAAAGATAGTTATCATAAATCCCTAAAATGGAATAGATAGAATTTTCATCAATTGTTTCCTAAGACAGGAAACTGTATTATTGAAAATTAGATACGCCAGATTGAAAGAGTTCAATTCTGTAATGATATGATATATATGTTTCAATCAAACAAAGTGTTTGAACAGATCTTAAATGAGTTTAAGAACCAGTTGTTACATATGACATCTGCAGAAGCTCATGGGATCACTGTGAACCCAAAACTTGCATAAGTGTAACTGTTGATTAATAAATATAATATATGGTTTGGAACCATAAACACTAAAGATGCAATAAAACAAGGTAAGAGACTTGTTTAACAACATTTAGATGTTGTGTAGTTGAAATTAGAGAAGTTCAATGACAAGATCAACATGAATGTATTAGGATACTACAAATCCCGTAAGCAAGAGTTGTTTGACAGATAAGTAGTTAAATATCAAAACTGAATTACCATAAGAACACCTTAACTGAATATTCTTATAAGTAATTAGAAAGTTTTGAAATTCTAATAAGGAAATTTTTTTGCGTTAAATCCATGGTTGATAAAAGCATCTCAAGTGGGAATCTTAGTTATGGTAAGAAACTAAGGTGTTAGTTTTACCTAAAGGACAAATATTTTCTACATATATATATGTCAAGGCTAGTGGGAGTTTAGTAAATTCTAATGATAACATTATGTAAGTATGTAAATGACATACTAATTACAGAAAGGAAGTTTCTATAATAAAGACATAAACTTTAACATATGATGTTAAACGAAATAAGCAACAATTTTATTTGATAAAATTAAATATATATTAATGGTTAATATATGAATTATCCAATGACATTTTCAATAGAGATTGAAAATAAATATTAGATAAATTTTGCATAAGATGAAGAGTCACATGCAAATTTTCTATGTCAAAGCATGAAATGTTCACTAAAGGTTAGAGAACACAAATAAAGGCATAAGAATGCTTAGAATGAAAGAGTTCATTACTAATGTCAATAAAATTCCTAATGACTAGGAATGGATTGAGAAATCATATGACAACAATGTAGCATAACTAAGTCTATGAAATTGCAGTCATGTTATAATAGAAGCATTATGAGAAAGAATTGAAAGAAAGACATAATAATAAATAAAATTCATAAATCAGAATCTAGCAATTCGGTTCACTAGATCTATTTGTAAAGCTGAATATGAGGATAAGGATGATAAATAGATATTAGATATGCTAGATAGGGAATCTGATTTAACTTTAGTACTGGGTGCTCTACAATCGAAACAGGAAACATTGAATGTTCATTTTGATTTAATGGTTAAAGGCAAAATGAATAATGTTTCCATATTCGAAATTTTGTACATTTTAATATCCTTGAATATAGTATTCTAAATGTCTTTATTCGATCAGATTCATGGGAATCAATCTGAACTAAGACTACTTGAATGCTTGGTTAGTTTATAGTGATAAAAGCTCAAGTGTTGAGAACTAAGATTCATAGGCATTCATTAGAGAATGATGTCGGACGTAACTCGCTACAAAACATTTTTCATGGATCGTTGTCATAAGATGTTTTGATATTAAAGTATATTCGATATACACAAATATCCTTATACCTAAGGAGTATATTGAACTAACATTAATTAAAGGTCACTCTTTGATCTTACATAACGCTGTCTTGAAAAATAGGCAGTAATAAGTGTAACGATTGGGAATGATTCTAAGATTAAGTGGGAGTTATATGCTGCCAAAGGGATTTTATACTCTTATACAGATAAAAGAAGATATTCTGGCGCCCTCGTTGATTTAAACTGATGTAAATGTGTGGCCATGCTCAAACTAAAAGTAGTTTGTTAGATCATTTTAAATTGAGAACGATAATAAGAATACTTGAACAATATATGAGATTGAAGAGAGATCCATGTATCATGTTCAGGGAATATCTATATAGAAATGATATACAGATAAAGGTTATCTTAGACTATAATTGTTATTTAGAGTAAAGAGTTACTTAAACTAAGGAGTTTTAGTCGACTTAAGAAGTCATACCTTACTAGGGGCAGCGTAATGCAGCTAGGCGTCCAACACTATCTACGTTGAATCACTTAGTCGATGAATCGTCCAAGCGGGAGTCTATTGGATATTGAATGTTCGATTAACGATAAATTCTGTGATAATTGCGTACCAAGAGTTACGTCCTCAAGGAAACGAGCACGTTTGATCGTGTTTAAAACCCACGCTGAATTGGCAGCCGAAATTAATATGGGATGATAGTATGCGAAAAACGATGAACGTGGGCGAAAACCGTGCGCGAAACGGAGTTACGGATAGTCCGGAATCGCAAAATGAAGTTTCCGTCGAAAAAAGGACGAAAAAGCCATGGTGCGGTACGCCCCAGGTCGTGTGGATATGCCAGGCGATGCGCGCGGGTCATGTTGAAAATATCTGGCATTCAAGCTTCCGCGCGGTACACCTAGAGTGGCTGCGGCTGGCCAGGCGATGCGCCTGGGAGGATCTGGTCGACCAACTTGCTTAAAAATCAACATTTTCATTCTTATCTCATTTTGTTCCTTCTCATCGACGCCAGCCAACACCATCCACGAAAATAACCATTCAAATCATCAAAAATTCAAGTTTGAAGGCCTCTCGATGTTTAGATTGCATCCAGAAGCTTTAAAACAAGTTCTGATCATTATTTCATCCGTTGGAATCCGTCAGATTAGGTAATGGTTCATTTTAAACCTTCTGGTTTGATTCTTATTGATTAAATCTTGATTTTGAACGTAATGATATAGTTAGGGTTGTTGATTATTGCCTAGATGATGGCTAGGATTGATTATAATTGATAAACTCGAACTGTTAACGGGTAAATCCTTGTTTTGAGCCGTTGTAATGCCCGGTTTGCATGGAATCATAACAATGGTTATAATGATTTAAACCATTTGATTATGACAATGTAGATGATTAGTTTGATTAATCTTTGACATGTAACGTGAAAGCCATGTGTTTCAAACTAATCACAGTCATTAACATACTCACTGAAACGATTATCTGATGTGTTTGATAACAGTCAGATTAGTATGTTAAACATGGTTATTAAACCTATTCTAATACTACATTGTGATATTTCATGATATTCAGGTAATCAATAACAAGGACTAATCATTCCTAAGCCATTAAACTGTTTAGAAACTGCTTTAGCATTATAATCAACAACATTAACTATTTGGTTAATCTGACATCATGCTGATTAATCAAGGGTGTCATCAACCTAGTATTGGGAATCTGAATCAGTGTAGGTTCCTACATTATCATACATTTTATGATATGCTATTAAGATAATCATTAAAAGATCTTATATTGGTTTGATGACTATTAAGACAATGTCTTTGACATTGAACGTTCAAAAAGATTTAATCAGTAAGTTAAAACATTAATAACATATCAAACATAAACTAATGCAGAATCTCATCATTAGCATCAGTTGCGTGTGTTTCTACAATTTGAGACATCAAGTGAGTTTCGTACAACCCCTTTTCTCTTTATTGATTTATAAACATCGGGGTAACTCTGCAAACTGTTTTCTGAACATATGATATGCATCACTGATATCTGTGTGATTTCATGTGATTTTTGTGTGATTTCATGGGATTTTGCCGTTAGTAACAACTATCACAGTATCAAAAGTCCTCATTCGTGAACTGTATCTAGTGAACCCATGTGCAGCCGAACAGGAACCATTGATAGTACTATTGGATGACAACCCATTTGCTGGGAGGATTGCATCTCCCCTGGTGTGAATGTTTGGTACCTGTTTCCATAACAACTTCTTAATGTTAGTGATAGACATTAAGATAATGAGGCAATAAGATATTTACCGACGGGTAGTATCTTTGTGAACAAACAACCGTCCGAAAGGAACTAGATACGGGTCCCATGGATATCCAGAACTGAACTTTTCGTGAACAATACTTATCATATCATATTGTTTTAACTGAACTGTCGAACTCACCAGCTTTGTGCTGACGTTCCAAACTTAACATTTTTGCAGGTCAACGGTGATATCACGGTGAGGATGCACGTCACACTTATGTAATTAAGAAGTTTAGTTTGTGTAATAAACTAAGTTGTCATGTTACTGTATTGACGAAACCTTTGTAATGTATTATCCTTATTTTAAGTGAATATGTGTGCTGTGATATCGGTTCAAGTAAGTCACACCTCATCTCTGAGACATCACCACTATGCTTCCGCAACCAATAGAATGAGACGTATGACATCATCTCAGGTGAGGAGAGGTGGGGGTGTGACAGGGTGGTATCAGAGCCACAGGTTATAGAAATTAGGTTGACTTAGAAACCTAGACTATAACCATAGGCTCGTGTAGTAACACAGAGAGCACCGAACATTTATAACCAACAAAACTTGTTTTTGAATTAAGCCAGGATAATCAGGTGCTACGAATTCCAGTTATGAGTGGCCAGCATAACTGAAATTCGTAACACGTGTACATTCTAGTTTGATTTAATTCAAGCAGAACACTAACAACAGTAATGACGAATAGTTGCGTTAAGATAGGAGGACGTCTCATATCATGTTTATGTTGAATATTTTATTCAATATTTATTTTATGGTACTGATCTGAGAATTCTGTTTATACAGCGATGGCAGACCAAGGGGAAAGATACATTTATCAGCGGTTTCCTTATGTGGTATTGGATGATACACCGAGCTCGAGTTCGGATTCTGACTCCGATCCGTCGGAGGTATCTGCAGCTGCTTCTCAGGCTGATATACCGTTGCCACAGACACCACCGGCACCAGTACCAGCACCAGTACCGCCACCACCACCAGAATTTCCGATTATCCCTAGTCCTCCTCACTCACCTCCGGCTGAACCAGTTGCTGATCAGAGACAGAGTATTACACCTCCTAGAGTACCCGCTTGGGACGGGTTGCGGCGTATGCGGGGTCAAGCCCGCAAAACCACAGGATTGCCTCAGCGACATCAGATGGCTCCACGGGATGAGCCACAGGCTGTTCATGAAGTGGGAGAATCCTCCCACCAAGCCGAGTTGCGGGCGCAGGTGCAGCAGATTTCTCAGGATTTACAGGCTCTGAGACAGGATGTACATCAGCACCATACACTTCATGAGGACACTCGCCATACTGTACTGGAGATCCTTACTTCTCACCTGACCCTTATGGAGCAGGTGAATGTCTTAGGTGCTACTACTCAGGCTTGGAGAGCGACGATGGAGGATCGATTTCGGAGAACCTGGAGACAGGCGCTGGTAGTTACCTTTTGGCAGGAGGTAGCATTGTGGAGCGAGAGGTGGGTGTATTTGAGGCAGTTTGTGAGCACTATGAGTTTGGAGGCTCGGCTGATGATGGTAGCTATAGTGATGGCTGCTATAGCTATAGTGATTTCCTGCTTACCGTTCTTTATACGGTAAGTACGATGAGGGACGTTCATTTTGGTTGTTGTTTGTATAGACGGATAGGTTGACAGTAAGTGATGCATAGGGAAAATTTTGGTTGTGAAAATGATTCCCTCTAGTCGGTTTTAATGTTCGAAATGTTGGCAGCCTTTGTACAGAACTTTTTGGTTGTATCAAAGTTGATCTAGTGTAATGAAATGGTGGTTTATGTACATTTGTTAGTATCTATTGTGTTGCATGTGTAGGAATATCAAAATCCTGTGTGGTACAATATCAAAATCCTGTGTGGTACAATTTCAAAATCCTGTGTGGTACAATTTCAAAATCCTGTGCGGTACAATTTCAAAATCCTGTGTGGTACAATTTCAAAGTCCTGTGTGGCATCATTTCAATTGTCTGTGTGACAAACATATCAAAGTCCTGTGTGGCAACATATCAAAGTCCTGTGTGGCATCATTTCAATTGTCTGTGTGACAAACATATCAAAGTCCTGTGTGGCAACATATCAAAGTCCTGTGTGGCATCATTTCAGTTGTCTGTGTGACAAACATATCAAAGTCCTGTGTGGCAACATATCAAAGTCCTGTGTGGCATCATTTCAATTGTCTGTGTGACAAACATATCAAAGTCCTGTGTGGCATCATTTCAATTGTCTGTGTGACAAACATATCAAAGTCCTGTGTGGCAACATATCAAAGTCCTGTGTGGCAACATATCAAAGTCCTGTGTGGCATCATTTCAATTGTCTGTGTGACAAACATATCAAAGTCCTGTGTGGCAACATATCAAAGTCCTGTGTGGCATCATTTCAATTGTCTGTGTGACAAACATATCAAAGTCCTGTGTGGCACCATTTCAATTGTCTGTGTGACAAACATATCAAAGTCCTGTGTGGCAACATATCAGAGTCCTGTGTGGCATCATTTCAATTATCTGTGTGGCAACATATCAAAGTCCTGTGTGGCAACGTTTCAATGTCCTACATGATCTGATATCCAAAAACATGTAAACAATAACATATCTGTATTAATATCATGAAGCAGTGAGCTGAGTGATGATATGACATGTTTTTGAATGTAGGACTAAGTATAACTACAAACCTTTGTATAATCATGGTTCATTGAGAACATATTGGGATTATGTCAAGTAGTTATACTGTATTTACTATAATCACATTTTCAACTTCATAAAGTTTCAGTATAACTGAATATGATTGAGTTTATGTGATTAAATGGGTTATATATTTAATGTTCTTGACTGACCTGAGTTTATCTGCTTGTGAGCAGAATAATGGCTCCCAAACGAGGTCTACCGACTAAGAGATCTATCAGGAACATTACTAACTCTGAGCCGAATCAAGTTCCACCAGTAAATACTGAATCGAATCCAGATCCACAGGTTAATCTGGAAACAAATACTGCTCCACCAGTGAACCCTGGAGGGAACACTACTCCACCTGCTGGTGCAGGTGGATCCGAATCAAACGAAGCCATGATAGCACGGATTGTGCGTGAACAGCTATCAGCTTGTGGTGTTTTGATACCACATCAACCTCATATCACTGTGGGTTCTGGTGGGGACCACGCTCATAACGAACATACTGTTACTGGTGGCAATGCGGAAACTCATCATACCACTGGCACAACTACAACTACTCCTGATCCACCACGACAGGGATGTACTTACAAGTATTTTGCTTCCTGTAACCCTCCTACTTTCACTGGTAAGGAAGGAGCGGCTGGATTGCTAAGGTGGATCGAGGAAATGGAAACGAAACTTAAAATCAGCCAGTGTCTAGAGGAGCATAAAGTGTCTTATGCTGCCTGTTCTTTCAAAGAATCTGCTTTGACCTGGTGGAATACCCAGGCAAAAACGTTGGGCTCAGCCACAGTTGACTCAATGGGCTGGAATGAGTTTAAAACTCTGATTAGATCAGAGTACTGCCCACTCACTGAAATACAAAAGCTCCAGGAGGAATTCTGGAATCACACGATGATCGGAGTTGACTGTTTAGCGTATACTCAGCGTTTTCATGAACTCACATGTTTACTTCCCGATATGTTTCCTACTGAAGCAGCATTAATCGAGAAGTATATTAAGGTTTTGGTTCCCCAGATTCGGGGAATGGTGACTGCAGCAGAACCCACAACCCTTAAACGTGCAATTCTGTTGACCACTATGCTTACCGATGAGGCGGTAAGGAGTGGGATGTTGGTAACAAAAACACAGACGGCCGTGGGCCGTAGTGATGTCGGTACCTCAAATGTTTCTAAAGGTACCAAACGAAAGTGGTTTGGCAAATCTAAGGCGAGAGCTCCGGCTGAGATCAACCAGAGCAAACAAACTGTGAAAAACTACGGTGCTGTTACTACTGAGAAGAAAACTTACATTGGGCAGTCGCCTAAATGTACTCGGTGTTCATTTCATCATACGGGACAGTGTCCTACTTGTGCCAACTGTAATAGAGTTGGGCACTACACCAAGTATTGTAATTTACCTGCTCGCCAACCAAATCAAGCACCATACCAAACCACTCAAACAAACAGGTCATGTTACAAGTGTGGGAGTCCCGACCATTTGATAAGAAATTGTCCAAACAATAACAACACCAATCCGGGGAATGAAGCTAGAGGTAGAGCTTTCCAGATTGGTGTTACCGAGGCGAGACACGATGCTAACATTGTTACTGGTACGTTCTTACTCAATAACTTATATGCATCAATTCTCTTTGATACGGGGGCAGATAAGAGTTTTATCTCTCCAGAATTTGCATCATTACTATCATTGCCTGCGGTAGAACTAGAAACCCCTTATGTGATTGAACTTGCTAATGGCAAGTTAATCAAAACTAACAGTGTCATTCAAGGATGTTCCTTGAATCTGAATGATCATCTTTTTGATATTGATTTACTTCCTATTGAGCTTGGGAGTTTTGATATGGTGGTTGGTATGGATTGGTTGTCTGATAACCAAGCTGAAGTAATATGTCAGAATAAGGTGATTCGTATTCCTTTACCTGACGGTAACACACTGTTAGTTCAAGGTGAACAAGCTGGTAGAAAACTGGGTATCATTTCTTGTATGCAAACGCAGAAGTGTTTACGGAAAGGGGGTCCGGCCTTTCTAGCATATGTGATCAATAACAGCTCTTCACAAAAACATATCGAAGATATTCCAGCAGTCAAGGATTTTCCTGAAGTCTTTCCTGACGATATATCAGGATTACCCCCAGTGAGGCAAGTTGAATTTCGAATTGATCTAATTCCAGGTGCAGCACCTGTGGCTAAAGCTCATTATCGTTTAGCACCCTCAGAGATGCAAGAGCTTTCAGGTCAACTGCAGGAACTGTTAGACAAGGGTTTTATTAGACCTAGTTTCTCACCTTGGGGAGCACCAGTCCTTTTTGTGAAAAAGAAGGATCGATCGTTCAGGATGTGTATTGACTACCGGGAGCTCAATAAATTAACAATCAAAAATCGGTATCCATTACCACGTATAGATGATCTGTTTGATCAACTTCAAGGCGCTACTTACTTTTCAAAAATTGATTTAAGATCCGGTTATCATCAATTACGAGTGCATGAAGATGATGTTCCTAAAACTGCATTCCGAACTCGATACGGACATTATGAATTTCTAGTAATGCCGTTCGGATTAACAAATGCACCTGCAGTTTTCATGGATCTGATGAACCGGGTATGTAGGCCTTACTTGGATAAGTTTGTGATTGTATTTATTGATGATATTCTTATTTATTCTCGAAGCCAACAAGAACATGCTCAACACTTGAAACTGATCTTAGAACTTTTGGCACGTGAAAAATTATACGCCAAGTTCTCCAAGTGTGAGTTCTGGTTACGAGAAGTGCAATTTCTCGGGCACGTAGTGAATCAAGATGGAATTCAGGTGGATCCCAGTAAGATTAAAGCTGTAGAACAATGGGAAACACCGCGAACTCCAACTGAAATACGTCAATTTTTAGGGCTGGCAGGTTATTACCGTCGATTCATCAAGAACTTTTCAAAGATAGCCTTGCCATTAACTACATTGACACAGAAAAATCAACAGTTTATATGGGGTTCTCAACAGGAGGAGGCGTTCCAACTGTTGAAACAAAAACTCTGCAATGCACCTATTTTGGCATTACCGGAAGGTATCGATAACTTCACAGTGTACTGTGATGCTTCCCGCCAAGGTCTGGGGTGTGTTTTAATGCAGAACGATAAAGTGATTGCTTATGCTTCTCGACAGTTGAAAGTACACGAGAAGAACTATACCACTCATGATCTAGAACTTGGTGCAGCGGTGTTTGCACTCAAGATTTGGAGACACTATTTGTATGGAACTAAGTGTATTATATACACTGATCACAAAAGTCTTCAACACATTCTAGATCAGAAGATGCTTAATATGCGACAAAGGCGGTGGGTTGAACTATTGAATGACTATGACTGTGAAATTCGTTATCATCCGGGTAAAGCGAATGTCGTAGCTGATGCCTTGAGTCGCAAAGAACGAGTCAAACCGTTACGTGCGAAAGCACTAGGTATGACTATTCAAACCAGTTTAATTCCTCAAATCAAAGAAGCTCAGCAACAAGCTTTACAAACACCGAACTATCCTGCTGAGGAACTGAAGGGATTAGACAAGAAACTTGAAGTTAAGACTGATGGAATATTACATTTCAAAAGCCGAATATGGGTTCCTTTATTCGGTAACACAAGATCAATCATCTTGGATGAGGCACACAAATCCAGGTATTCTATTCATCCAGGTGCTGACAAAATGTATAAAGATCTTAAAGATTTTTATTGGTGGCCTGGAATGAAGAAACATATCGCAGAATACGTGGGTCGATGTTTAACGTGTCTAAAGGTTAAGGCTGAACATCAACGTCCTTCTGGGTTATTACAACAACCGGAGATTCCCATGTGGAAATGGGATCAGATCTCTATGGATTTCATTACTAAATTACCCAGAACATCGCACAATCATGACTCTATATGGGTTATCGTTGATCGCCTTACTAAATCTGCACATTTCATACCCATCCGAGAAGATTACTCTATGGATCGACTTGCTAAACTTTACATTAACGAGATTGTATCTCGTCATGGAGTACCCATCTCTATAATTTCTGATAGAGATAGTCGATTTACATCACGATTTTGGCAAACTCTTCAGAATGCTCTGGGCACACGAATCAATATGAGCACAGCTTATCATCCGCAAACTGACGGGCAAACTGAACGAACTAATCAAACTCTGGAAGACATGCTGAGAAGCTGTGTGATTGATTTTGGTGGTAGCTGGGATGTTCATCTTCCACTCGTTGAATTCTCATACAACAACAGCTATCATACCAGTATTCAATGCGCTCCATTTGAAGCACTTTATGGACGCAAGAGCAGATCACATGTCTGTTGGTCAGAGGTGGGTGAAAATCGAATCATAGGCCCAGAACTCATTCAAGAAACAACTGATAAGATCGCACTTATTCAAGAACGAATTAAAGCTGCTCGCGATCGACAAAAGAGTTATGCTGATAATCGTCGTAGACCTTTGGAATTTCAAATTGGTGATCTAGTAATGTTGAAAGTCTCACCAAGGAAAGGCATCTTCAGATTTGGAAAGAGAGGTAAACTTTCACCAAGATTTGTAGGACCATTCAAGATTCTCGAACGAATCGGATCAGTGGCCTATAGACTGGAATTACCTCCTGAACTCGGTAACGTTCATGATGTTTTCCATGTATCAAATCTGAAGAAGTGTCTAGCTGATGAAACATTAATCGTACCTCTGAAAGAGATTCAAATTGATAAGAAACTTCAGTTCAGAGAAGAACCAGTTGAAGTAATGGATCGAGAGGTGAAGGTACTAAAACGCAGTCGCGTACCTATTGTCAAAATTCGATGGAATTCACAGCGGGGACCAGAATATACGTGGGAACACGAAGATCAGATGAAACAGAGATACCCACACCTATTCTCATGATCAATTATTATCAAGTCAGTCTTCCCAAAATTTCGGGACGAAATTTTTCTAACAGGAGGAGACTGTGATAATTGCGTACCAAGAGTTACGTCCTCAAGGAAACGAGCACGTTTGATCGTGTTTAAAACCCACGCTGAATTGGCAGCCAAAAACGTGGGCGAAAACCGTGCGCGAAACGGAGTTACGGATTGTCCGGAATCGCAAAATGAAGTTTCCGTCGAAAAATGGACGAAAAAGCCATGGTGTGGTACGCCCCAGGTCGTGTGGATATGCCAGGCGATGCGCGCGGCTCATGTTGAAAATATCTGGCATTCAAACTTCCGCGCGGTACACCTAGAGTGGCTGCGGCTGGCCAGGCGATGCGCCTGGGAGGATCTGGTCGACCAACTTGCTTAAAAATCAACATTTTCATTCTTATCTCATTTTGTTCCTTCTCATCGACGCCAGCCAACACCATCCACGAAAATAACCATTCAAATCATCAAAAATTCAAGTTTGAAGGCCTCTCGACGTTTAGATTGCATCCAGAAGCTTTAAAACAAGTTCTGATCATTATTTCATCCGTTGGAATCCGTCAGATTAGGTAATGGTTCATTTTAAACCTTCTGGTTTGATTCTTATTGATTAAATCTTGATTTTGAACGTAATGATATAGTTAGGGTTGTTGATTATTGCCTAGATGATGGCTAGGATTGATTATAATTGATAAACTCGAACTGTTAACGGGTAAATCCTTGTTTTGAGCCGTTGTAATGCCCGGTTTGCATGGAATCATAACAATGGTTATAATGATTTAAACCATTTGATTATGACAATGTAGATGATTAGTTTGATTAATCTTTGACTTGTAACGTGAAAGCCATGTGTTTCAAACTAATCACAGTCATTAACATACTCACTGAAACGATTATCTGATGTGTTTGATAACAGTCAGATTAGTATGTTAAACATGGTTATTAAACCTATTCTAATACTACATTGTGATATTTCATGATATTCGGGTAATCAATAACAAGGACTAATCATTCCTAAGCCATTAAACTGTTTAGAAACTGCTTTGGCATTATAATCAACAACATTAACTATTTGGTTAATCTGACATCATACTGATTAATCAAGGGTGTCATCAACCTAGTATTGGGAATCTGAATCAGTGTAGGTTCCTACATTATCATACATTTTATGATATGCTATTAAGATAATCATTAAAAGATCTTATATTGGTTTGATGACTATTAAGACAGTGTCTTTGACATTGAACGTTCAAAAAGATTTAATCAGTAAGTTAAAACATTAATAACATATCAAACATAAACTAATGCAGAATCTCATCATTAGCATCAGTTGCGTGTGTTTCTACAATTTGAGACATCAAATGAGTTTCGTACAACCCCTTTTCTCTTTATTGATTTATAAACATCGGGGTAACTCTGCAAACTGTTTTCTGAACATATGATATGCATCACTGATATCTGTGTGATTTCATGTGATTTTTGTGTGATTTCATGGGATTTTGCCGTTAGTAATAACTATCACAGTATCAAAAGTCCTCATTCGTGAACTGTATCTAGTGAACCCATGTGCGGCCGAACAGGAACCATTGATAGTACTATTGGCTGACAACCCATTTGCTGGGAGGATTGCATCTCCCCTGGTGTGAATGTTTGGTACCTGTTTCCATAACAACTTCTTAATGTTAGTGATAGACATTAAGATAATGAGGCAATAAGATATTTACCGACGGGTAGTATCTTTGTGAACAAACAACCGTCCGAAAGGAACTAGATACGGGTCCCATGGATATCCAGAACTGAACTTTTCGTGAACAATACTTATCATATCATATTGTTTTAACTGAACTGTCGAACTCACCAGCTTTGTGCTGACGTTCCAAACTTAACATTTTTGCAGGTCAACGGTGATATCACGGTGAGGATGCACGTCACACTTATGTAATTAAGAAGTTTAGTTTGTGTAATAAACTAAGTTGTCATGTTACTGTATTGACGAAACCTTTGTAATGTATTATCCTTATTTTAAGTGAATATGTGTGCTGTGATATCGGTTCAAGTAAGTCACACCTCATCTCTGAGACATCACCACTATGCTTCCGCAACCAATAGAATGAGACGTATGACATCATCTCAGGTGAGGAGAGGTGGGGTGTGACAGGGTGGTATCAGAGCCACAGGTTATAGAAATTAGGTTGACTTAGAAACCTAGACTATAACCATAGGCTCGTGTAGTAACACAGAGAGCACCGAACATTTATAACCAACAAAACTTGTTTTTGAATTAAGCCAGGATAATCAGGTGCTACGAATTCCAGTTATGAGTGGCCAGCATAACTGAAATTCGTAACACGTGTACATTCTAGTTTGATTTAATTCAAGCAGAACACTAACAACAGTAATGACGAATAGTTGCGTTAAGATAGGAGGACGTCTCATATCATGTTTATGTTGAATATTTTATTCAATATTTATTTTATGGTACTGATCTGAGAATTCTGTTTATATAGCGATGGCAGACCAAGGGGAAAGATACATTTATCAACGGGGGCTATGCTAGGAAACCACGCCGGGAGCCAAGCCAGGGTCTCGCCATGCCGCGAGCAGGCCGCATCCAAGCCGTAGCAAGGCTGCCTTGTCCGAGCCAAACTGAGCCAAGGCCACCTAGTCAAACCACGTGCCGAGCCAAGCCGATTCGAGCCAAAATCAGTTTTGGACTATTCCGGATATTCGTGGGACGAGATCCGGATTCGGGTGATCATATTGTGTCAACTAGCGAGACCGTTTTCAATCCATCGTGTGGATTTAGAACCATTTGATAAAAGGTCAGTTTCTAAAATACCCTATGGTTGCGTTTTTTGAATTTAATTCTTGTTTAAACCGTTTGTAACTAGATCCTGCTTTGGGAATTGTTTCGAATTATGAATCGAAAGGTTACAAAACTTAAATGCTTCCGCTGTGTTAGATCTGATCTAACTATTTAATCTGGTTTTGTGAAAACTAATTTAATCAATTAATGTGATTAATTGAATCTGATTAAATGAAAAGTAACCTAGAATTCCCAACATGTTTAAGCAGGAAAAAATTGTCACACCCCCAATTTTCAACTAACGGAATCATACCGTTTGGGAACGTGACAAACCAGGATCTCAGATCATTAGACATAACGAAGACCTCTATATGAATTTCAAAACATACTTTGGTCTAAAACTGTAACATCAAAGCTTTCAAAGTTTGCGGAAGCGTTTTAAAACAATAATAATTGTAAAATGTAAATTACAATGCAAGGTTTTCAAATGTTCAAATCCAAATAACTATAATGTAAAGACATGCATGCGACTCAATCTCCTAGTCCATGCCTGCTTTCTTGTGCACCTTAGCGTCCTTAGAAAATATGTAAATCAAGTCAACACAAAGGTTGGTGCATTACACAGGTTTTAACATTCACAATTGCTTGAAACAACAGTTTGAATATAAGTTTGCAGATAACATAATCACACATGCATAGTCATGATAACTAGTCATATATACTATTTACATAAGTGGTCGACACCGAAGCTGACTAGTGCATGCTATCGTATGTTTTGCCTTGCCACTATTGTCTAGCACAAACAATAGTAATGAGTGTTTGGTCAGTCAAACACTTGCGTAGGTCCCATCTACCAAGTGAGGTTTGTCAAACCTAATAGATCTATTTCCAACTACCACGCTTTGCGCTACGGCAAACTAAACGGTTCGAAGTGTAAGGATTTTAAATGCTATGTTGTCACATAATGTAAACAGTTAACTCATGCAAGTGATATGTATCTAAAATGTTTGTTGCACATGTTTTCTCCCCCAAAACAGTTTAAAATAAGAAAGGGGCCGTGTATGCACCTTTGATTGTTGCAGAATGATCAAATACGTGAACTTGCTTAGATAATCCTCTTACGAAGGATCTGTGTTTAAACAATAACGTTGTGTTATTCGAGATGTCGTTTTGTGCTTGAAATCACATATGTGTCAACACACGTATGCTAGAGTGTTAGAAATGTGCATACGTAAATACGTGTGACATTGAAATCGTTTAAATAAAATCATATCTGATTTTATTTAAATAACCGTAATTATACGCGATTTCGTTTCCGATCTAAAATATGAATTTTATTATTCAAATGTGTTCGGGATTCCATTACGGTTCCAACGCAACTCGAACGGATTAAATCGGATTTAAAATGAGAAACTTATGAATAAAACATTAAAATAGTTTAAATTTCAAAAAAAAAACAGTTGGGGCCCGGGTTCGAACCCGTGACCTCCAACTCTACACACCCACGAACTACCATCTCAGCCCACCAACATTTGTTAACAAAAGGCCCAATTAAATCTTTTAAGCATAACCCAAACTGGTTCTTTCTTGATAACCTTAACCGAACTTTGAATCCCTCAATTAGTCCCCGATCGAACCCAAACACTTACGGGTCTTGTTCCTGGAGTCTAATCGACTCTGTAAACGATCTTAATTTGAAACATCATCCACCACAACCCGATTAATCGGGTATTAACAGGTTCGACTCAAGTTCTCAAAATCCCTAACTCAAATCGTTCAATTTGATAATGTAAGTCCACAAATTCATATGGTTTTCATTGAATAGAAAATTTCGAAACTATCAGTAGTGTTTAATTTGAATTTCACGCTCGATTGAACTGAAAACCCCCAACCGGATTTACCCAATGAACCCTAGAATCAAAATCTAACAATTCATTGATTAAATACCGAATTGATATGGAATTATCACTATTCGGAGTTGTCTGAAACTCCCTACATCAATCAATTCAATTCTTAAACAAATCTCGATTCAATCCCCTAACTCGTTTCTTATGAAAAACCTTAAAACTAGAAATCATTCAATTCGGTTTTTTTTAACCAAATTAGCATCTGAATTTCACAACCGAGATGTTTCTAAAACTCAATGTATAGTTTAATTCGATTATCAAACCTATTTGGACCGAAACCCCCAAACCGGTTTATTCAAAGAACCCTAGAAATCGAACTTGTATAATCCGATGTTAAAATCCAGAATTACCATGCGGATTTACTTAGTAGTGTTACAAGGAATGTGTAGGTGATGATACTTACCCGAATGGTTCTTGAATTGCTACAGATCGGCTATTTGGTTTTGTTTCGGCCTCCTCACACTCGAGTTCTTCGATTTACAGCTTCTCACTTCGAATTCTATGATGCAAAAGAACCTAACAATGCCGACTAAAGGTTCTGGAGTTTCGATTTCATGAATTATGATCCAATGATGCGAATTTGATAATGATACAAAACGGTTTCGATTTTTGAGTTAGCATTATAATAAATTCGAACGTTATGATAGAATTAACTGATTATAACCGATGATAATCATCAATGTGATGGTTATGAATGATTATTACAATTTACTATAGTGTATTGCTTAGAATTCCGAATTCCCCTCTTACGTGATGACGAATTTTGACTTTTAAGGTCAAAGTTATCCACTTCAATCCAAATACAAACTCAATCCTTGCAATTGTGGTATGTTTGGACTGATTTTGCCTAATTTCAACCCTTGAAATTTGTTTTTGTTCAATAACATAACATTTCGGTTTATTCTAGAGTTAACGGAGTTAACCCGAATTGCCGAATTGTCACTAATTGGTCAATTGGAATATTGTTGGGCTAGATTAATCCTTTTGGGCCTCATAAATACAATTGGGCCTACCTTGGGCCTCATTGGGCCTACCTTGGCCTCATTGGGCCTACCTTGGCCTCATTGGGCCTACCTTGGCCTCATTGGGCCTACCTTGGCCTCATTGGGCCTACCTTGGCCTCATTGGGCGTACCTTGGCCTCATTGGGCCTACCTTGGCCTCATTGGGCCTACTTCTATTCAATTGGGCCTCATAAGATACAATTGGGCCTACGAGAGTTAACGAGGTTAATTCGAAAATATCGGATTGTCACATCATCCCCTTGTTGAAAGAATTTTTGTCCCGAAAATTAGTATATGTTAGGAGTAATTAGGAAACTACTTACGAGTTTAAATCATACGTGTTAGTGTGATTTGATCATTCCGTGTGCTTGTGTGTACTTACACACAAAATCTAATGCTTGCAACATCACAACTAAGTATGATCGTTCAATATGATTGTTTGTGTGTACACTAGTTAGTTCACCTAACTGTGACTGTTTGTGTTTGATCATACTTTGCTGTGTAGCCTCACACATAGTGAGTGTTACAACTGTTTGTACTATGTAACCCCGCACATAGTAAAATGTGTGTAACTAATCATGCATGTACTACCATAACATGTAACATATGAAATGTAGCACATAAAATGTATAAAATGTAATGTGTAGCACATAAAATGTATAAAATGTAATGTAGCACAAATGTTTATAACAAAACCAATTGAATAAAGTGTTTGTGCTTACAGTTTGAAATTTGCAGTGTTGATGTGTGAAGCATCACATCATCCCCTTGTTGAAGGAAATTTCGTCCCGAAATTTAGCGTGCACTCTCAGTGTTTGTAGTTGTTGTTTTGAACAGATAAGGATATTTCTTCATCATTTGATCTTCTCGTTCCCATGTGAATTCAGGACCACGTCTTGAATTCCACAGAACTTTGACTATTGGAATCTTGCTTTGTTTAAGTTGTTTGACATCTCGGTCCATGATTTCTAATGGTTCTTCAATGAATCGTAACTGTTCATCCACTTGTATTTCCTCCAGTGGCACAACCAATGTCTCATCAGAAAGACATTTCTTTAAATTCGATACGTGAAAGACATCATGAACTCCACTGAGTTCATCCGGTAATTTTAGTTGATACGCAACCGGACCAATCCTTTTCATAATCTCAAAAGGTCCTACGTAACGTGGACTAAGCTTCCCGCGCTTGCCAAATCGTATTACAACTTTCCAAGGTGATACCTTTAGAAGAACTCTGTCTCCTACTTGGAATTCCAACGGCTTACGACGTTTGTCAGCATAACTCTTCTGTCGATCCCGAGCCGCTGCCATACGGTTCCGGATTTGTACAATCTTCTCCGTCGTTTCGTGTACTAGTTCAGGACCTGTAATCTGACTGTCACCAATTTCAGCCCAGCAAACTGGTGAACGACATTTGCGACCATACAAGGCTTCAAACGGTGCTGCCTGAATACTTGTATGATAACTATTGTTGTAAGAGAATTCCACTAACGGTAAGTGGTTTTCCCAGCTATCACCAAAGTCAATTACACAAGCCCGTAACATATCCTCGAGTGTTTGAATCGTACGTTCACTCTGACCGTCGGTCTGTGGATGATAGGCGGTACTCATATCCAAACGAGTTCCCAATGACTTATGGAGTGATTTCCAAAAGTTGGAAGTAAATCGCGCATCCCGATCTGATATGATGGAAATTGGCACGCCATGCCGTGCTACCACTTCCTTAATGTAAATGCGAGTCAGTTTCTCCATTTTGTCGGTTTCCTTGATTGCTAAGAAATGTGCAGATTTCGTTAATCGATCGACAATTACCCATATGGTATCACAACCACTCGGTGTACGGGGTAACTTAGTAATGAAGTCCATCGAAATCTGTTCCCACTTACACATCGGTATCTCTGGTTGTTGCAGTAAACCAGATGGCTTCTGGTATTCAACTTTGACTTTCGAACAAGTCAAACATTTTCTAACGTACTTAGCAATATCAGCTTTCATGTGAGGCCACCAATACAGTGCCTTCAAGTCATGATACATCTTGTCTGATCCCGGATGGACTGAATACCTGGATTTGTGTGCTTCATCCATCACGAGTTCCCTTAAACCTCCATACAAAGGTATCCACAGTCGATTGATGAAATAACGAATCCCATCAGGTTTAACATCCAATTGTTCCTCCATTCCCTGTAAGGATTCCTGTACCAAGTTTTCCTTTTTCAAGGCCTCAAGCTAAGCACTGCGTACCTTGTCAGGTAAGTCAGTATGTATCGTCATCATAAGTGCGCGAACCCGTCTTGTTGATGTGTCTTTTCTGCTTAAAGCATCAGCTACCACGTTAGCTTTTCCCGGGTGATACTTAATCGCGCATTCGTAGTCATTCAACAACTCAACCCATCGTCGCTGTCTCATATTAAGCTCCTTCTAATCAAAGATATGTTGCAAACTCTTATGATCAGTGTAAATGGTACACTTAGTTCCATACAGGTAATGCCTCCAAATCTTCAAAGCAAAAACCACTGCTCCTAACTCCAAGTCATGAGTAGTGTAATTCTTTTCGTGTGGTCGTCGCTGCCTTGAAGCATAAGCAATCACTTTATCACGTTGCATCAACACACATCCCAAACCCTGTGTAGATGCATCACAATACACCACAAAGTCTTCCGTCCCTTCCGGTAAGGACAGAATCGGTGCACTGCAGAGTTTCTGTTTCAATAACTGGAATGCAGCTTCCTGTTTATCTGTCCAATTATACTTCGTTCCCTTATGCGTAAGAGCTGTAAGTGGTTGAGCGATCTTTGAGAATCCCTCAATGAATCGTCGGTAATAACCCACCAAACCAAGGAATTGTCGTACTTCGGTAGGAGTCTTTGGTGCTTCCCAATTCTTAATTGCTTCAATCTTTGCCGGATCAACGTGAATGCCCTTTTCATTGACTATATGACCCAAAAATTGTACTTCTCGCATCCAAAAATCACTTTTCGAGAACTTAGCGTACAATTGTTCCTGTTTCAGTAATTCTAATAGCAATCGGAGATGTTCAGCATGCACTTCTTCGGTTTGAGAATAGATGAGAATGTCATCAATGAAAACAATGACAAACTTATCGAGATAAGGTTTACAAACACGATTCATGAGATCCATGAATACTGCTGGAGCGTTTGTCAACCCAAATGGCATGACCAAGAACTCATAATGGCCATAGCGCGTCCTGAATGCTGTCTTTGGAATATCCTCCTCTTGAACTCTTAGTTGATGATAACCCGATCTGAGATCAATCTTCGAGTAGTAGCTCTAACCTTGCAACTGATCAAACAGATCGTCAATTCTAGGTAACGGATACCGGTTTTTGATAGTAACCTTGTTAAGTTCCCGGTAATCGATACACATACGGAAAGTCCCATCCTTCTTCTTAACAAACAAAACTGGAGCTCCCCACGGTGAAAAACTAGGTCGTATGAAACCCTTGTCCAACAACTCTTGCAGTTGTGTCGATAACTCTTGCATCTCTGACGGTGCAAGTCGATAAGGCGCCCTAGCTATCGGTGCTACATCTGGTGTAAGGTCGATTCGGAATTCCAACTGTCTGATAGGCGGTAATCCCGGCAAGTCTTCTGGAAATACTTCCGGAAATTCACAAACTACTGGAATGTCTTCAACCTTCTTCTCAGCTACCGGCTTTTCAGTTATCAGTGCTATAACTGCCGTATGACCTTTACGCAGACATTTATGTGCTTTCATACAAGATATGAGACGCAGTGGCGTACTGCTCTTCTCGCCTTGTACATACAATGTCTCTCCATGCGAAAGAGGTATACGAACGATCTTTTCACGGCATACTATTTCAGCCTGGTGTTTGGACAACCAGTCCATGCCAATGACTACATCAAAACTACCTAAAGCAATAGGCATAAGATCAATTTCTAATGTTTGACCCATCAAAACTACCTAAAACTACCTACAGTGTATGGACTATCTAAGGCAGTGGGACTAACATTTAGCAACTTAGCAAGTGAACTAGATACAAAACTCCGATCGGCACCAGTGTCAAATAACATAGAGGCATAGTGATTATTTAAGAGGAACGTACTCGTAACAATGTTGGGATCCTCCCGTGCTTGACGTCCTCCAATCACAAACGCCCTGCCCCTAGCACCATTGTTGTTGTTGTTGTTATTGGTGCCATTGCCGTTACCGTTGCCGTTGCCATTGCCATTTGTATTGTTATCCCGGCCTTTCTTGAGTTGTGGGCAATCCTTTTTAAAGTACCCCATCTTACCACACTCGAAACAACCCTTCTGTGCGTTGTTCTGGTTGTTATTCTGATTGTTGGAATTGTTCTGTAGCTCTCCACGGCAATCCTTAGCTACATGTCCAACTTTACCACACCGTTGGCACTTAACTTTATCACACTGATTTCCCGCATGATGAAATCCACACCTGTTGCACTTTGGATGTTTACCAATATAACCCCCTGACGATGATGATTGCTGACCACTATTCGAGTTGTGATAAGACTTGTTTGAATCCTGCCTTCGGTTCTGCTGAAACGGTTGTTGGTTATAGTTCTTGGTGTTGTTGCTTTCCCACTTTCTCTTGTGGTCACCTACTTTGGTAGCTGATGTTCGTTTAGGCAGAGTTCCCTGCAACACCGCCTGATCAGTCAGTTGGTGCGCTAAACGAACAGCTTGTTGAATTGCTGTGGGATTTGCAGAAGTGACCAATCCCTGGATCTGAGGCACCAATCCCCCGATGTACCTCTCTATCCACTTGCTTGCGGGGGTAGCCATGTGAGGTAGAAGTCTGGCCAGTTCATGTGACCGGGTCGTATATTCCTCAATGTTTGACCCCTCCATCTTGAGGTGCCAATACTCCTCCTCTAATTTCTGCATCTCACTGCGAGGACAGTACTCCTCCTGCAGTAAAGTCTTAAAACCATTCCATGTTAAGGCATTGGCCTCACCCAATCCCAAAGTTTGGACATTCGAGTTCCACCAAGTCAATGCTGGACCCTCCAACGTTCCCGTAGCATACTTTACTTTACTCTCATCAGGACAGTTGCACATCTCAAACACTGATTCAGCCTTCTCAATCCATCGAAGGAGTCCAATGGCCCCCTCCGATCCTTTGAAGTTATGTGGCTTACAGTCCAAGAACATCTTGAACGTGCACGCCTGTGGGTTCACCAATCCCCCAGCTGGACCATGTGGCCTTGTATTGTGTGTCTGAGCGTAGTTCGCGATAGCCTCCGCGACCCTGTTATTAATCAGCTCATTGAGCTCAGCAACTGTCATGTGAACGTTCCCCTCAGCCATTATCTTCCTAGTTAAAAGAAATGTTAGAGCGTTATCAAAGTCCAATGTGAAACGTGTAAACAATACAACAAACATCAAACATGTAATGTAGAAATCAACACAACTGTTGTCAATAATAATAGTTTTTTCAATAGATAGAAATCTGTTTTGAGTACAATACTTTCAAAATCAAACATAAGTTTTCAAACTTCTAATATAGGGACACAACCTGCCCCTAATAAGTTTAAACAAAATAAAGAAAATCAATCATCCTCAACAGTGGATTCAGGATCAGAATCAACAGTTGGTGCTGGTTCTTCCCCTTCCTCCTCTTCATCCTCTTCCTCCTCTTCTTCATTCTCCGAGACCACCAAATCTTCCAAGGCTTCAAGTCTGCCTTCCAAAATCTTAGCTCAGTTCTCAGAAGCTTCAAGACAACCAATCAAATGGATGATCTCATCTAGCATGTCATTAACCAGATGGGCAAGATTATCTTGTCTTTCATTTGCATCCCAGAGTTCCCGAACATTATACTCAATTTTGTCATTCGCCCAGTACAAGTCCTCACGCAGTTTGGCAATCTCCTCAGAATCAGTCCGTTACCTCTTAGGCTCCGGAACATCCAGTGCAGGTGGTGGATGAGTAGAAGGTCCCTCAGCAGGAATCTCCTGAGTATCCTCTACTGGCTCCTCCTCCGGATCCTCATCCGGATCCTCATCCGGGTCCTCATCCGGATCCTCCTCCGGATCCTCCTCCGGGTCTGAATCATCTCTCTTAGATGGTGGAGGAGATGGGATAGGTGGTGCTGGTGATGATGGTGGTGCTGGAACTACCGGCTCCTCATCCTCCGAATCATCAATGTATATGTATGATGAAGATGCCATGCCTGTTACATAATACCATATGTAAGTGCAGTGCCATGGAATGTGTAAGCAAGTCTATTACATAATGTCATATGTAATTTCTAAGTGATATGTGTAAGCACGCGTGTCTAATGTCTAACAGTCATAGTCTAAGTCTACAAATGCAAACCTAGTTCGCTATAACCAATGTCTCTGATACCAATCTGTCACACCCCTAATTTTCAACTAACGGAATCATACCGTTTGGGAACGTGACAAACCAGGATCTCAGATCATTAGACATAACGAAGACCTCTATATGAATTTCAAAACATACTTTGGTCTAAAACTGTAACATCAAAGCTTTCAAAGTTTGTGGAAGCGTTTTAAAACAATAATAATTGTAAAATGTAAATTACAATGCAAGGTTTTCAAATGTTCAAATCCAAATAACTATAATGTAAAGACATGCATGCGACTCAATCTCCTAGTCAATGCCTGCTTTCTTGTGCACCTTAGCGTCCTGAGAAAACATGTAAATCAAGTCAACACAAAGGTTGGTGCATTACACAGGTTTTAACATTCACAATTGTTTGAAACAACAGTTTGAATATAAGTTTGCAGATAACATAATCACACATGCATAGTCATGATAGCTAGTCATATATACTATTTACATAAGTGGTCGACACCGAAGCTGACTAGTGCATGCTATCGCATGTTTTGCCTTGCCACTATTGTCTAGCACAAACAATAGTAATGAGTGTTTGGTCAGTCAAACACTTGCGTAAATCCCATCTACCAAGTGAGGTTTGTCAAACCTAATAGATCTATTTCCAACTACCACGCTTTGCGCTACGGCAAACTAAACGGTTCGAAGTGTAAGGACTTTTAAATGCTATGTTGTCACATAATGTAAACAGTTAACTCATGCAAGTGATATGTATCTAAAATGTTTGTTGCACATGTTTTCTCCCCCAAAACAGTTTAAAATAAGAAAGGGGCCGTGTACGCACCTTTGATTGTTGCAGAATGATCAAATACGTGAACTCGCTTAGATAATCCTCTTACGAAGGATCTGTGTTTAAACAATAACGTTGTGTTATTCGAGATGTCGTTTAGTGCTTGAAATCACATATGTGTCAACACACGTATGCTAGAGTGTTAGAAATGTGCATACGTAAATACGTGTGACTTTGAAATCGTTTAAATAAAATCATATCTGATTTTATTTAAATAACCGTAATTATACGCGATTTCGTTTCCGATCTAAAATATGAATTTTATTATTCAAATGTGTTCGGGATTCCATTACGGTTCCAACGCAACTCGAACGGATTAAATCGGATTTAAAATGAGAAACTTATGAATAAAACATTAAAATAATTTAAATTTCAAAAAAAAACAGTTGGGGCCCGGGTTCGAACCCGTGACCTCCAACTCTACACACCCACGAACTACCATCTCAGCCCACCAACATTTGTTAACAAAAGGCCCAATTAAATCTTTTAAGCATAACCCAAACTGGTTCTTTCTTGATAACCTTAACCGAACTTTGAATCCCTCAATTAGTCCCCGATCGAACCCAAACACTTACGGGTCTTGTTCCTGGAGTCTAATCGACTCTGTAAACGATCTTAATTTGAAACATCATCCACCACAACCCGATTAATCGGGTATTAACAGGTTCGACTCAAGTTCTCAAAATCCCTAACTCAAAATCGTTCAATTTGATAATGTAAGTCCACAAATTCATATGGTTTTCATTGAATAGAAAATTTCGAAACTATCAGTAGTGTTTAATTTGAATTTCACGCTCGATTGAACTGAAAACCCCCAACCGGATTTACCCAATGAACCCTAGAATCAAAATCTAACAGTTCATTGATTAAATACCGAATTGATATGGAATTATCACTATTCGGAGTTGTCTGAAACTCCCTACATCAATCAATTCAATTCTTAAACAAATCTCGATTCAATCCCCTAACTCGTTTCTTATGAAAAAACTTAAAACTAGAAATCATTCAATTCGGTTTTGTTTAACCGAATTAGCATCTGAAATTCATAACCGAGATGTTTCTGAAACTCAATGTATAGTTTAATTCGATTATCAAACCTATTTGGACCGAAACCCCCAAACCGGTTTATTCAAAGAACCCTAGAAATCGAACTTGTATAATCCGATGTTAAAATCCAGAATTACCATGCGGATTTACTTAGTAGTGTTACAAGGAATGTGTAGGTGATGATACTTACCCGAATGGTTCTTGAATTGCTACAGATCGGCTATTTGGTTTTGTTTCGGCCTCCTCACACTCGAGTTCTTCGATTTACAGCTTCTCACTTCGAATTCTATGATGCAAAAGAACCTAACAATGCCGACTAAAGGTTCTGGAGTTTCGATTTCATGAATTATGATCCAATGATGCGAATTTGATAATGATACAAAACGGTTTCGACTTTTGAGTTAGCATTATAATAAATTCGAACGTTATGATAGAATTAACTGATTATAACCGATGATAATCATCAATGTGATGGTTATGAATGATTATTACAATTAACTATAGTGTATTGCTTAGAATTCCGAATTCCCCTCTTACGTGATGACGAATTTTGACTTTTAAGGTCAAAGTTATCCACTTCAATCCAAATACAAACTCAATCCTTGCAATTGTGGTATGTTTGGACTGATTTTGCCTAATTTCAACCCTTGAAATTTGTTTTTGTTCAATAACATAACATTTCGGTTTATTCTAGAGTTAACGGACTTAACCCGAATTTCCGAATTGTCACTAATTGGTCAATTGGAATATTGTTGGGCTAGATTAATCCTTTTGGGCCTCATAAATACAATTGGGCCTACCTTGGGCCTCATTGGGCCTACCTTGGCCTCATTGGGCCTACCTTGGCCTCATTGGGCCTACCTTGGCCTCATTGGGCCTACCTTGGCCTCATTGGGCCTACTTCTATTCAATTGGGCCTCATAAGATACAATTGCGCCTACGAGAGTTAACGAGGTTAATTCGAAAATATCGGATTGTCACAAAAATGTTTTATAAAATAGTGATTGTGCAGTTTGAGTCAAAATTATGTTTTTGACAAATGTGTAGACCGTGGTTGATGGTGTCCTTGCTATATATTTAAAAACAAGCGTCATGCATGTATTTGTTGCTTGTTTCTGGTAGGAAACAACCCTGGCATATGTGTCGGTACAGGACAGTTAATTGATCAATTGACTATATTTGGCTGGTGACGACCGGGCCTGCAGAGGGTGAACGTGACCCTAGACAGTGGCTTGATATTACTATAGATGCAATATAAGGACTATCTCACTATGGACTTGGCAGATGTTAACCATACCGTGGACTTGGCGGATTGGTATTTGGGTTTTGGTAACCTGGTGGTTTTGGGTTCAGGTAACCCGGTTATTGGTTTAAAACTATTATGCATAAAGTTTGCTTGTTTTATGATTATGAATTCCATTTATTATTATTTTAAACGTGTCATATAAATCTTTTCCTAGTTGTGTTATTTTAATTTTTGTATGATTAAAACTTAGAACTGGCCAGGGAAAACTGATCCTTTTGGAGTATGCATATCAGGAAAAGATAAGGCTTCGTGTAGCCATGGCAAGGGTAAGGTGTGATGGAAAAGAATAGCAAACTATTGGAAATTTTGGCATATGTATAATGATGTAAACTATATCATGCTGGCATCTTGTATTTGAACTTGTGTTATATTCATAAAAGTTATGCAGCTTATCTTTGTTATACCATGTGTTCTGTTAAAATTCGAATTTAGTGATGGTTCTGGGAGACGGGCGTCACAAAAAAAACTCATAGAACTCCAAAGGTCAATTCTGTAAATCCGTGGTTTCCTTTTTCCTTCCAAATCCGTTCCTGGTTCAAGCCTCTTTCGTCCGGTCCAACCCCAAAGTCGTACAAAACAAGATCGATTTTTAAGAAGTTAAACTCTATTGTGACAATGAGTATACGTGTCGTAATTAGTTCAGAAATTCAAGGGTGTACATGACAAAAGCGGAGAATATTGTAGTGCGACAGTGATGATGACGATAACAAACACATAATCAAATACGAGGATAATCTCAAGACAAAATGGGAATCCTAAGAATCACATAAACATGAAACAAAAGAAAATACAAACGTCTTGTGAGGGAAAAAATAAATCAAATCTGAATGAGATAACATTCTGGGATATCAATCTAACAAGATAAAGATGGGTGACGATCCATGTGAATATGTTGTAGAATTATACATCAAATGATATCTTTGCAGTATAAAACAATATCAGAAGATTTGACAAACGTTGCTTTTGTGTGGGTGATTATTCATACAAATGCATACGTAAGTTTTATACCTCTGAAAAAATTAATAACTATTTTAAAACACTTTCACTAAATGTTTTAATAAACAAACATAAAACGAAGATAAAATTTACTTGTAAATAATGAATAATAAAAATTGGTACACATCGGCCCATTCATACGAATGAACTGTATTCGTACGAATGAACCATCAGTAGTGAAGCCTTTAAACTGAAGAGCCATTTGTGCGAATGGGAGCCATTCGCATGAATAACTCATTCGTGCGACAACACAAGTATAAAAGCAATACTTACGTTTTTCATTCTCATTTTCACCCAACTCACCCAACCGAAACCCTATTCACCCCTCACGAAATTTCGGTTATTTCCACACGAAATCGGACCATTTAAGCTTCCAAATCGTGTGTATTTCATCCCCAACATCCTCATTTCCAGATTTCAACCATTCTCAAGCCTTTTCGGTCAAATACGAGCTGCACAGCAAACAACTCACGATTTCAAAAATGGCGTTCTTGGTGAATCGGCAAGCGAATGAGCCATACGAAGGGCTCATTCGTGCGAATGAGACACTCTATTCACCGGAGAAACTCATCAGAAAGAACCTCTGGACGAATGAACACCTGCACGAATGAAATGGACTCATTCGCATGTGATAACCATACAAATATAGATCTATTCGCACGAATGGATCACTAGAATGAGAATGGACATTCGCCTAACCCTATTCACGCGAAATAAGGTCATTCATACAAACAGACCATTCGTACAAAGAGGAGATAAAAAATGGCTAATTGTCGAGCGTTCTCTCAATACTATCAGTATCGTTAGAACCAATCGTTAGCCCAAATTTAAAATATAATCATAACTAATAACAAATTGAAATACATTTTCCAAACTCACATTAGGAAGAATACACTAGAACTCCCACATCAATTAATCATGGAAAAAATGAAAACATAGGATTCAAACCGAATGGATACATCGAGAGTTTTTTTTTTGACGACCTACGACCCATAACCACGGGTGAGTTCATAGACTCCTTTTTCTTTAACTTTTTTCCTTCAAAATCATTTGGGGCTGAGAACATAAAACCTCTTATTCATATGATATTCGAATAAGATTTATTTTCAAATCTTTTAAATAAAGAAATTATTTCGAAAGCTCTTATTCGAATATTATTAAAATAAACATTTTTAAACATGTTTTACTAAGCGTTCATCGCATCACAGCTTTTCAAACTCCAGAGACAATAATTTTCAAATACTCAATGTAACATCTGTGCCGGAAGCATTGCCGGAACAGTGATCGCTACAGTAACTTTCACAGTAACTCAGGTACACCTTACGTCATACTATGTTTATGCTATTTACCCTTGAGGCTTAACACTAAACTATTATGAGATTGTCTGAAATCTGATTAAAACCTTAGGGTTTAACAGTCAGAAACACATCAGACAACACAGAACAGATACACACGTTTGATTTGATGATACTATGTATAAACGTATGTGAGGAAACACAAGTTAAAGCAAAGAATTCAGTATTGTTTCAGAATAGCGAGCTGACAGTGTGTTTGCGTGGGTGACGATTCACACAAACATATCTGTGAGTTTAACATACTGAAATAATGGCTGAAAAGTAGAAAACAAAATTCGGAATGCAAAACCATCGTCGTGTTCGATCGGGTGACGATTCGAACGACTACGCGTGATGGCGACGCGTTCCGACGAAACGAAAACGAAAACGATACGAACGATAATAAATCTAAGGAAATCTAATATTTCATGTTTTACAATTTTGAAACTCATCAGAAATAAATTAAAAAGAAACCAAATTAAATTTAAAATACGTAGAATACACGAACAATTAACGAAACGCGTAAAAATAACAAATTACGATAGATAATTCAAGGAATACGATATTTAGAATATTGACTAGTAATAACCACCTTCCAAATGTTTAAAATATAGTCTCTTTATTTAAGTTACGAGAAACGCGCGTAACGTGCTGGAAACGTGACGGAAATGAAAACCGAGCAACCGAAACGAACCCGAACACCCACGGGGTATTTAAACACAAATTGAAGTCATTTAATTCATTTCTTACAATCTCACTCTCTCTCTCTAAAGGAAAAACCCTTCACCCTCTCTCTCAAGAATTTTCAACTTCCAACTACAAGATCTTGTTCGTTTGTTGGTGAAATCTCATGTTCTTGGTGTCCACGCGAAGATCTCGAGCTCCTCTACCAAGAAGTACAACAGATCTGACGATTTACCCATCCGAATTTGAGGTATTAGAGTTTAAAAATTCGGAATACTAGGGTTTTTGGTACTTATGGGGCGACACACTCACATTAACCGGTATAACGACCCTATCACACACACCCTACTCGCTTGGGAACTCCTTAGGACCTAGCGTTGACATGGGAGCAACTTGCAACATCATTAGATTCGATGGTGGTGACGCTGGAAGCCAGAAGAAGAACAGGTTCGTGGGTCTAGCAGGTGGCCGAGCACTGGCCGAACCTGTTAGACCGAACCCTGTGTTATTCCCGCGAACCTAGGCTCATGCACCGAACCTCCCTGAAGCTGTCGAACCCATGGGAGGCTCCATTGCCGAACCCTCCTTGCTGATATCACCAGGCGAACATGGTTGGTCAGACCCGGGGGCCGAACCCTCTTGCTTCCCAGCCGAACCTTATGGCAGCGCAAACATAGCCGAACCTCCTACACCTCCAGCAAACCTGAGATAGATGAACAAACCTTCTAGCCCGAACCCTTGCATGAGGGACGAACCAGTTGCATGACGAACCTTCACTGTTGACTTGTAGGCTCACGAACCTCACTGGCCGAACTATCCTTCGCAAACCCAACTATGACCCATGAACCTACCTTAGCCAAACCATCACATGGGCTGCGAACCGAGAGCTGGGCGAACCTCACCACCGGCGAACCTAGGTGGCCAATAGAGGAGCCACGAACCTGTAAACTTGAGCCGAACCTTAGCCAAACTCACCAGAGGTTCGCTTGAAATGAGAGTCTCACTTTTCTGATTCGGACAAACCAAATTTCTAGGTCTAGGTTAGGCCCACACCCCAAGTGATCCATGCAAGTTAACCAGCCCAACCTTTTATTTGCTACGACCCACCATGAGTTACTCAGCCCCAAATAATATGAATTCCGCCCAATTTAGTAGCCCACGCTCTTTGCTTTAGCCATGTTTAATAATTCAGTCCAACAAATTTTCGGCCCATGTGTGTTAATCGGCCCACACACATACGACTTCTAAGCCCAATTACACATAAGTGACCAAGGGATTATCCGGCCCAATGGATTCAAAATGTAAGGAACCCACAAACGAACGCTTAACAATAAATGATAAACTCATATGTGAATTATCACTTTGGATATTACAAAGGCGATGAAAAGATTATTAGGCAAAGCATGCAAAGACTCAAGGTTTTACTTTATAAGGTATAAAGGTTAAACTAAACTTTAAAGTTGAGAATTTGCAAACAAATAAATAAAAGTAAATAATATTTTACGCAATATGATGAATTTCCGGGCCGGATAATGAACGAGGCTAGTGTTGCCCAAATTAAGGCTAACACAAACACACACGCAAACGCGTACGCAAAGAATCATATGTATAAGTTATAAACCAAGTGAAATCAATACAGGATTGTGAACACTACAACAAACACAACAACGAGCGCGTGCATCCTTGTGTTTTGACTTAGTCAACCACTACAAACACAAGGTGAGTTCATTTGTCCCTTTTCAAACATATTTGTTTTACTTCGGAACTGAGAAGCATGTTACACATTTTAAGAAATTATTGAAATGTTTACAAATGCTTTTACATTTATACATGATGCTTATACTAATACTTAAAGCTTGGAAACTCTATTTGAGAAACTATAAACTCGATGCTAAATCACACGCTTGATGCTTATTCTTGAAACTATATGCTCAGACTTTATGCTCAATGCTTATGCTATAAATTTAATACTCAAACAATATGCTTAGACTTTATGCTCAATGCTTATGCTTGAAACTATATGCTCAGACTTTATGCTCAAGACTTGTGCTATAAACATTATGCTTAAACTACATACACCATGTTGATGTTATGGATTATGTGCTCAAACTATATGCTAATGCTTGAAACTATATGCTCGAAGCTATGATTGTGTGCGAATGCTAAGCTTGTATCTAATCATGGGCTACGTGATTGCTAAACGACTGCTAGAGCAGAGCTTGTACCCATACATTGAGATACGTGGAAGCTAAACTATGACGATGCTAAGCTGTTATCTATATAAGAGACACGTGATTGCTAAACGACTGCTAGAGCAGGGCTTGTGTCTGCTTATATGAGATATGTAAATGCTAAACTATTTGTGTGTGCACGGCTTGTGTATGTATGAGATACGTGATTGCCAAACGACTGCTAGAGCAAGGCTTGTATCTTTATATAGGAGACACGTAATTGCTAGATTATTCGGAAACTAAGCTGAAACCAATTCATGAGATACGTAATGGCTAAACACTGCTAGAGCAGAGCTTGTATCTAGCCGTGGACTACGTGATTGCTAAACGACTGCTAGAGCAGAGCTTGTACCCACGCATGAGATTGGTGAAAGTTAAAGTATGATGTGTGAAACTATGATGCTTGTAAAACTTATTCTAAAGCTAATACTATTGAATGCTATAAACTTATAATCTTTTAAGCAGTACATTAAAGCTATAATGGAGACTGGATGGTATGGTAGGTAAAATGCTTAATTATCATTAACAACAATGTCATATACGGATTAGTATGTGGTGGGACGGCGTCTGGGCGGGTTGTAGGCTCGACTCAGGGGTATGCCCTATATATAAGCATACCGATGTGGATATTACATGTGATGTTAACGAGGTTAAGGTTTTACCGAAAGAGGTTTGCTAAAGCTATTTTTAAACGTACAAACTACATGAACTCACCAACCATTGTGTTGACTTTATTTTCTTACATGCTTTCTCAGGTGACGCACAAGATTAGACTCAGGCTTTTGGATTGCATGCTAGGTTGCCCAGATAGAGGACCTAGCTGACTTTTGGAAGCACAACTTTTGTTATTAATACGAATCACTTTTGGATGTCTTGTACATATACAAGATAGAAAACATTCGATTCTTTTGACAGGTTTACCGGGTTAAATTACTGAACATTGATATTGTTATTTAACTTTGTAATCCTAGTTTAATGTTTTATTGTGCTTTAGTTATTCTTAACATTGATGCTATGTAAACAATCTGATCATCACGATTATCACTCACGATATCGCGCCCCGATAACCTTCCGCCTGGCGGGAAAGCCGATCCATTCCCGCCGGCTCGGGGTGTGACACTCAAACACAATTCAGCTAGGAAGTGTCCATCAACCATAACATTCAGAGGCTTTGAGCCCAACCAAGAGATGAATGGACACAATCTGAGGAATTGTGTTAATTTACAAATAAAAAATCTGTATTTTCATGCGAATCATCATTTACAAACAAAAACTTTAGTAGGATGTCTGTATAGGGTAATTCACAAGAACATGTGTCCACACAACATACACATAGGAATTCGAGTAGGAATTCTCAAGTAAGTCCTTTTTTCAAGAGTCATTTACCATTAGTTGACAGGTGTCAACTGGCGGTAACGTTGGTGATACCATAAGTCTAACAAACTTCCAGCACTAAGGCCGGTACGTTACGCGAACAAACACAAAGGTGGATCAAATCTCGGATCAGATCCCAACAATGGCAACTCAAGTTAGGTTTGGAAAATGATCACATTTGTGATATTACTGACAGATTTCACTAATAAACTAAATTAAACATTTTCAGTTGAGATATGACATAAATGATTTTAAAAATAGTGTCTAAACCAGACAAAATGTGGTACTAGACAAACGATGCGAGACACAAGAAGGAGAGAGATGAAATAAGTCTCCCTTTTCCTATCAAAGGCAACGTCATGCCCTGTCAAGCATGAGGTGGGCTGGCGGATCCACTTGTTGGTACATATGTCATATATATAAGCATTCCTTGTCTTGGTGAGACAATGTCGGTTGGTGAGGAGGTAATGGGAGGTAAACTTGTGTGATTTTACAATTAACAAAATCTAAAAATCTCCGATTTCAGAAGTAAACATGAATAAACATACATTTTGAAGAGACTTTTCTAAACAAATGTGAAAATCCATTTTCATTTCCAAAACAAGTGAACTCCTTACTTGTCATTACATTACTATCGTGGAATGTCAAGGTTGTGTGGTGAAACTGCCTTCTGACATTCTGGAACAGTAGTGATAACGAAATACAGGGAGTGATCTTGTTCAAATGTGTAAAACCTAATTACCTTAAAAATCGCGTGAACTCACCAACACTACGATAGCTTTTACATGTTCTCAGGTAACGAATAGATGTGAGCATTATGCCTGTTAGAGAGAGAAAGATAGGATCTAATAGAGGACCCTATAACTCCTGCGTAAAATCTTACAAGGCCTCAACGGCTACAAGATTCAAGACTTGCTCTTTTGCAAGTAATTTTGTGAAACATCTTGGTCATATCCAAGATGTCCAAATCATGTTGTAATAAAGTTAAATTATTAAGTCAGTTGTTAAATATTACGTTATCAATGTAAATAGTGTTCTCAAATTATCATGTGTTGTGTAAACAATCTGATCATTCTGATTAAATCGCTCCTCGGGACTATTCCGCCCGACGGGAATTCGATCCAACCCGCTGGCCCGAGGTGTGACATCTATCGCGTTCCTCATTAGATTTCGAATCAATCTCTGATTTCAATCCTAAAAATAGATCATGGATTACGCGTGTATACAACTCATCATTGTCGTGATAATAATCGAATATAATGCACTAATACAAAGAAAGTATTTGAAATTAAACATACACAAAGCATTTCGATTTCACTCCGAATCGAAAGAACACAAAAACACCTTCTAAAACGAGGTAAAACTCTCAAATAGATTCGTGTCTATTCCTCAACTGAGCTTTCCATACCCAAGTCTGTACGTTTTTAAGCATAGATCAAAAGCCCTAAGTTTATTAGGGCTCACAAACATACGATTTGACGAATTGGATATGATTAGGATTCTAGGGTTCATCTTAATGGTTAGCGATCGAAGGAACAATATAAGATTTATTGGAGCGGTGTTCAACCAGCGAACCCCCACCCAACCTAGCGGTAAGACGCTTGGGCATGAGCTCAAGGGTGTGGGTTCAAAACCTGCTCTGTACCCATTAAACCGGTTTTTGTGTGTTTTGCATCCATTCCAACCATATCTTTTTCTTTATAAAAATGTTAAAAATTCTAAAATATTCATAATTCAATTTTTTTACAATTTAATTTAAAAAGATTTCAGAAAAACATTGAGGGTATTTTCTTGTTTAAAATAGTTTGTTTATAGAAAAAACAAAGCTATAAATGATTTAAAATCATACAATTATATACAATAAATTTAAAAAAATAAATAAATAATTAAAAATACATATATCAAATACAAAAATCCTATAAATGTTAAAAGGAAACTTCTTTGATAAATAAAAGTCAATATAAATCTATTATATTTATTATTTATAAATTTTTAAAATTATTTTATAAAATATGAATAAAATATTTAGTTAAACAAACTATTCAATTATTATTTTAAACACCAAAATTTATGAACAAAACAAAGAATAATTTTAAATAATTATTCTAAATAAATATATTTGTTAATATTCAAAATCATTTTCATAAGATTTTTGAAATAAATAATTTCACACATAAATACTAATTTTATTTTTCAATAGTTGAAATCATAAACTGAAAAAAAAATGGTTGGAATAAGATATTCAAATGTAATGCATTTATTAAATCAAATAGTAATATTTATTTAAATAAATAAATACTCCAAAGTTTTCATACAAACTTAGACATATCTTTCAGAAATTCCATAGAATTGTCATAGTCATATGTAGGGATGCCAAATTTATTAAGTATTCCTATAAAATGTAGGGGATGTGTGATTCTTTGTATCAAACATTATCTAGAATACTTGGAATAAGCTACATCAATTCAACATGATTTTCACTCATACTCCCTCTTTTACTATTGTATTTAGGGATATTACATATGTTTATACAAAACCAGTGTTGTAAAAATCGGCCTAGACGGCGTTTAGGAGCTAGGCGCCCAGAAACTTTGTCGATTTTGCCATAGGCGGCCTATTTTTTATTTTGTTTTTTTTTTGCTTTTTTTGGCTTTTTTCGAGTAAAAGGGACCTAGAGAAGTGATTATTCGAGACATTTTCAACCCCAAATACTTAATGTGTCTTTAAAACATCAAATCCAACATCTGATACATTGAAACCTGCCTCTAAACATTGAAATCCATCTACAAACTTTGAATTTTGTGTTTAAGTTTGTAATTTGAAGTACTTGACTTAGTATGTTTAAGTTTTTTTTAATATATTTGAAGTATTATATTAAATTATTGATATTAATGTGTGTATATGTTATGTATTGTCTTGTTTATGCCATGTATATCTAGTAACTAGTAGAACTTGCAATATAATTTAGGTCATTATATATATTGAAAGGTGAAAGAACCAATAATCAATGTAAGTGGCTGTAACATCAGTTCCGGAAACGTTACCGGAACAGTGATCTGTACAGTGAAATGAACAGTAAATCAGGTACAAATTTCAGTTGTTGGTTATATATCATTATCATTTCATGTTTATCATAGCACAGTTTCAGATTTATTTCAGAAACGTAACTCAGAACCATGGTTCAACAGTCAGATATTAATCTGATGATACAGAACCATTATGTGAATGTCATTTAGGATTCCATTATGTATAAACGTATGTGAGGATTTACAGAACAAAACAACAACGGATTTCGTTACGTGAATGCTAAACCGACGGATTATTCGTATAGGTGACGGTATGTACGAATGCATATGAAAGTTTAACGTTTTGAATGATGTCCAATAATTAGAAAACCATATTGAAAAGTGTAGTTATCGTCGTATTCATACGGGTGACGATTCGAACGAATACGCGCGACGACGGTACGATTCGATTTAAACTGTAACTTAAATATTTTCAGAAAATTTAATAAAACGGAAGATATTTAGTTAATTTATTTGGAATCACAACCTAATTTAATTTAATAAACTCTACTTTTAAAACCGTAACGTTTCGTATGAAAACGGAACGGAACCGACGCTTTTACGCAAAACCGAGCGAAATCGAACGGACCCGAACACACCCGGGTATTTTGAAGCCATTAATATGGCATTTAATTTCCATTATCATCACCACCAACCAGCCATCACCTACCCATTTTCGGCTCTCTCTACTTTCTCTCTCTAAAACTCCAAGCTTTATCTCCCTCATTTCTTGACAAAATCAAGCTCTCTTGATGTCAAAACGACCCTTACAACTCGTAGATCACAGAAGTACAACCGATCTAGACTTGGAACCAACTGATTTGAGGTAGGCTCGAGATTTATTTTTGGTTTTAGGGTTTTCAAAACCCTTAGATCGAGCCACCATTCTAGCCGGTTCTAGGCTTGAAAACCTTAGGGGAACCACACATTAACATGCTAGGATGATGTAGGAACAAAGGGGATACCATGGTCTAGTTCCAAACCTCGGTTTTTAGGAGCTGAACTTGTGGGAGTTTGAATGGCCGAAGCACCACCATCTGGTGGGCCGAATGACAAACAAGCCGAATAGCCAGCCCCAAGCCGAATGGCCAGCCCCAAGCCAAAGGGCTTCATTCGATCGGCTCTTCCCTATGCGGTTCAAGTCCCTTCGGTCTAAGCTCATTCACCCCTACTCTCCTTCGGCCAGGCTACTTTCGGATGAACTCTCCTTCAGCCGAGATACATTCGGTCGGCAACCCCATCGCAGGAACCCTCTCAGCCCAAGGACCATTCGGTCGGGCATCCGTTCGGTCGCATGGCTGGTCTAGATTGGCCAAGTCCCTTCTTTCGGACAAACCGAACCAGGAGCGGGAGTGTTGATCGGGGAAGGTGACTAAGCCATGGGACTCATAGGGAAGCTTAGGCACGTACACACACTTCATGCATGCATGATGTGTGTGTGTGTGTGCATGGGAAAGGGAACATTAGGGTTTCATACAAAGACCATTCAATGATAACAAGTGGTGATCGTGAAAGTTTGATACAAGTTGGGCATAGGATGCGGTTTAATCATGGGTGATGGAATGTACATTTGGTCTAAAACACATGGATTCAATTAAAGAAAACATGCATTAGGGTTTCTAAGGAAAATGGTTTTCATAAATTATACTAACAACTACATATGGAGTGTTAACATCAATTGAACTCAACACACTTGGGAATTCATTGAGGATCAAAAACAGTGGTTTAGTGTTATGAGTGTTGATTTAACTATTAACACTGAACACTTAGACATTTTATGTGAACATACAACTACATTAGGTTGTTCTTTTGAACTACCTAGGATGGGTTGCACACATAAACGATCAAAGAACCATGGGAAAATGGAGACAAACCATTAAGGACTTAGAGTTAATCCAATGGGGATTAACCTAAGTCTCATCATGTTTAATTATATTTCTCTTAAATTAATTAATGTTTAATAAAAGGAATTGATTTATAAAAATTTTTTTTTGAATCAAAATAAATGATTTCTAACTTAGTTATTTAATATAAAATGACTTAACTTAAAAATATTTTAATTAAAGACTTGTGATGAAAATTAACATAAACCTTATCTAGCTAAGGTTTAGTAGTGATAATTCATGGGATAACGAGTTATAAACGGGCAATACATTAGACTAGCTAGAGGGAATCAAAGAAACACATTAGTGACATAGGACACCTAGTTGCACACCGAGACCAAAACGCTAGATACGACTATTATAAATACTTATCGTATTCGAATCCTTTTAAAACAACTCAGGTACTGAAGAAACATAGTCTACAAGTAACGAGCGCGCATTTTGTTGTGAAATCATTACATAGCAACACAGCAATACTTCGAAATTTTTCTTCGTTTTGCGATTTCGGAAAATCGGGAACTCTGTTTTGCACACGGTTTTCGCCCACGTTCACGATTTCTCGCATACTTTCAACTTGTAATAATCACGACAATATGTGCTTTCAGTCGATAATGACGTAATCTTCGAACGTAATTGTCACATCTTTAATATATATATTTCGTTATATAAAATATTATGGTTTAAAACATCTTTTATATGTGTGAACTATTATTAATATGTTTCAGACTTTCAGTAACAATCATTTTGTCATTTTGTGAAATTTAACGACCATAAACATGTGAACTTATGTATTTCTAGTCACTACGTACATTTGTTTAGATAATTCCAAAAGTTTGTTAAAATATAAAACAACTTTTGTGTTTATTTAGTCAACTAAAATAATCACATTAATTATTAAATATATATATATAACGAGTACGTGGTTTTTTCCTTTTTTCAAATGTTAATTCAATGAAGAGAAGTAGTTATTACATGTTACTTCTCATAAATAGTAGTAATTAATGAATCATATACATGGGATCCTATTTACAGCATCACTATTTATATGGTCTAGAAAGAACAAGATATAAGCAAACATTACATCTACCTATTGAGAAAAAAAAAAAGACTGGTTAAAAAAACCATTGGCTCAACTACAAATAAACATAAACAAGCAAAAAACACATAAATTAAATAAGTATATTAAGATCAACTAATATAAGTGAAATAGTAACATAACAAGTGGAAGCATACGTAGAACATAAGACTTAATATCATAACATCATTGCCGCATGAAATACAATAATACAAAAGTATTTCTTTTTTTTTTTTTTATAAGGTAGAAATATACGTCCATTAGATATCGTTACTCTACATCTATTTTATGTTTTAATAAATCCTTCTCTAATCCTAAATCTTCACAAACTTTATCCAAAATCATACACATGAAATACGAGATAATGTCATAACTGAATACGAATGTTTCAACCCCTAAGATCAACTTGGTGTCATGGTACTAATTAACCGTGGAAATGAGATGGGAAGTGGCCAAACCATGAAACAACACACCCCATGCTCTTATTAAATATATAAACCATTTATTTTATCATATAATGTAAAAAAATAATAATAAATAGCGTAACAGTATTGCAATGAAGGGAGGTGTATAGAGGTTAGGTATTCAAACCTAAGCAGGAGAGAGGGTTTACAGATTTAACTGGTTCCCGCTTATCTGGTGGGTATCATCTCACGACGGTCAGGGTAACCCGTTATTCACACGTTGAGATCTTCCACTGTTTACAAAAATAACATAGAAAAAGCTATCTGCATTTATTAAAACAGGGAAGCTGTGTCACTAGGCACACTATAAATACATAAACCATTTCACTATGCTAAACATAGTCATTTTGTTCCAAAGCAGATATACCAACCTCAATGGGAGACCCATTTGTTTCATCAAAACAACCCTCACTCTTTCCCATGACAATTCCATGCATCAAAATCTCCAAGGATGAGTACCATATTTTCTACAAAGGCGAAAGATCCCTAATCAGAATCTTACTTGTATCGAACCATCGTGAGGTTGTCGAGTCAACACTCGTGATCGGTTTTCTCTTGTGGCTAGAAAGAGAACGTTACACCTCGTCCAAACTCGCGAGAATGTTCGTCAACTCTTTATCCCTAAATGTAATCAATCAAGTTGCTGATGAGGTTGGTATTTGCATAAACTTCATGAAAAAGAATGTAAACAACAAAAACAAAAGCTGTAACATATCACATCTTCAGTATTTTCTTGATAGAAAATCTATACATTTGGAGGAACTTTATTACAATGGGGATTCAATATTTCATGATGTGTCTTGCATTGCCAATGATGTTTCACTTAAAGCGTTTGACGACATTTTAGAACCGTTTATCAAGCACGGTGAGATTCGGGTGACGCATCATCGCATGAAAGCTAATGTTGTACCACCAGATGATCGAACCATCTTCCTCACCTTTTCTAAGGGATACCCGCTCTCTCAGAATGAAATTATACGCTACTTCACTAGGTAGGTATATAAAAAGGGTACTATTATTTCTACACCACCTAAAAATGCCAAATGGTCGGTAGACTTTTTTAACCTTTGGTTTTTTAAATATTTAACTCCTTTAAAATTTAACTTTTCAGTTAACTTTCTCTAACTTCAAAAATTCATGCAGTCATCTAAAAAAGTCAAACGATTGTTCAGTGCTTTTTTAGACGGTCATTTTCGTTGATGTTGGATAAGATTAAGGGTGGTGTGTTGGATTGAAACAATATATCGATTGTACGGGTAAGTGATGTGAGATTTTAAAATGAAACAAGATTTTTTATTTCACAAAATTAATCTTTTGAAACGAGTACCTTAATATACCTTTTGATATGAGATTAGTACTCAATCTTTTTTGGTCTTGGCAGCTCTCATATATGTAAACAATAGCTTCAATTAAAGAATTATGATGAGTGATTTAGTAACTTTTATAATAACTTGATGATCAGCATATTTGGGGATTTCATTCAGTCCATTCACATGCAACCAGTTGAACCGGGGATCCAACCACTTTTTGCTCGGATTGTGGTTCGTTGTCCCTCGTTGGTTAAAGCTGTGGTTGACAGAGATGGTCAACATGGAAAATCGAAATACATTATCAATGGGAAGCATGTCTGGGCACGGAAATTCGTGCCTCGAACGCCATGTAATTAAACTATTGTACTTTTATAACTATCTTACTTTAATTAAACTACTTCAAATAAATCTCTTATGATGTGGATTTGAAGTCAGGACATCCTTCTAAGAGTTAGTGCCTTTAACAAGTGGGCTAGTCCCACGTTAGTCCTACCTGGTATTAATCATGGAATAAAATTCCTGTATGTTGTAAATTGTAATCAATATTAAGCCGTGACATGTTGTGGACAAAACATAACTCGGACTAGAATTCCTCACGCGTGCTTCACAACGTGTGTATTAAGTTTTTTGTTAAATATCAATACATATAAAACAAACAAACGTAGCCAGGCGGGAACCCCGTGAAATAGGTAAACCCTCGCCCGCCATTGGTCAAGAACCCGAGATTAAGCTCAAGATTCATTCCCTCACCTGGATATCCTTTAAATTGCCTATGGCAGAACTCAAACCCATGACCTTTCGGTCACAAGGTAAAGCCTTAACCAGTAGGCTAGATTTGCAGGACAAAGGATGCAGATAAATTTTTTTTTGAACGGCGAAGGTCTCAATCGTGTGAATCCATTGTTTCCAGGCCATGTCACCAAGGTCTAGTTACCTGGACCTCCCATGAGCCACCACAACCACCCCAGGAGGAAACCTCACTTGAAAACCCCCTGACCCTCCACAGACCCCTTTTTCGCTGCATGAGGGATTTGAACCCAAGACCTTCCATTTGGAAGAATCTTGGGGTACCATTGAGGCAATGCCTACCGTTGAGGCATATAGTATCCAGTTTTCTTGCATTTGAAACACATTACTTTGCTTATCCCTCATTAATTTCTAGTTGTTTAGATGTCATTTATAGGGCAGTATTTGTGAGAGATTATGTGTCATGTGCGAATGCTAACAATTGCCACTATATGTGTATGATATTCCGTTTGTAACTAAACTTGAAGTGTGTTAATTTGTTTTGTTGTTTGACCTAAATTCAAATTGTAATGAGTTATTGGGTTAAATGTTTAAGAAACAAGTTTTTCTTTTAGCTTTTATAAAACTCTTAACTGAGTTTATTAAATATATTTAAAAAATTGGATTGTAAATTATATGTGTTTTCTTGTAAAATAAATTAATATATATATATATAATGTATACGATTTTTTAAAAAAAAATTAGGGCCCCCTAAAATTTGGTCTTTGTCCAAGGTTTTTCTTCAATGTCTACAATCAGAATTATTATATTGTATAGTTTGTGGATTTCAAAATGAGACATTGAAAATATGAAAAAGAACATATTTTCTTGTATATTACAACTGGATTAGTATTTTAATTTTATGAGCCACGTTTACTTAGTTTTTCTTATATAATCTTATAGTTTTTTTTTACAAAAGCAAAAGGTTGATTCCAAAAATAATTGTTCAACTTTGACCAAAAAACTTTACCACCTCTGATCTAGGTTTTTTAACGTAATTTTCCTCCCCATTCATGATTTATGTTCTCTCAATAATAAATTGATTTTAGGGTTTCATGTTCTTTTTTCAGTTCCGTATATAGTGTCACACCCCGAGCCGGCGGGCTGGATCGACTTTCCCGCCGGGCGGAAGGTTCCTAGGGCGTGATATCGTTATGATAATCGAGATGATCAGATTGTTTACATAGCACATGATAAATGAATGAGAAATGCTAACATGACATAAAATAGAATTACAAAGTTAATTACATTGTTTCCTCATAATTTAACCAAGTAAATCTAATCAAAAGAATCAATGAGTTTATATCTTGTATCTGTACAAAATATACAAAAGATGATTCATGGTCTTGTCATCCAAAAGTATGCAATCACAAAAGTAGCTAGGCCTTCTTAAAGTCCACTAGCTATGTCCCTGTAATCATGGTAACTAAACATGTTTGTCACCTGAGAAAACATGCATTTAAACAACGTCAACACTAGGTTGGTGAGTTCATAAGTATGTTAATTGAAAACCTTGATTCATTCACATGCACAAACACAATGTTAAGCTTGTTGCTTGTATGTTGTTTGTTTCACCTGTTCTGTCAATGGCTTCTCAATAGTTATATTCACAAGTAATATATCATCCTAGTAATGATGCCTATATATAGGGCATATGTAAGGGAACCAAGCCCTAGCCAACATCCCACCACATCACTACTAGAACTCCACACTACTTGCAATACAACTATTGATTTCCATTCTCATTCCACATGTTCGTCTCATTATTGATCACATGTGATATCATGTATGGAATAATATGATAATGAAGTTGTAGTTATCAAACCGAAGTATTGATAACCATTATATGTATTAACGATATTAGATTTACTTAATCTGCTCCTTGTATTATTCCATTGTTTGTGGGGTTAACTGTTGATTCACTTTTAAATATTAAAAAATGTTAGTTAACCAATTGTCATCTGTTCTCAACATGAAGTGCATAGAGCCTAAAAGGAATCCATTGCAATCCTCACGTAATTAGATTTCAATGCATCCGATTTACCTCTACCACTTTGTGTTCCCATTGCCTTCATCGAAACTGTTACTAATAATATGACATGAGAGAAAATAAATTCCTCAGTCTACTAGTCCACAGATAACGATGGATTGTGTGCATCGATGTTGTTGTTGTTCTCAATGTGGGATGTTCTCCATGTGATTAACAAGGTTAAATAAAAACTTGTCTTATTACGTTATGTTAATCATTGTGTGAATGATGTTTTTATCATGAAGTTACGTTATCATGATTATCATTCCTTGTAATCCATATGATCACCATATAATCCTTAAGCCGTAGTAAGAACTAGTCTTAGTACCCTTAAGTGACGCAGGTGGTGGATGATAAATGCTCCATACTATTGCATAGTATGTTTTAAGTTGTAACTAAGCGTTATAAGTACTTGACTTATTACACTGAGTTAATTATAATGTTGAATGGTATTAAGAAGATGTATTATCTTCTGATCATTCATGTGTTTTGTAGTGTCATCATATTCCTCTGTAATTGTCCTCAATGTTTGTTTATGTATGAATTTTCCCCATGTTTGTTCATGTAAGAATAAATAAGTGTTATAAGATAAAATCTTACAATTATGTTATTCTAATGTGTTGATGAATTAAGAAGATATATTATCTTGTTCATCTGATTATCCCTGTCATATCATGATCATACAAGCATGCATACAATGATAAGCGATAATAAACAAATTAATATTATCTAAATCAAAGTATAAGCAATATGTTAAGCAAAACTTTTAAATAAATAAAAGTAAGCATGTTTCTAAGCCCCGAGAGTTTAAAATCAGTTAAGATTAAAGAAAAGGGGCATATGAACTCACCTTGTTGTTGAAATGGTTGACTTAGCTTAACGAAGAAATTCACGCGCTCTTGATTGTACTTGAGTTGGTTTTCACAATCCTGTATTGATTTCACGTTGTTGTAGCTTATAAGTATAAGTTATATGAATTCAAGTGTGTGTATTTGTGTTAACTCTTGTAATTGGCTAACACCCTTTGGTCTTGATCATCAATTGGCCCCAATCCTATCATTATTGTTCTTTGATACCATATGGCTATAGATTATATGTTTTGTTTTACTCACTCTTGACATCTCAAAGATTTGTCATGGTATATTGATTGATAGTCTTGATGTAAAATTTAGTAAATGAACCCAAGAGTAACTTAAGTTTACATTTTTAAAGCCTTTAATGGTTTTGTCTAACTAATTCAAATTCACCTTTGTAGTAAGTGTTTCATTCCAAAAACGTTGAAATAAACTGAAAGACTGAGATTGGGCCAAATAATTGAGCCAATTGATCCATTTGATCTTAATAGGATTGTGGGCCGATTGACATGAATCTAATAGAACGAAGTGTTGGGCCATGGCTTAACATGGGCCAATTAGATTGAACGGGGCGAGACATGTTTGTGTGTTGGGCCGAATGGAATATCCCCATTCAATCCATGTTGTGGGCCGAATAAAGCTTGTGGCCGTTTAGTTTAATCATGGGCCAATATAACTAATTTGGGCTGCAACAAGGAGGTGGCCGGTTAATATTGATTAGATGAAATAATGATGTTGGGCTACGTGGAAATTGCATGGACCCAGCATCTGGTTTTCGCAACGATTAGGGAGGTGGTTTCCAAAACCAGCGAACCTTCTACTTTGATTGCCTAAGGTTCTGCTAAAGTCACGGCTTGTATATATATAGGTTCGCATGAATTTGCTCGGGTGGTGCAACATGGGTTCGGCTGTTGAGGATAAGGGTTCGTAGCTCCTAGTTGCAGGTTCAATTGAGGTTGCAGGGTTAGGCTAGGGTTGTGGCACATGGTAGGTTTGGTCCTCGTGGGAAAATGGTTCGGTGTTTACTGTTGGCGAACCTTAGGTGCAAAAGAGGAGGCTAGGTTCGGCCATGGTTCGTGGAACCTTGTGGGTTCGCCACCCATGAAATGGTTCGGCCATTGCTCACGAAGGGTTCGGCCATTGTTAACAGGTTCGCAGCTCCAATGGTTCGGCTACTGCCGCAACAAGGTTCGCTCATGCATGGTGGGTTCGGCATTAAGGTTTGTTCGAGTGGGCTTCGTATGATCGAAGGTTCGGCTATCTAGCCAGCTTCTACCCGAACATGTACCTTCCCTATCATCCTCTTCATCGTGGGTCACTTGTTCTAGGCTGTTTGCACGACTGTATTTGATGGCATAAAGATTCTCGAGGGTATAGAGGCCGTGGGGGTGGGTCTAGATCCGGCTAAAGTGAGGTTGAACTAACACACACAAAACCCTATTTTCATGAATCTTGCAAGCTTCATACCTCGTTTTTGGCCGGATAAAACACAAGATCTGTTGTACTTCCTTGTAGAGGAGATCAAGAGCTACGCATGGACACCAAGAACGCCCAAATCCGTCAAGAAACGAGCAAGTTATCGCGATTAGAAGAGGGATTATTCTAGAGAGAGGGTGCGGGAATGGTTGGTAGAGAGAAAGGGCTGATGGAATTATGAGGGAAAAGCCTCATTTGTTTTTCTTATACTCTCGGGGTATTCGGGTTCATTTTGGTTGCTCGGTTCGCGTTTTCGTCGCGTTTCCGGAATTTAACGTGTATTTTATGTGTTTTAAATTAAAGAAATGTTATTTTAAATTATTTGATAAGTTTATAAATTGTAAAACATTATTTATTGTATTTTTCTTAATTTATTTCCGTTCGTGTCGTATTTCCGTTTGCGTTTCGTCAGAACGCGTCACCATCGCGCGTATTCGTTCAAATCGTGATTCGAACGAACACGGCGATGGTTTTGCTTTCCGAATTTTGTTTTCTACTTTCCAGTCATCATTTCAGAATGTTAAACTCACAGATGTGTTTGTGTGAATCGTCACCCACGCAAACACACTGTCAGTTCGTTATTCTGAAACAACACTGCAAATTATGTTTGAATTGTGTTTCCTCACTGTCGGAATCAACTAAACATCATGTTTTCACATTGTTTTCATACTGATTTGTCGGCCATCTGATTCCTGTCATATGTGGATATCAGATCGCAACCGATTTGTTTTTGTTAATTGTTTGAACACTGTTGTTTCTCATGATCTGTTGTGTTAACTGTACTTAGGTTTTCACTTAAATACACACAACTAATGTTTCAAATGCGTGTTGTACTTACAATATTTAAGTTTACACATAAATACGTACAACTGTTTCTTGTATTTTGAATTCTGTTGATACAAGTACTGTTTACACACATGTATTTACACATAGTTACTGTTGAAAGTACACATACCATACAGACTTGCCGGCCGGTCAGGTACTAGTTGTCACATATAGGGTTTCATCTTCACTAATTTGATGAAAACAATATGAACAAATAAAAATCTTACTTTCTATCACTTTTGGTTATAATGAAACTCAAATCTTGATAAGATCCAGAGTGTTTGTATCTTAGTATATGATTTTTTTTCTGTTCATTGATGAATTTTATGGCATATTGTGATTTAGAGTTTTGAATCTCTTCAGATGCTACGCCCAATTTGCGGTGCACGCGTATAATGTATATATATGTAGTCCCTTAAGGGGCCAGAGTAAAATGGCATCAATTTTAACGTTATTTTACTTATATTGTGAAAAAACGTTAAAAATGTTGGGATGATTAAATTCAAACGATAACTTTGAGCCAAAAATCATTCGGAGCAGCCTCTTTATCCCAACTTGGATAGGGGTAAGGTTTGCGTCCATCCTTTCCCCAGATCGTACTGAAAAGTGGGAATATACTGGGTAAGTTTGTTTGTTTGTTTGTATTCTTTTCGGATCCTATGATGTATCTATGGCTTTATCAAGTTTAATTAGTTAGTTTTCCAGCATTTCTTGACAGCATTTCTTAGAGAAAACTAATTTGAGCCGGAACCACCTCATTGTTTGATTTACAGTTGGAACCACTCTCTATAGCTCCAAGTTATCGTCGCTCTAGCTCCACGAAACGACTTTTCTCGTCGTTGTTGAGGTCGTCTCTATAGCCCACTTTTGTTTGTAGTGATTTAGACATAAGTTCACAGGTTAATCATCTCATATCACACCCCCAATTTTCAACTAACGGAATCATACCGTTTGGGACGTGACAAACCAGGATCTCAGATCATTAGACATAACGAAGACCTCTATATGAATGTCAAAACATACTTTGGTCTAAAAATGTATCAAAGTTATAGCGTTGCGGAAACGTTTTTAAAATATAAACAATCATAATGGTTTGAAAACTGTAAATTACAATGCAAAGTTCAAATGTTCAAATCCAAATAACAGAAATGTAAAACATGCATGCGACTCGATTTCCTAGTTCATGCCTGCTTTCTTTAGTGTACCTTAGCGTCCTGAGAAAACATGTAAATCAAGTCAACACAAAGGTTGGTGCATTACACAGATTTAAGCATTCACAAATGTTAGAAACCACAGTTTGAACAAAATGTTTGCAGATAACATAATCACACATGCATAGTCATGATAGCTAGTCATATATACTATTTACATAAGTGGTCGACACCGAAGCTGACTGTTGCATGCTAACGCATGTTTTGCCTTGCCACTATTGTCTAGCACAAACAATAGTAATGTGAATTGGCTAGTCAAACACTTGCGTAGATCCCATCTACCAAGTGAGGTTTGTCAAACCTAATAGATCTATTTCCAACTACCACGCTTTGCACTACGGCAAACTAAACGGTTCGAAATGTAAGGACTTGTAATGCTATGTTTGCACTTAATGTAAACAGCTAACTCATGCAAGTGATATGTATCTAAAAGTGTTTGTTGCACATGTTTTCTCCCCCAAAACAGTTAAAATAAGAAAGGGGTCGTGTACGCACCTTTGATTGTGAATAGAATGATCAAACACGTGAAATCGCGTAGAAAGTCCTCCTACGAAGAACCTGTGTTTTAACAATAACTTAGTGTTATTCGGGATATCGTTCTGTGTTTGAAATCACATACGTGTCAACACACGTATGTCTGACTTGTTAGAAACGTGCATACAGAAGTACGCGTGACTTTAAAATTGTTTAAATAAAATCATGTAATCGTTTATGATTTTATTTAATAAGCGTAGTCATACGCGATTATGTTTTCGGAATAAAATATGCATTTTATTATCTTAATTAATTCGGGATCTCGTTACGGTTCCAACGCAACTTGAACGAGCTACAACGGAGTTAAAACGAGCGAGTTACGGTTTAAATACTAAAAAAATGGTGTTTTTTATACAAAAACAATGGTCACCCGGGTTCGAACCCGTGACCTCTCGCCCTAAACACTTAGTCCTTGCCAACTACACCAGTTCAACATTTGATAATGATTTCATTTCAGCTATTTTTAAACACTACCTAACCTGTCCCCCTTTGTTTTACCCTTAACTGAACCAATCTTGTTTCCAATTGTCTCACGATTCGAACTCGATCAATCTCTGAACCTTAGGGCTATTTTTCTTTAGACTTAGGCGATCTTATAAATGGTTTCAATTTGATCAATGATTAACTCAAGCTCATGCATTCAGTTATGCACAGTCTCGAAATCAAATTCAAAACCCACAATCCAAATTGATCAAATCTACTTATATCAACCAGTAAATCCATAGGTCTTTCATTAAATGGTGAATTTCACAGCCTTCAGAAAGATTTAGTGCGGATATCCAGTTCATCTAATTCGAAAATCCCAATTCGATTTTTAACTCAAGAACCCTAAGATGAAACTGATACAATCCGATATGTTTAAACGAAATTAATATGGGTATTTCGTTCAACAGATTATCACGAAACTATCTGTGTGATTAAATTCGATTATTACTCCGATTACACAACAAACCCTAGCTCTTGATCTCTTACAATTTGATGTTATGGTTCAAAATCAACATAGGTTTCTTCTTAGTCGGACTATTCTGAAGCTACAGATATCTTCTAATTTGATTTTAAGTTTCGTTTTCATGGAAACCCCCAAATCATACTCTATCAAGAACCCTAAATGTTGAAATCTTACAATACGATGTTATATCATGAAATTCACATATGGGTTTCCTTAAACTAATGATTTCGAAACTCTCTGTGCCAATTGATTTCATTCTTAAACTCGATTTAATAGAAACCCCCAAATCGTTTTATCCTAAGAACCCTAGAATTAGATTTCATAAAATTTGATGTTGTTTGCTACAATTAACATAGAGGTTATGTTAATCGGTCTATTCTGAAGCTGATAGTAAGGTTTAATTTGATTATAATCCCCGATTAAGCAGAAACCCCCAAATCGGTTTCTCATATGAACCCTAGAAATCAAACTCCGTCAAATCGATGTAGTTACCAGAAATTGTTATATAGTTTTACTTAATCGACCATATTAGGGTGTGTAGGAGTAAATACTTACCTGTTTGATAACCAATTGAAGAGGATCGACTTTTAGGTCAATTTTCGGTCGAGTTCTTGAATCAAACTCCTTCCTGTGGCTTCTTGATTCGAATTCTTGTATGCAACAGAGCCTAATAATGCCGACCAAGGATTCTAGAGTTCCAATTTCTCTGATTATAGTCGAGGTATACGAATTTGATAGTATACATTTGCGGTTTCGACTCTTAGTTAACCATCGAGTTAAATTCAAGGTTTAATGTCCACAATAACTAATGATAACGGTTTATCATCATTATTGTATACTGATTGAGTGATAAATTTGACCATTAACATCGTATTAATGCAAAATTTGAATTTCTTTTGATAATCCATACGAATTTTGACTTGTAAAAGTCAAAATTTGGTATTTTTATGTATTGCAAGCTTAACCTTCATGGTTTAAGTGTCTCTAGACCTGTTTTGGTAAATACTAGTCCTTCTCATTTAGTTGTGTATGATTTCGTATGATTTTTGTTAGTTTCGGGTTAACAGAGTTAACCGAAAATGCCGAATTGTCACATCTCAGGATGACATTAAAATGGTGAATCGGATAATGACTGATTTATGGTTGGTGTCTTGATGATATGAAGAATTTCAAACTAGAATTATTTTGGGATGATTATGTTTCTTAAACATTAGATTTTTTTTCCTAATTGAAACTTAGATATCTATGTTGTATTTTTTTTGGATAATCATGTTAAGTAAATTTTATTATGTATGTTTAGGATTAAAAATGTTAATTTTTATGTTTCAACATGCCTGTGTTTGTTTATGTTCGTTTGTGATGGTTAGTGTTTATTTGTAAAATTAACAAATGAACACTAAAACTTACTTTTCTTACAAAACCCGAAATCTTGTTCAGTTATATGTTCATGAACTGTCATTAGTTCGCTAAAACCTGAACGAATGAACACGAGGTTAGTTTCATTTAGAGTCCTGATTGTTGTTGATCAATCCTGGTATAAACATCTACACGAGGTACTAAATCTCCTTTCATCTGTTTAGATATCTCTATTCATATGTTCATCAAGTTCAGATCCTTTACTCTTGTCATCATCATCTTCTCGCAGCATTCTTACTGCATATAAACAAAAAGCCGGTAGTCCTTGTATCGACTTAGATCTTGACTCAAAGGTCACTATTGACGAGAGGTTGAAAAACTTAGTGTAGGATTACACCCCACAAAATCATGAATATGCGGATATTTGTCAATATCCAGAGACACAGCTCGTAACTCATGTCAAATTGTGTCGTGTTGTGAACTGAGTGAGTTGCATGCCATATACTTTATAAACAAGTTCATGTTTGTGCATGAATAAAAGACTCTTTTTAGACACAGCTCGTAACACATGTCAACTTGTGTCGTGTTGGGTAACTGAGTGAGTCATGTTGTATACTTCATAAAGAAGGTCATGTTTGTGCTTGAATAAAAGACAATTAATAAGTCGTGAAATTTTCATGTTTAGTACTTTTGTTAATCGTGTCATGTTATGTTTGAGTCGTTTAACACGTTTAGATATGTTTTACTAAGGCTTATTTAGTGGTTACCTTAAGACTTAAACTACATTATAACTTAATTAGGAGTCGTATAGAACCCTAATGGTAAGAGTTATTATCACTGGTTAAAGTATTTTATTTCTTAGCAACCACATTCTTGATACTTTATCAAAATGTTCTTGATTAATTTTTTTTGTTTAATTTTTTTTGAAACAACAAATCTGTCATACTGTTACTTCTACTAAACTGCTTCAAATAAATCTCTCTTCTTGCCTGAATTTAAACTCAAGGTCTCAGTTCTAAAAAACGTCTTACCTTAAGTTTATAGCCGTTTTTGTCTATGTGGTTTGATGGCTTTGACATTTTCATTCAAAACTTCTTTTTTCTCCTCTAGGTCCTAAAGTTACAAAAATTTATATCATTTTCATCCATAGACTTAAACCCTATCAAAAATTTTGTTAAATAGACTATATAAGAATGTAACAAACCATAAACTAAATAAGTTAACAAAAATCAAATCCAAATCATCTCCTAACATTAAATGAGCTAGCATTTTTTTCGATTTCAAGCTAACTTCGACGTATCGTAACATGAGATGATGTTGAACAATTCATCAATATGTCGAACAGACATCACACGATCTTTCATTGTAATAAAAAAATTTATAGGCTGAGAACGACAACAAACTGGTATGTTCGAGCTTGAAGGGCAATGTGATTAACCCAATATGTAAACACGACGAAAAAATGCGATATGATTGAGATTCTAGTATGCAAATATATGATATTTTAATGTAACTTTTTTTAATCAAGACAAAAAAAAGAAAAAAAAAAGATAATGCTCTCACATAAGCAATATGTGAACACGAGAGGAGAACGAAAAAGCTGATGCAATATGACTGAAATTCTAATATGCAAATATATGATAATTTAATGCAAGTTTTTTTTATCAAGACAAAAAGAGATTAATGCTCTCACATAAGTTGACCCTTTTAACAATTTTTTTGATGTTAAATCAATGGATGAAAATGACTAATTTTTGAAATGTCAAGATTGGCGGAAAAATAAATGCTTTGGATAAAAATGAAAATTCATTAATTCATTTTTTTATGTCAATTTTCACTTTCATCATAAAATATACTCCAGATTTTTTTCTTGTTCTCCGACCAAACCACATGAAGGAACATGACATTTTAAGTCAGAAAATTGAACAAGAGCGTCTTATGTATATACTAAATAAACCAAGGGCTTCTAGTATAATGGTTACCCCCTTGACTTCCCTATGGGAGGTCTTGGGTTCGAATCTAGGTTGAGGCATATTTGCTGAAGCAAGGTCAGAGGGTTTACCCATTTGTGGGGTTCCTCCTGAGATGGGCTCGGGCATACGCCCCAGAGCGTCAAATCCGAGGAGACGGTTGAAATCCCGTCTTGGGTATCGTTGTACCAAGTCGTTCAAAAAAAATGTATATACTAAATAACACGACCCAACACTCAACATGTCAGTAAGACCTAAATGTTCTCATAAGATTTTACTATTTAACAAAATTTTTGATGACGTTAAATTAATGAATGAAAATGATAACTTTCTAAAACATCAGGATTAACAAAAAAAAATCGATAAAAATGGCAAGTGACCAAACCATATAGAGGAAAATGGCTTTTTAACTCAAAAATATGAACAAGAGCATCTGAGCACATATAGACAATAACATGACCCAGCACTTAACCTGTCAAAATGATCCCCTCTAGGTTGGATGATAGAGTTGAGTTCAAATAGAATTACTACACCAAGTAAATTATACCAGAGTTTTAAAACTAAAAGAACTAAGATATTCAAGTGATACAATCACTTTATGCAGCATTTGATGAAACAGAATTGAATGATAATGCCACAAATACAATGTCATTCGACTGCCGGCCCATGAAGTCTCGCGGTTTATTCACATGGAGTCTTGTTTCCAGAAATCTATGGGCTTCCGATGCTGAAAAGAAAACAAGGGTATTACTTGGATTTGATTCTATCTTAAACAGGCCAAATCAAAACATTTGATTGAGGAAACGGGTCAAATCAAAACATTTGATTAAGGAAACGGGTCAAATGATTGAAAGTAAACCATGCAAACAAACAAGGTTACCCTGTTTATTCCCACTATTCAGTAGGGTCTGGGGGAAGGATAGACACAAACCTTACCACTATCCCAGTTGAGATAGAGAGGCTGCTAAAAAGGATTCCCTAGCTCAAAGTTATCCCAATGCTTTTAACGCTATTTTTACAAAATAAGTAAAATAACGTTAAAATTAGTTCAATTTTACTTTTGCCCTTCAACGGCCCACACATATGTACATTATATACGTACACCGCAAATCTGGTGTATTGAAAGTTAAATATGTCTATTAAGCCTCCTAAAACGTGTGTAATCAAAGATTCAAAATTTTGGCATTAACAGTATTAATTTTCTAATATGATTCAACAAAATCAACATCATATAAAAATAATGGACAAAAATGTGTTTTCGGGTCAACATGTACTAAAAGATGATTCATTTAAAATCCAAACTTGTTGGACCTCAACCCACCTATGTTGCCACCTCTAGCATAAAAATGATATGCATTAATAACAAGATTTCACCTGGGAAATTGGCATCTTTGTTCTCACTGATTCAATCAAGGAAAAATCAATATCTGCAACAATAATCCCAGTCGATGCTCTATCTGGAACACATAGTTTGAATATGAGATTAAGTGCTCATTAAATTGAATCATTAAAATGATTACTAATAAACAGACAGCATAATACTTTGCAACTAAATAATTCAATTTTACGCATAGTTCTACCTGGTAAACGACCAATCACGGTCCCCCATGGATCAATAATCAGTGTGTCACCAAAGCTCTCTCCTTTTTCACTATGTTTCCCGCCTTGTGCTGCAGCTATCACCTGATCCAATATAATATAATTTAGAGTTAATTACACAGATGCTCCATGTGGTTTGTGGAAATAACATGTTTGGCTGCTAAGGATTTAAAGAGTCAGGTTTGGGTTTTATGATTTCAGTTTTGTTAAGAGGTTGAGTATTAAGGTTATCGTCCGTTAAATTTTCCGTTAAACTTAAACAAAATACCAAGAAACCTTTTGACTTTGACTATTTAAAACTTCAAAAAGTATTTTGGTCATTTCACCCTAATTTAACCGGAAAATCAACTAAAGTTAGTCTTAATACCCAAAGTAGATACAAAAATGAAAACATAAAACACAACCTGTTACTTTAAACCCTTGAGACCCAGACTTGTTACATTCAACAAACTACAGGATCATTTGTGAAATTAACTCTACAATGTATAACAAATTTATAACAAATACACAACTGCCAATAAGGTTAATCACTTGCTACAAAATAAAATGATAACACACAGACACATGTATACATCTATTTATACATAAATACACACACACACAAACAATATATATATATATATATATATATATATATATATATATATAATAGATGGGAGATTTCTGTAGCATACATAACACTGAGTCTCGATGGCACGGGCACGAAGAAGAACCTCCCAATGTGCCTCACCAGTTACTTTTGTAAATGCAGCAGGAACTAACAAAACCTGATTATCAAGTGAAAGGTATATAAACAACTACTGATACAAATGTAAAGATAAAAATTCAGTAATTAATTCTAACCCATTCACAGCCAAACTCAACTTGTCAAGATCAACTTTGATGGTTATCTGCATTGCAGGAAAGCCTAACTAGTTGATTCATTTTTTTTCTCAAACTTATTTTTTTTATTATGATGATACTTTCTACTCGGTTTCCACAATGTTTTTTATGTGCAATTGTATTATTGTCACCAATTAGTCATTGGTCAATCCACTAGATTCGTGACCTAGGTCAGCCTAAATGCTTCCTTGGTTGCAAGGCAAATGATAGTCACATGTTTAACGTAAAAAAGTTCCTTCTAGGGATGAGAGACTCATCATGAATGACACCCAACGATTGGGAGTTTAAGTACTTTACAATCTATTGTTAGTTCCATGTGTTAGTACTTAACTGTATTGGGGTATCTCAAGAGTCAAGACCACACTAGGTAGAGAGATTTTGTATTTTGTATTCAAAACAAGGTCACAGTTGTGTGGATGAATTTACAATGTGGAAGATAAACAACTATTGGGATACTAAGATGTCAATTGAGTAAGGTGTCCTAATCCTCACAACTGTAAGACGGTGCACGATGAGGTGTTGTGTGCTTATCGAAAGAAATCTTGTGTCATGGAATAGTACAAAGCAACGCACATTATCTATATCAAATGTTTGGCATATTTCACATCAAATTTGATATGGGTTTGTCATCTTCTCAAAGAACTCAGGGTTGTTTATGATGCTTCATGTGGATATATTATGATAGCCGATGCCAATCAGCTAACATATAGCTAAATATCAAGTATTTCACGAGATAACGAAACACATTAAGCTTGACTGTCATAGTGTCATCTATAAAACATACTAGGTAGTAGCCTAGTAGGCACCGACAATTTCCATCAATTCAACCAATTCATGTGAAGATGAAGTTTCGACTTGCAGATATCTTTACCAAACCCATACAAGTATCAAAGAAAGATTTTATTTGTAACAAGTTAGACGTTATTGATTTTATGCTCCAGCTTAAGAAGTATTAGTTGTATGCAGTGTATTTAGTTTATTTTATAAGTTTATGGCCCATAGGCCTCCTTCATTTTCTTCGTGTATATATTGAGGGTTCGTTCTTCATTAGATAAATTCGGATGTTTTTCCATATACTTTTACACACATGAGTCTATCAAGAAAAAGTTAGCTTAAAAGAAAAGGGTTAAAAGTCTCTTCATTGCAAATTGAGAAAATATTATTTTTCAAATCATATTTGACACTAATTTATAAGGGAAAAAAAGGACCATGATTTCGTGTAAACCTCGTTGGACCTAAATTAACATGCCATTGAACCCCTTTGACCCATTTCCCAACCAAGCCTTTGTCGATTTTACCGCCTCTAACTAAAAGCAACAAAGAGTGAAAAATGGATTGAACCTGTGCTCCATGGTGGAACCGTAGCTGTTGATAAACCTCAGGGAACCTCAAATCATAACATACAGTCAGACCCAAACGTCCGAAGGGGCTATCCACAGCAACTATCTCCTTCCCTACAAAACTTCGAATTTAAATTGGTAAACATGAGTTGTAAATTTTGAATTTCAATAGTATTCTATTCGTATTATAGGAACACCTTAACTGAACCAATTCTACTCATACCTGCTTCCGTAAAGCTGCTTTCCTTAAAAACTGCACCTCCAGGGACATCCACATCAAACCTTCAAATATAAAGCAATATATCCACAAGTAACAAAACTATAGGGTTACTCAAAAGCTCACCACTCGCATGAAAAAAGTTTGTTCGAAAAAAGTTCGCTTTAAAGAAAGTTGCTCGAAGTCGACGCATATGTAAAAGAGTAGAGCCCAAGCCGAGGTTAGCTCTGCTCATGGCTTGCTTGGTAACTTACTTGCTAGCTTAATTGTTATTTAAATTAAATGCTAAATTTTAATATACATATGCATTAAAACCAAAAATATAACATATTTTCCAGTTTTATTTCACTATTAGCCCAAAATTCAAAAAGATCATAATTATATGGCTATTTTTGCATTTTATAAAAAATAGAACTTGGTTATGAATTCAACTTAGATAATAAATTATGTATAAAATAATATTTATGGTTTTTATAGATATCCATGAGTAAAAATTAATAAATTTAAAGATTTAAAAACTAAAAGAGTTGGTTCAACAATCCAAGAATGGACTCGATCTTTTTACAAGCTCAAGATAAACATTTCACCTTGTTAAAATAAATGAGCCAAGAGTTTGGCTCCGCTTGTTTACAGCCCTGCACTCTATCATTCTCAGATTTATAGAACTTCCATTAAAAATTTGTGCAATATATCATATAAACAAAAATGATATAAATTGCAAATGTCAAACATCCAACTCACAAGTGCATCTTCTTGTAGGTGCTTCTAATATTTCCAGCATCATCAATCAAAACATGAGAGTTACATAAGTGTGCATCATCTGACCCTCTTTCTTGGAAGCCTCCAAGTGACAGCCACATGTTTGACTCCCTGTCATTTGTCACAATAAAAGTATACTTATGAAAACAATCAAAATTATTCATTGTGTATTTATCTAATATATCTAGCTAAATACATGATAGTTATGTGAAAATACTTGAATTAAAATATGCATAATCCTATATTATAAACATCTACACATGTGTATTTTGCACTGCATTTCTCTGATCCACACATAAGTACAGAAATTAAGTACATTAATCATTTAATCATAAAGGATTAAACCTTTTTCACCAAATTTATTATTACTAATAATAAAAGAATGGGATATTATCATATATCCCCTTATTAAGCATCCAAATTACATATATCCCCAATGTTAAAATAAAATTACAAATATCCCCATGTTCCAAAATTACCCCTTAGCAAGGAGAAATATGTAAATTGTTTTTAGCTAGTTCATTATGGGTAAAATAGGAAATACATAAATTTTTTTAATGAAATAGATAAATATGTAATATATTTGGTTTAGAAAAGGGGAAAAATGTAATTTAGTTTTATGATGGGGTAAATATGTAATAAAGGGTTTTAGCAAGGGAAAATATGTAATTTGCCCTAAAAGAATAATCTTTTTGTGATTACTTGAAGAAACTTCACCCTTTAAAACATCATCAACATCGTATGCATATATCCACCATTAACAAAGCTATAAGGTAGGGTCTAAGAAGGTAACATATAGACGGTCTTACCTATATCATGTACGAATAGAGAGATTACTTCCAATGAGACCCCAAAATATGTATAAAACATTTAATTTGTATAAAACATTTATACAAATTAGCAATGAAATCATATTCTATTTGGCAGGCTTACCTAGCAAGAGCACAATATCCTTTGATAATGGGTCCATCCAAAGGTTCTGCAATTTTAAGGCTTTCTCCATCCTTTGCACCAACAAATGAGAAGTTTTCAGGGAAGCAAACAAGTTTTGCCCCTGCTAAGGCTGCTTCCTACAGAGTACAAACCATAATCTTATAATCACACATTTAGAAATTCACTAATTTTTGAACACAGATAACAAACCCTAACATATACAAACTTCTGTGTAAATCACAATGATCAATTGCAGTGGCAAGTAGACGATTGATTAAAACAATAATTTGGTTATTCGTATTGATTTATACCTAAACAAAACAGAGATTGGATACCTTGACGAGGCGAGCGCAGGTGGCATAATTGGTGGCAAGATCATTGATAGATGTCATCTGAGCGGCGGCCACACGGACGGAGTTGACCGCCATCGTTGAGTTGTCCACCGACGGCAGGATTTAGATTATGAGGGGGTTGGACTGGTGAGTAATTTCAATTAATGTAATTTTTAAGTTTTGTTTTGTTTTGTTTTATAATATTTATTATATCAAATATTTAAAATAGTTTATTTTTATTGTTTAAATAGTACGCGTTTATTTGCATTCGTGAACAAGTTCAATTTCTTAATAAATAAACACAAACAAGAATTTTCGTAATTAAACAAACCAATCTATGTTTCTTACATTTAAAACCTTCAACAGTATCATGTTTTGGTGTAAAAAGTGGTGTGAGCAATTAAGTATTTTTATTAAGGGAATGATGATTCTCGCACAGGTTCTATTTATTTTAACATCATATCGACATTATACTTCTCATATAGCCTCATACAAGACGTATAGCACCATCTGACACTTGTGAATTTTATAATAATTGAACTCATATACGATCAATATGAGGCGTATAAACGTATACGAGGCCAATCATTAATGCTTATATGCTAAGAAATTTTGACAATGTATACGTAATGTATATATATGTATACAAGACATATAGAAGGTGTGAAGTTTGAGTATTGGATGTGAGAATAAAAACGCATATTATTAGTTCATTTATACGATAGAATAAATTACTCATAAAACATTTGTAAAAAATAAAAATAAATAGTATCTAAGAGTAAAAAGTTGTTACCAAAACTATGACTACATAATTAACATAATACACTTACTATAACTCTTCATTTTTTTGAACGTCAACTTTCAATAAACCACCAAAATACACCATTCCCCCCATGTTGAGAGCCACCATTTTGTTCTATGTTTAACCCATAAATAACCGAGTGATTTCACCTCCTCGAGTAACTGATGATACTATCGCCTCCTCCTTTAAAAAACTACCCCATTTATATCCTTCCAAATAAACCATATGGTTGTTAAGACAATTGCGTGTATTGTCATTCTTCTCTTACAATTACCTTTATCATAATTAGCCAACTCCAACAAATCATTAATTGAGAAGGCAAAAATGGGACGTAGCCTACACCATGCAGATATACCATTCCAAAGCATCGAGGCGACAAAGCACGAGGAAAACAAATGTGACACCGATTCATTGTAGTCCCCAAATAATGGGCAGATTTCTTCCTAAAGTCGAACTCCTCTCCTGACCAAAGCCTCCTTATTTGGCAAACGATCTAGCATTGCTTTCTAGGCCAATAAATCAACTTTAATTGGCACCAAGTTACACCAGGCACTATAAATCTTCATAAAACGTAAAACCAAACCATAGAAGTTTGCTTGATTTGAACAGTTTAAAACTTTGGTTTGGTTTACGGTTTTTGTTTTGAAAAACAATTTGTTAAATTCATCTTACATTATGTTTTTGTTCAATTCGTGTAAATTAGGCCACCATGACCTGTGTGCATATATATTAAACTAGACTATTACCCCGTGTATCACACGAATTTATTATAAAATATTAAATAGTTAATAAGAAAAAGTTTAAAAATTATAAAATGATATTTTAAGATAAAATGATTAATTTATAAATTAATACATACTTTAAGTAATATAAATAATAATCAAAAACTTTAATAACTATATAAATGATATATGATTTTTTGATTTGTAACAATCTTTGAACTAATATTAAAACTTCAGTTTTTATTCTATCAAAAACTAATTTTTGCAAATCAAGAAGGTAAAATATAATTTAAGTAATTATTAAATTTAAAGAACTCAAATTTAAAATAGTATTAAATATAAGGACCGACAGTGTAATTCTCTCTATCATTTTTTACCTTGGTTTTTATATAAATTAAAAAAACGTTATTGATTTATAAAAATCTTATTGCTTAAAATTATATTCTATGATTTATTTAATTTTTTATAAAAAATAATTTTTAAAGAAAACTTGTTTTTATATACTATAATTCTTTGAAAATAAAATATTTATTATTTAAAAAATTAATAATAAATAAAATTCATATTTTATAAAATTTTTTAAATATGTTTTCTAATAATAAGACAAATAATATTATTAGTTGTTAGTTTTATAATTATTTAATAAGAAAGAGAATATAATTATTTTATAAGAGATAATTAAATAAATTTGATAAGAAATTGCCATGTGACAATAATGGTGTAGGAATATGACAAGTGGCAAAAATATATGTTTGTTTATTAGTATAGTAAGACTCCTAATTTTTTTTTACTTTTAATCTTTTAACTAAATTTAAAGATTTTATTCTACTCAATTTGAAATGTCCATAGTAAAGTGTCATCCACTTCGGCCTTGTTTGAAATTGTTTATTTAACTCCAAAAGGATTTTTTGTCAAAAGTGATTATTAATTTATGAATTTTTGAAATGAAGTTTTAAAAAATGTGTTTGGATTAGCTTTTCTAAAAAGACTTTTTCAAAATGACCAAAAATGACATTATTTTACTAACAACCGTTTTAAGGTTATGGGTAGCATTGGTGGTTGCAAAAATGGTGGTAGATGGCGGTGGAGGTGAGTGGTACGGTGTTGGGTGGTGGCGATGGTGGCGATGGTGGTGGGTAGTGGTGGGATATAGATGTGGGCGGTGGTGCTCACAGTAGGTTGGCGGTGTACGCGGTGAGTGGCAGCTTTGGTGGTGGTGGCTGGCAGTGTCGGTGGGTGGTGATGGGTGGCAATGTGTGGGAGACTTGGTAAAGGGTAAAGAGTGATAGTAAATTTGTAAGTTTATGCCAATAAGTCATAAGTTATTTTGAAAAACCAGAATTTTTAACTTTTAAAAAACAACTTATGAAGCTTTTACAAAAAGTCATTTTCAAAAATTCTTTTAAGTTTGTCAAACAACTTATTAACTTATAAGTCACTTTAAAATGGAATCACAAACAAGCCCTTCGTCTATTCCTTTAACTTTTAAATATTTTAAGTTTTGCTTTTAAACGTTTATCTTTAATTCCTAAACTTTATAAAATATCACTTTGACACCTTAATGTTTTTATAGTTTAAAATTTAGCTATACACTTAATATCAAAAAATTTAGGATTCACTTAGTTTTTAAAGTTCAAAAGCTTTTAAGTTCAAAAGCTTTTAAGTTTTACTCCTAAACTTTTATAATTCATCTTTAAAATTTTGTATGATTTTACTTTAACCCCTCAAATTTTAGAGCATAGAGATTATATATACACTCAATTTGAAGTGTCGATTGCAATTTACCACCAATTACTCCCATTCTTCAATTTTTGAAACTTTTAAGTTTCGCTTCTAAAGTTTTAGGTTTAATCCCTAAACTTTGTAAATATCACTTTGAATACCTTAAGTTTTTAAAGTTTAGAATTATGGGGTTTGTTTTGAAAAACCAGAATTTTTGTATTCGTCTTACGCTTTGCGTTTTTAACCAATTCATATAAACCATACCAACTATGTGTTTATATACTAGGTAAACTCTCATATTTGTTCCTTTTCTTTTAAGTTTTTTTTTAATTTAAATTTTAAAATTTTTACTATACTCAGTTTGAAGTGTTGCTGGCAATTTGCCACCGGTCAATTCAAATATATATTTTGTAAAACATTTAAGTTCAGGGCAATTTTGTATATCCCCTCTAAGGCTATGCCCAACGCGCACCTCCTACCCACTGCCTGTCTTAAGTGGAATAATATTTCTCAGACAGATGCACTGGTACCATGCGCACTTCCTCCCTGCGCACTTCCTCAGGTGCGTTTCAAGTGAAAAAAAGGTGGGGCCCATCTCAATTAAAAAGCAATTTTTTTAAAAAATAAAACATGTAAGGCATTTTAAAATAAAATGATGATGTGGAAGAGAGAGAATGCATGTGGAAAGGATGTGTTGGAGTTAAAAAGAGGAGAGAGAATACATGTGAAAAGAAAGAGTAAAATACTGATGTGACAGTGATGACTAGGACGCATGTATTAAATGCAGTCTTAACATTGCGGGTAGTCTAAGCTTTCACAATTAGATATTTCCCCATACCATGTTTTAAGAGTAGTGCATAAATGCATTTAAAACGTGTACCTTAGGAAAATATGTGAGTTTTTCAAGTTTAGAGGAGGATATATGTAATTCTCCCTTTTTTAACTTATAGTTTTTTTTAGTCTTCTATTTTTCTTCCTTAACTCCATACAATGTCACTTTGACTCACATATATTTTAGAATTTAAATTTTATGCCTAAAAACAAACATAACATGTAACACATATTCAGAAAGGTCTCACTAGTCAATAAGGTATATGGGGATGAGACCATATTTTTTATAGCCAGACTAGGCGTTTAACTTGACGCCTTATTAGTCACTTGTCGGATTGGATTAAAGAATCGGATGACATAATAAATTGAAATAATCGAACTAAATAATAATACAAATAATAATAACAACATTAATAATTAATAATTAATAAATAATAATAATATTAATAGTAAAACTTAAACTTTATGCTGCTAGAAAGATATTATTCCCACCTCACAATATATACTGAATTTTGTAATTGAAGTTTACGTAAGTTACCAGCATATCCATATTAATTCCAATTTAACACCGCAACAAACTTTCCGAGTTTATAGTGTTCACGCCTTCATTCGTGTGATCGGTTGAAGTTTCTTTAAAGCCGTGAAACCCCACTATTCCACCACTCATCTGATCTCTCGCAGCGTCAATAATCCGGTGTGTCATCCTTCAATTCTATCACGCAACAGCCGCCGCCACGAAGAACCGACATTGTCTAGCATTGTATTCTTTTTAACAGAAGGTATATTTGCATCTGGAACCGATTACGTTTTAAAGCATGCACGATTAAGAATTTACAGTTTGTAGGCGTTTGTTTGATGCTAGATCATACACTTAGTCATCACGATCAACTAGCACGTTCAACATAAAGCTTCAGAAACTTCTTGTGAATCATCTTAGAAGAATGCGACGTGTCGTCCGAGTTAACTTCCATAGTTTTAATTAACGACAGGAGGATCATTCTTTGTATACGGGTAACGATTCTAATCTGCTTGTCTTTCGTATATACATTATTGAGAGATATTGTATCAAATAGATTAGGACGATAGATTAAATGAAACCATGTATAAAATAAATTGCAAGATACAAAAACCTGCAAAAAGTTTTGAGGTGCTTGCTTGTGTGGTTGTACCATACCACACCCAAATGCACAATGAATTTGAAATTCTAAGTTAATTCACTTCCCATGTGTTTGTACCAGTAATATAGCATAACACACTTTTACTAACACACATATGAATTGTTACGTTACGTTTTATTTATGTTTCTTTCATGTTTATGTTTATTTAAGGTTAAGGGTTAGCATGGTAATTAGTTATTTCTCAAGGGATTGTTTATGTAACTCATTTATTTATTTAATGCAACGTAACGTATCTGGAACTCATCCAGAATTTTACCAAACTTCCTTCTTTCTAGCAACTACCTCTTCAACCCTAACAAGGGTATCAGAGCTTCTCCGATCCCTCGTCGGAAGTTTCTCGATATCATGACAACTACACGCGGTCAGGAACTCGAAACCACGCTGAAGGATCATGGGAAGGCTATCTCCGATCTGCAAGTCACCCTAGCATCTCTCATGAAAAACCAGGAGCAATCAATGAAGCAACAAGAAGATCTGCTGCGCGCCTTCAGAGAACAATCACATTCCAGCGGCACGTCAATCAGGGGGCCCAACGCCGGCGGTGGGGGTTCCGCCTTGTTTGGAGACACTGAAGAACGGGGAGGAAACAGGCCCATGCGGATAGGTAAGGTGGAGTTTCCCAAGTTTTCCGGTGAAGGGGTTGAAGCTTGGATATACAGGTGTGAGCACTTTTTTGCAATCGATGAGACCCCGGATAACATGAAGCTTCGGTATGCAGTCATCCATCTGGAAGGGCCTGCAATCCAGTGGCACCAAGCCTTCATGAGAACACGCGGTGCGAGGGTGGTCGAACTTGCCTGTGCCGAATATGTTCGAGCCATATCCGCCCGCTTCTCCAATGCAATGTTTGAAGATCCCATGGAAGAAATAGCCTCGCTCACCCAAACCGAAGATTTGCACTCGTTGAACACCTCGTTCGATGAGCTACTGAACAAGGTAACCATAAGTGAAACACAAGCCGTAAGCTTGTACCTAAAAGCTCTCAAACCAGAAATCAGGGGTCCGGTCAAGATGTTTAAACCCAAAACGTTACATGAAGCTTATGGTCTCGCAAAGATCCAAGACCTTAACAATCGCCATCTTGATGCTAAATGGAAACCTGAGAAAGGAGGGGGATCTCACCCGAAAGCCCCTACTGACAATGTCAGAATCATGCCACCCTCTAATGCAGCCAAGCTTCCGATCCTACCAACCCCTACCAACCGAGCCCCAGGCCCAATACCCCCACGGTCTGGCCCCAACAACACACCACGTCGCCTTTCTAGTAAGGAGCTTGAGGCGAAGCGAGCAAAAGGGGAATGCTTTTGGTGCACGGAGAAATTCGTGCCGGGCCATAAATGTAGCCGCAGACAATTATTTATAATAGAGGTGGACGATGCGGACGAACCCGTAAAAGATGAGGGTCTCGTGGAAGAAGAGGAGGAACACTTAATCTCAATACATGCCTTGACCGGGCTGCCCTCCTATTCCACTATGCGGGTGAAGGGATCAATGGGGACCAGACAATTACACATCCTCATTGACTCGGGGTCAACCCACAACTTCATTGATGTCAAACTTGCAAAGAAATTCCAATGCCCGGTGAAGAATATTTCCCCAATCCTCGTAAGCGTAGCGGATGGGAAACAACTGACAACCAGCCAACTATGTTCGGATTTCCAATGGACCATGCAGGGCCGGTGGTTTACCACAGAAGTCCTTCTGATTCCACTAGAAAACTATGACATGATCTTGGGCATTCAATGGTTGCTGCCCTTGCAAGACATCCTATGGAACTTCCAAAAGATGACCATGCAATTCAAGATTGGGGAAGAATTATGTGAACTAAAGGGAATCCATACAAACAAGGTCTCCATGTGTTCACTTCGGTTAACAGAAGGGTCGCAAGAAGCCCAAACGGGGGCCAATTCAGTGCAGATGTACAGCCTTCAACTCACAAGTGAAGCTCGAGAAGGCATGCACAGCTCCAAGGTGGTAACAAGTGAAGCGGGGGCAACAGAACAACAATTATGGCAGGACCTCATTCGTGAGTTCGCGGCAGCTTTCGAACTTCCCAAAGGGCTGCCTCCCGAAAGGGAATTTGATCACAAGATACGCCTTAAAGAAGGCACGGAACCCATCAGCCAACGCCCATACCGTTACCCCGCCATTCAAAAGGATGTGATCGAAAACACTACAAGGGAACTCTTAGAAGCTGGAGTCATACGCAATAGTCAGAGCTCATTTGCAGCCCCCGTGGTACTGGTAAAGAAAAAAGATGGGCAGTGGCACATGTGCATGGATTACCGGCGACTCAACGAGGCAACAATCAAGGATAAATTCCCCATTCCCCTAATAGAAGAGCTGCTCGATGAACTCGGAGGTGCCACGGTATTCTCCAAGCTTGATTTAAGATCGGGGTACCACCAGGTGCGGATGACACTGGGGGATGTCCACAAAACAGCCTTCCGCACACACGAGGGACACTACGAATTCCTCGTTATGCCTTTCGGCCTCACAAACGCACCCGCAACCTTCCAAGCCTTAATGAACTCCGTATTCAAACCCTTATTACGTAATGGGGCTGGTATTCTTTGATGACATCATGGTCTACAGCATAGCATCAAACAACATGAACAACACCTTCGACAAGTTTTGTCAATCATGAAGGAACACAACCTTTTCGCCAAAGAAACTAAGTGTGTGTTTGGAGGCAAGGCTGTCGAGTATCTTGGACACATCATCTCCGGAGAGGGAGTGAAAACAGACCCCACAAAAATCGAGGCTATACGACAGTGGCCAGCCCCAAGAACCTTGAAGGAGTTGCGGGGGTTCCTGGGTTTAACCGGCTACTATAGGAGGTTCATACGGGCCTTCGGCCTCCTGGCTAAGCCCTTAACGGATCTATTGAAAAAAGATGCCTACCGTTGGGGCACCGAATCACAAGCTGCCTTTGAAAAGCTTAACGAAACCTTAACATCAGCCCCCATGTTGGCCTTGCCCAACTTCACCAAGACATTCGTCGTGGAGACAGACGCTTCAGCTTGCGGCCTAGGAGCCGTCCTTATGCAAGAGAAGCACCCGATTGCCTTCATAAGCAAGGCTCTATCCGCTAAACAGCAGGCACTATCCGTGTATGAAAAAGAACTGATGGCGATCTTGATGGCAGTCAAGCAATGGCACTATTACCTCATCCCCAGCCCCTTCATCATCCGAACCGACCAGCGTAGCCTCAAACACCTCTTAACCCAAAAGGTGACCACACCCCTGCAACACAAATGGCTAGCTAAGCTGATGGGATACGACTACACCATCGAGTACAAAAAGGGAGTGGAAAACGTAGCCACAGATGCACTCTCACGGGTACATGGAACAAATCTCTTCACGATGGCCATTTCACAGGTAGAACCTCTACTGCTCGACGAAGTAATAGCAAGCCAGCAACAAGATGAACAAGTGGGTAACCTGATAAAAACTTTTCAAGATGGCGGCCAGGTTCCAACGTACACATGGAATGGGAAATGGTTGGCTAGGCACAGTCGTGTCGTGGTCGGCCGAGACATGGCTATTCGAAAGAATATTGTGAGGTTATGTCACGAGTCCTCATGGGGGGGCCACTCCGGGGTAACAGCCACAGTTGCTCGGGTTAAAGGCATGTTTTACTGGAAGGGAATAGCAAAGCTGGTTCGACAAGTGCTACGCGATTGTGATACATGCAAACGGGCCAAACATGAAAATATAGCCTCCCCAGGGTTGCTACAACCCTTGCCAATACCTGCTGATGTGTTTACCGAAGTCTCCATGGACTTTGTAGGAGGCTTGCCCAAGGTGAAAGGAAAAGACACCATATTCGTGGTAGTGGACCGTTTGTCGAAATATGGTCACTTCATGGTGTTGAGCTGTCACACCCCCACCCCTCGTCACCTCGTGTCTGGTCTGACGTCACTGAACCGGTTGCGGAAGCATAGTGGTGATGTCTCTGAGGTGAGAGGTAACTTACTTGAACCGATATCATAAGCACACAGATTAACTTAAAATAAATATAATACAGGGTTTCGTCATTACAATCAGTATCATAATTTACAACTAAGTTTATTACACAACTGACTTATTTGATTACTAGTGTTTGAAGTGCTGCCTCACCGAGTGTCACTGTTTTCCTGCAAAAAGATTTAAATTTGAAACGTCAGCACAAAGCTGGTGAGATCGACAGTTCATTTTAAAACAATATGATATGATAAGCACGTTCTCAAAAGTTCAGTTCCGGATAACCATGGGACCTGTATCTAGTTCCTTTATGACGTCTAGTCTGTCTCAAGATATTACCCGTCGGTACATATCTTAGTGCCTCATTATCTTAATGTCTATCATACCATTAAGAAATTCAAGAAACAGATAACAAACATTCACACAAGGGGAGATGCAATCCTCCCAGCGAATGGGGTGTCAACCAATAGTACTATCAATGTTTTCTGTTCGGCCACACATGGGTTCACTAGATACAGTTCAAGAATGAGGACTTTCAGTTCCATGATAGAGTTCAGTCTACAGGCAAAATCCCATGAAACCCCACAAAAGTCAAATGAAATCACACAGATATCATTGATGCATATCATATAGTTCTCAAAAGTTTAGCAGTTCTACCCCGATGTTTATAAAAGAGTAAAAAGAAAAGGGGTTGTACGAAACTCACCTGATAATTCAGTAGTAGCAGAATATCACACAAACTGATGATAATATGATGATTCTGCATTTAGTTTATGTTTGATATGTTATTTATGTTTTAACTTGCTGATTAAATACTTTTGAACGTCCAATGTCAAAGACATTGCCTTGAAAGTCATCAAACCAATATTGAATTATTAATTATTTACTTTAGTGACATATCATACTATGTATGGTAATGTAGGAACCTATACTGACTCAGGTTCCTAATACCAAGTTGATGACTCACTTGATTAATCAGTATAATCTCAGATTAATCAAATAGTTAATGTTGTTGATTATAATTGCTAAGATAGTCTCTAAACAGTTTAATGGCTTAGGAGTGATTAATCCTTGTTATTGATTACCCAAATTTCATGGAATATCACAATGTAGTATTAGAGTAGGTTTAATAACCATGTTTAACATACTGATCTGACTGTTATCAGGAACGTCAGATAATCGTTCCAATGGGTATGTTAATGATTGTGATTAGTTTGAAACACATAACTTTCACGTTGCATGTCAAAGATTAATCAAACTAATCACATACGTTGTCACAATCAAATGGTTTAAACCATTATAACCATTGTTATGATTTCATGCAAACTGGGCATTACAACGGCTCAAAACAAGGATTTACCCGTTAACAGTTCGAGTTTGTCATTTATAATCAATCCTAGCCATCATCTAGGCAATAATCAACAACCCTAACTATATCATTACGTTCAAAAACAAGATTTAATCATTCATAATCAAACTAGGAGGTTAAAACGAACCGTTACCTATTCAGACGGAGTTCTGCGGGTAAAATGATGATCTGGACTTGCAGAAACGTTCCTTGGTGCGATCCAAACGTTTAAAACCCTTCAAAATGGAGTTTGGATGATGAAAAATGAGATTTTGTGCGTTTGGGAGCTGAAATCGTCGAAATAATGGATAAAAATGAGTTTTTGGATGAAATCTTGACTTTTGAAGCCATTTTTCCGACTTTTTGGCCTCAGGCGCATCGCCCCAACTCGGAGGCTTTTCCGGGCGTACCGCGCGGATCCATGGCGGCCAAATCTTGATCTTATCTTCGTTTCGCGATTCCGGGAGCATACGAACTCCGTTTTGCGCACGGTTTTCGCCTACGTTCACGATTTTTCGAGCTCTTTCCAATGGTTATAATCTCAAGACCTAAAGAGATCAAAATATTTGACCTCTTATCTATTGCTATATTCGATTCAGTGTATCTTGAAATCGGAGCCTCGTTTCGCGATTTCGCTTACACTCATTCTCTTCATTTTCGAGTTATGATTTTAACCTGAGAATTTTGAGTTGTCAACTCAACGTGGATTTTAAGAATGATCAACTGTGCTCAATTCATTGCTGACGTAATTCTTCGTACGCAATTATCACAGTCTCCTCCTGTTAGAAAAATTTCGTCCCGAAATTTAGTGAAGACTTACTTGATTACAATTGATCATAAGAATAAGTGTGGGTATTTCTGTTTCATCTGATCTTCACGTTCCCACGTATATTCGGGTCCACGCTGTGAATTCCACCGAATCTTGACAATAGGTATACGACTACGTTTTAATACCTTCACCTCTCGATCCATTACTTCAACTGGTTCTTCCCTGAATTGAAGTTTCTCATCAATTTGGATTTCCTTCAAAGGTACAATCAAAGATCCATCAACTAAACACTTCTTCAGATTTGATACATGGAAGACATCATGAACATTACCAAGTTCAGGAGGTAATTCAAGTCTGTAGGCTACTGATCCAATTCTTTCAAGAATTTTAAATGGTCCTACAAATCTTGGTGAAAGTTTACCTCTCTTTCCAAATCTGAAGATGCCCTTCCATGGTGAAACTTTCAACATTACTAGATCACCAATTTGAAATTCCAACGGTATACGACGATTATCAGCATAACTCTTTTGTCGATCGCGAGCAGCTTTAATTCGTTCTTGAATAAGTGCGATCTTATCAGTTGTTTCTTGAATAAGTTCCGGGCCTATGATTCGATTTTCACCTACCTCTGACCAACAGACAGGTGATCTACACTCGCGTCCATAAAGTGCTTCAAATGGAGCGCATTGAATACTGGTATGGTAGCTGTTATTATATGAGAATTCAACAAGTGGAAGATGAACATCCCAGCTACCACCAAAATCAATCACACAGCTTCTGAGCATGTCCTCAAGAGTTTGATTTGTTCGTTCCGTCTGCCCGTTAGTTTGTGGATGATAAGCTGTGCTCATATTGATTTGCGTGCCCAGAGCATTCTGAAGAGTTTGCCAAAATCGTGATGTAAATCGACGATCTCTGTCAGAAATGATAGAGATTGGTACTCCATGACGAGATACAATCTCATTAATGTAGAGTTTAGCAAGTCGATCCATAGAGTAATCTTCTCGGATGGGAATGAAATGCGCAGATTTAGTAAGGCGATCAACAATAACCCATATAGAGTCATGATTGTGCGATGTTCTGGGTAGTTTGGTAATGAAATCCATAGAGATCTGATCCCATTTCCACATGGGAATCTCCGGTTGTTGTAATAACCCAGAAGGACGTTGATGTTCAGCCTTAACCTTTAGACACGTTAAGCATCGACCCACGTATTCTGAGATGTGTTTCTTCATTCCAGGCCACCAGTAAAAGTCTTTAAGATCTTTATACATTTTATCAGCACCTGGATGAATAGAATACCTGGACTTGTGCGCCTCATCCAAGATGATTGATCTTGTGTTACTAAATAGAGGAACCCAAATTCGGTCTTTGAAATACAACAGTCCATCGTCTTTGGTATCAAGTTTCTTATCTAATCCTCTCAGTCCCTCAGCAGAATAGTTCGTTGCTTGTAAAGCTTGTTGCTGAGCTTCTTTAATTTGAGGAATTAGACTAGTTTGAATAGTCATACCTAACGCTTTCACTCGTAAAGGTTTGACTCGTTCCTTGCGACTTAAGGCATCGGCTACAACATTTGCCTTGCCTAGATGATAACGAATTTCACAGTCATAGTCGTTCAATAGTTCCACCCATCGCCTTTGTCGCATGTTCAACATTTTCTGATCTAGAATGTGTTGAAGACTTTTGTGATCAGTGTATATAATACACTTTGTTCCGTACAAATAATGTCTCCATATCTTGAGTGCAAATACCACTGCACCAAGTTCTAGATCATGAGTAGTATAGTTCTTCTCGTGTACTTTCAACTGACGAGAAGCGTAAGCAATCACTTTCTCGTTCTGCATTAAAACACACCCCAGACCTTGACGAGAAGCATCACAATACACTGTGAAGTTATCAATACCTTCCGGTAATGCCAAGATAGGTGCGTTGCAGAGTTTGTGTTTCAACAGTTGGAACGCCTCCTCCTGTTGAGAACCCCATATAAACTGTTGATTTTTCTGTGTTAATGTGGTTAATGGCAGGGCTATCTTTGAAAAGTTCTTGATAAATCGGCGATAATAACCTGCCAGTCCCAAGAATTGACGGATTTCCGTTGGAGTTTGTGGTGTTTCCCATTGTTCTACAGCTTTAATCTTACTGGAATCCACCTGAATACCATCCTGATTCACTACATGACCAAGAAATTGAACTTCTCGTAACCAGAACTCACACTTGGAGAACTTGGCATATAGTTTTTCACGTGCCAATAGTTCTAAGATCAGTTTCAAGTGTTGAGCATGCTCTTGCTGGCTTCGAGAATAAATCAAAATATCATCAATAAACACAATCACAAACTTATCCAAGTAAGGCCTACATACCCGGTTCATCAGATCCATGAAAACTGCAGGTGCATTTGTTAATCCAAACGGCATTACTAGAAATTCATAATGCCCATATCGTGTTCTGAATGCAGTTTTTGGAATGTCATCATCATGAATACGTAACTGATGATATCCAGATCTTAAATCGATTTTTGAAAAATAAGTAGCACCTTGTAGTTGATCAAACAGATCATTAATACGAGGTAGTGGATAACGGTTCTTGATTGTCAGTTTATTGAGTTCTCTGTAGTCAATGCACATCCTGAATGAACCATCTTTCTTTTTCATAAAAAGAATTGGTATGTCACAGGATGAGAAACTAGATCTGATAATACCTTTATGTAAAACTTCCTAGTCAGTTTAAAAGTTCTCACATTTCAGAAAGTACTAGAAGATCAGGAGCTTGTATCAAGTTACCATTAACAAATTTAAGGCACCCCATTTATCTAAGTACGTAACAGATAATGCAAGTAAAATGTTCATACTAGGGAGGTAAAATTCTTATCTATCCCCATATTAGAAATTATATTCATTGTTATGAAGAAACGTACCAGTGACAATGTTTGCATCATGCCTTGCCTTCGTTGCACCAATCTAAGAAGCTCTTCTCCTAGCTTCATTCCTCTGATTATTGTTATTGTTGTTTGGACAGTTTCACATGAAATGATCGGGACTTCCACACCTGAAACACGTTCGGTTTGCTTGAGTAGTTTGTCGTGGTTCTTGGTTGGATTGACGAGCAGGGAAGTTACAGTATTTGGCGTAGTGTCCAATTCGATTACAGTTTATACATTCAGGACATAGTCCTGTGTGATGATAAGGACACTTATTACATTTGGGCGCCTGCCCAGTATATCCTTTCCTTTCTGGAAGAGCCGTACCATACTTTTTCACAGTTTGTTTGCTTCGGCTAGTCTCAGCCGGAGCTTTGGTTTTGTTTTTCTGAAACCTCTTCCTTTTTGTTCCTCTTGTGTTACTAGGTGCCTTGATTTTAGTACCGCTAGAACTTTCCTCATCTATCATTGTTAGGGTACCGTTTCTTATTGCCTCATCAGTGTATCTATTGGCTAAGATAATGGTATGTTCTAAAGTTGTAATTTTTGCAGCAGCTACCATTTCACGAATTTGAGGAACCAAACCATGAATATACTTTTCTACTAAAACTAGCTCAGTAGGAAACATGTCAGGAAATAGACATGTGAGTTCATGAAATCGTTCCGTATATCTCCAACACTTCGTACCTATCATTGAAAGATTCAAGAATTCTTCTTGTAGTTTCATGATTTCGATGGCCGGGCAATATTTTGAAATTATCAAAGTTTTAAACTCCTTCCAACCCATTACATCAACAGTGGCCGTACCCAATAATCTTACTTGGGTATTCCACCATATCAAAGCCGAGTCCTTAAGAGAACAAGTAGCATATGTTACTTTGTGCTCTTCTAAACACTGGCTGATTTGAAGTTTTGTTTCCATCTCTTTGATCCATTTTAACAACCACTCAACTCCTTCCTTTCCAGTAAAATCGGGAGGATTATAAGTTTTAAAGTAGTTGTATGTACATCCATGTGATGGAGAATCTAAAACCGTTATATTCATACTGGTGGTAGTATAAGTTTCTGTGTTCCTGTCAGTAATGTTGCGCTCTATATGGCTTCCACGTGAGCTAGAAGCTATGTTCTGCTGATATTGAGCCAACATACCTGGAATAACTGCCACCAGTTGCTCATTTACAATTCGAGCTATCATTGCTTCATTTAGTTCAACTCCACTAGCAGCCGTAGGTGGAACCGTATTCGTTTCAACATTCACCGGTGGAGCCCTGTTCGTTTCCGGATTGACACGTGGATCCGAATTTGATTCTACATTCACAGGTGGAACTTGATTCAATTCAGGGTTAGTAATGTTCTTGGCAGCGTTCTTGGCTGGTCGACCACGTTTTGGAGCCATTGTTCTGCTCACATGTCGATAAACTCGGATCAGTTCAAGAACATTAAAAATATAACCCTTTGAATCACATAATTTCAACCATATTCAGTGATGCTGAAAATTCCTGTTGAAATGTGATTATAATAATTATAGTATAACTACATCGACATAGTTCAGACATGTTTTCAGTACACAAAGATCACACAAATGTTCGTAGTTATACTTAGTCCTGTTATTTCAAAAACATGTTAGAGTCTTACCCAGCTCTTTGCATTGCAACACATGTTTTTAGAAATATGTTCATACAGAACTAGGACATGTTCTCACACAAGTTCTCTAATATGTTCTCGTACACAAATGTTCTCATGTTCTCGTACAAAAATGTTCTCATATAGTAATGTTCTCACATCGTTCTCTTTTATTATCTAGTTATAGTTCATACAAGTTTGATATTAATATATAGTTCATACATTCAAACACAGGGTATTCAAAGATGATACCGTATCTAGAACATTCACCTGCTTCATAAGAAATAGGTATGCCATAAGTATCTCTAATACAGTAATACCAATGTTCTTTAGAATAATACGGGACCGCTATATGTCATAGCGTATAGTCTGTAGATCCTAGCTAACCTGCTAAAGTTGTTCTCAAAGCTCCGCCTGGTGGGAGGATTCTCTCAACTCATGAGTAATGTTAAGCACATCTCTCGGTGTCAGCTGTCATCGTGGGGGAAGACCGGTAGTCTTGAGAGCTTGACCTCACATGTGTCGAAGTCCATCACATGCTTGAATCCTCTGAAGTGATGAACTCTGCCTCTTCCCTTCATAAGCATTCCTACCCGGTTCTTAAGAATGTCCGGGTGAAGCAATTAGTGCATGTGGTGATAACGTAGCTGGTACATGTGGTACAGACTGGGAAGTAGCCAACGATGCTTCCGATGAATCGAAATCCGAGCTCAAACTAATGGGAGGAGTATCATCAATTATCACGTATGAAAATCTCTGATCAGTATCATGAAATAAATATTGAATAATAAAATTCAACATAAACATGATATGAGACGTCCTCCTATCTTAACGCAACTATTCGTCATTACTGTTGTTAGTGTTTTGCTTGAATTAAATCAAACTAGAATGCACACGTGTTGCAAATTTCAGTTATGCTGGCCACTCATAACTGGAATTTGTACCACCTGATTATCCTGGCTTAATTCAAAACAAGTTTTGTTCAATATTAATGTTCGGTGCTCTCTGTGTCACTATACGAGCCTATGGTTATAGTCTAGGTCTCTAAGTCAACCTAATTCTCTATAACCTGTGGCTCTGATACCACCCTGTCACACCCCCACCCCTCGTCACCTCGTGTCTGGTCTGACGTCACTAAACCGGTTGCGGAAGCATAGTGGTGATGTCTCTGAGGTGAGAGGCGACTTACTTGAACCGATATCATAAGCACACAGATTAACTTAAAATAAATATAATACAGGGTTTCGTCATTACAATCAGTATCATAATTTACAACTAAGTTTATTACACAACTGACTTATTTGATTACTAGTGTTTGAAGTGCTGCCTCACCGAGTGTCACTGTTTTCCTGCAAAAAGATTTAAATTTGAAACGTCAGCACAAAGCTGGTGAGATCGACAGTTCATTTTAAAACAATATGATATGATAAGCACGTTCTCAAAAGTTCAGTTCCGGATAACCATGGGACCTGTATCTAGTTCCTTTATGACGTCTAGTCTGTCTCAAGATATTACCCGTCGGTACATATCTTAGTGCCTCATTATCTTAATGTCTATCATACCATTAAGAAATTCAAGAAACAGATAACAAACATTCACACAAGGGGAGATGCAATCCTCCCAGCGAATGGGGTGTCAACCAATAGTACTATCAATGTTTTCTGTTCGGCCACACATGGGTTCACTAGATACAGTTCAAGAATGAGGACTTTCAGTTCCATGATAGAGTTCAGTCTACAGGCAAAATCCCATGAAACCCCACAAAAGTCAAATGAAATCACACAGATATCATTGATGCATATCATATAGTTCTCAAAAGTTTAGCAGTTCTCCCCGATGTTTATAAAAGAGTAAAAAGAAAAGGGGTTGTACGAAACTCACCTGATAATTCAGTAGTAGCAGAATATCACACAAACTGATGATAATATGATGATTCTGCATTTAGTTTATGTTTGATATGTTATTTATGTTTTAACTTGCTGATTAAATACTTTTGAACGTCCAATGTCAAAGACATTGCCTTGAAAGTCATCAAACCAATATTGAATTATTAATTATTTACTTTAGTGACATATCATACTATGTATGGTAATGTAGGAACCTATACTGACTCAGGTTCCTAATACCAAGTTGATGACTCACTTGATTAATCAGTATAATCTCAGATTAATCAAATAGTTAATGTTGTTGATTATAATTGCTAAGATAGTCTCTAAACAGTTTAATGGCTTAGGAGTGATTAATCCTTGTTATTGATTACCCAAATTTCATGGAATATCACAATGTAGTATTAGAGTAGGTTTAATAACCATGTTTAACATACTGATCTGACTGTTATCAGGAACGTCAGATAATCGTTCCAATGGGTATGTTAATGATTGTGATTAGTTTGAAACACATAACTTTCACGTTGCATGTCAAAGATTAATCAAACTAATCACATACGTTGTCACAATCAAATGGTTTAAACCATTATAACCATTGTTATGATTTCATGCAAACTGGGCATTACAACGGCTCAAAACAAGGATTTACCCGTTAACAGTTCGAGTTTGTCATTTATAATCAATCCTAGCCATCATCTAGGCAATAATCAACAACCCTAACTATATCATTACGTTCAAAAACAAGATTTAATCATTCATAATCAAACTAGGAGGTTAAAACGAACCGTTACCTATTCAGACGGAGTTCTGCGGGTAAAATGATGATCTGGACTTGCAGAAACGTTCCTTGGTGCGATCCAAACGTTTAAAACCCTTCAAAATGGAGTTTGGATGATGAAAAATGAGATTTTGTGCGTTTGGGAGCTGAAATCGTCGAAATAATGGATAAAAATGAGTTTTTGGATGAAATCTTGACTTTTGAAGCCATTTTTCCGACTTTTTGGCCTCAGGCGCATCGCCCCAATCGGAGGCTTTTCCGGGCGTACCGCGCGGATCCATGGCGGCCAAATCTTGATCTTATCTTCGTTTCGCGATTCCGGGAGCATACGAACTCCGTTTTGCGCACGGTTTTCGCCTACGTTCACGATTTTTCGAGCTCTTTCCAATGGTTATAATCTCAAGACCTAAAGAGCTCAAAATATTTGACCTCTTATCTATTGCTATATTCGATTCAGTGTATCTTGAAATCGGAGCCTCGTTTCGCGATTTCGCTTACACTCATTCTCTTCATTTTCGAGTTATGATTTTAACCTGAGAATTTTGAGTTGTCAAATCAACGTGGATTTTAAGAATGATCAACTGTGCTCAATTCATTGCTGACGTAATTCTTCGTACGCAATTATCACAGTCTCCTCCTGTTAGAAAAATTTCGTCCCGAAATTTAGTGAAGACTTACTTGATTACAATTGATCATAAGAATAAGTGTGGGTATTTCTGTTTCATCTGATCTTCACGTTCCCACGTATATTCGGGTCCACGCTGTGAATTCCACCGAATCTTGACAATAGGTATACGACTACGTTTTAATACCTTCACCTCTCGATCCATTACTTCAACTGGTTCTTCCCTGAATTGAAGTTTCTCATCAATTTGGATTTCCTTCAAAGGTACAATCAAAGATCCATCAACTAAACACTTCTTCAGATTTGATACATGGAAGACATCATGAACATTACCAAGTTCAGGAGGTAATTCAAGTCTGTAGGCTACTGATCCAATTCTTTCAAGAATTTTAAATGGTCCTACAAATCTTGGTGAAAGTTTACCTCTCTTTCCAAATCTGAAGATGCCCTTCCATGGTGAAACTTTCAACATTACTAGATCACCAATTTGAAATTCCAACGGTATACGACGATTATCAGCATAACTCTTTTGTCGATCGCGAGCAGCTTTAATTCGTTCTTGAATAAGTGCGATCTTATCAGTTGTTTCTTGAATAAGTTCCGGGCCTATGATTCGATTTTCACCTACCTCTGACCAACAGACAGGTGATCTACACTCGCGTCCATAAAGTGCTTCAAATGGAGCGCATTGAATACTGGTATGGTAGCTGTTATTATATGAGAATTCAACAAGTGGAAGATGAACATCCCAGCTACCACCAAAATCAATCACACAGCTTCTGAGCATGTCCTCAAGAGTTTGATTTGTTCGTTCCGTCTGCCCGTCAGTTTGTGGATGATAAGCTGTGCTCATATTGATTTGCGTACCCAGAGCATTCTGAAGAGTTTGCCAAAATCGTGATGTAAATCGACGATCTCTGTCAGAAATGATAGAGATTGGTACTCCATGACGAGATACAATCTCATTAATGTAGAGTTTAGCAAGTCGATCCATAGAGTAATCTTCTCGGATGGGAATGAAATGCGCAGATTTAGTAAGGCGATCAACAATAACCCATATAGAGTCATGATTGTGCGATGTTCTGGGTAGTTTGGTAATGAAATCCATAGAGATCTGATCCCATTTCCACATGGGAATCTCCGGTTGTTGTAATAACCCAGAAGGACGTTGATGTTCAGCCTTAACCTTTAGACACGTTAAGCATCGACCCACGTATTCTGAGATGTGTTTCTTCATTCCAGGCCACCAGTAAAAGTCTTTAAGATCTTTATACATTTTATCAGCACCTGGATGAATAGAATACCTGGACTTGTGCGCCTCATCCAAGATGATTGATCTTGTGTTACTAAATAGAGGAACCCAAATTCGGTCTTTGAAATACAACAGTCCATCGTCTTTGGTATCAAGTTTCTTATCTAATCCTCTCAGTCCCTCAGCAGAATAGTTCGTTGCTTGTAAAGCTTGTTGCTGAGCTTCTTTAATTTGAGGAATTAGACTAGTTTGAATAGTCATACCTAACGCTTTCACTCGTAAAGGTTTGACTCGTTCCTTGCGACTTAAGGCATCGGCTACAACATTTGCCTTGCCTAGATGATAACGAATTTCACAGTCATAGTCGTTCAATAGTTCCACCCATCGCCTTTGTCGCATGTTCAACATTTTCTGATCTAGAATGTGTTGAAGACTTTTGTGATCAGTGTATATAATACACTTTGTTCCGTACAAATAATGTCTCCATATCTTGAGTGCAAATACCACTGCACCAAGTTCTAGATCATGAGTAGTATAGTTCTTCTCGTGTACTTTCAACTGACGAGAAGCGTAAGCAATCACTTTCTCGTTCTGCATTAAAACACACCCCAGACCTTGACGAGAAGCATCACAATACACTGTGAAGTTATCAATACCTTCCGGTAATGCCAAGATAGGTGCGTTGCAGAGTTTGTGTTTCAACAGTTGGAACGCCTCCTCCTGTTGAGAACCCCATATAAACTGTTGATTTTTCTGTGTTAATGTGGTTAATGGCAGGGCTATCTTTGAAAAGTTCTTGATAAATCGGCGATAATAACCTGCCAGTCCCAAGAATTGACGGATTTCCGTTGGAGTTTGTGGTGTTTCCCATTGTTCTACAGCTTTAATCTTACTGGAATCCACCTGAATACCATCCTGATTCACTACATGACCAAGAAATTGAACTTCTCGTAACCAGAACTCACACTTGGAGAACTTGGCATATAGTTTTTCACGTGCCAATAGTTCTAAGATCAGTTTCAAGTGTTGAGCATGCTCTTGCTGGCTTCGAGAATAAATCAAAATATCATCAATAAACACAATCACAAACTTATCCAAGTAAGGCCTACATACCCGGTTCATCAGATCCATGAAAACTGCAGGTGCATTTGTTAATCCAAACGGCATTACTAGAAATTCATAATGCCCATATCGTGTTCTGAATGCAGTTTTTGGAATGTCATCATCATGAATACGTAACTGATGATATCCAGATCTTAAATCGATTTTTGAAAAATAAGTAGCACCTTGTAGTTGATCAAACAGATCATTAATACGAGGTAGTGGATAACGGTTCTTGATTGTCAGTTTATTGAGTTCTCTGTAGTCAATGCACATCCTGAATGAACCATCTTTCTTTTTCATAAAAAGAATTGGTATGTCACAGGATGAGAAACTAGATCTGATAATACCTTTATGTAAAACTTCCTAGTCAGTTTAAAAGTTCTCACATTTCAGAAAGTACTAGAAGATCAGGAGCTTGTATCAAGTTACCATTAACAAATTTAAGGCACCCCATTTATCTAAGTACGTAACAGATAATGCAAGTAAAATGTTCATACTAGGGAGGTAAAATTCTTATCTATCCCCATATTAGAAATTATATTCATTGTTATGAAGAAACGTACCAGTGACAATGTTTGCATCATGCCTTGCCTTCGTTGCACCAATCTAAGAAGCTCTTCTCCTAGCTTCATTCCTCTGATTATTGTTATTGTTGTTTGGACAGTTTCACATGAAATGATCGGACTTCCACACCTGAAACACGTTCGGTTTGCTTGAGTAGTTTGTCGTGGTTCTTGGTTGGATTGACGAGCAGGGAAGTTACAGTATTTGGCGTAGTGTCCAATTCGATTACAGTTTATACATTCAGGACATAGTCCTGTGTGATGATAAGGACACTTATTACATTTGGGCGCCTGCCCAGTATATCCTTTCCTTTCTGGAAGAGCCGTACCATACTTTTTCACAGTTTGTTTGCTTCGGCTAGTCTCAGCCGGAGCTTTGGTTTTGTTTTTCTGAAACCTCTTCCTTTTTGTTCCTCTTGTGTTACTAGGTGCCTTGATTTTAGTACCGCTAGAACTTTCCTCATCTATCATTGTTAGGGTACCGTTTCTTATTGCCTCATCAGTGTATCTATTGGCTAAGATAATGGTATGTTCTAAAGTTGTAATTTTTGCAGCAGCTACCATTTCACGAATTTGAGGAACCAAACCATGAATATACTTTTCTACTAAAACTAGCTCAGTAGGAAACATGTCAGGAAATAGACATGTGAGTTCATGAAATCGTTCCGTATATCTCCAACACTTCGTACCTATCATTGAAAGATTCAAGAATTCTTCTTGTAGTTTCATGATTTCGATGGCCGGGCAATATTTTGAAATTATCAAAGTTTTAAACTCCTTCCAACCCATTACATCAACAGTGGCCGTACCCAATAATCTTACTTGGGTATTCCACCATATCAAAGCCGAGTCCTTAAGAGAACAAGTAGCATATGTTACTTTGTGCTCTTCTGAACACTGGCTGATTTGAAGTTTTGTTTCCATCTCTTTGATCCATTTTAACAACCACTGAACTCCTTCCTTTCCAGTAAAATCGGGAGGATTATAAGTTTTAAAGTAGTTGTATGTACATCCATGTGATGGAGAATCTAAAACCGTTATATTCATACTGGTGGTAGTATAAGTTTCTGTGTTCCTGTCAGTAATGTTGCGCTCTATATGGCTTCCACGTGAGCTAGAAGCTATGTTCTGCTGATATTGAGCCAACATACCTGGAATAACTGCCACCAGTTGCTCATTTACAATTCGAGCTATCATTGCTTCATTTAGTTCAACTCCACTAGCAGCCGTAGGTGGAACCGTATTCGTTTCAACATTCACCGGTGGAGCCCTGTTCGTTTCCGGATTGACACGTGGATCCGAATTTGATTCTACATTCACAGGTGAAACTTGATTCAATTCAGGGTTAGTAATGTTCTTGGCAGCATTCTTGGCTGGTCGACCACGTTTTGGAGCCATTGTTCTGCTCACATGTCGATAAACTCGGATCAGTTCAAGAACATTAAAAATATAACCCTTTGAATCACATAATTTCAACCATATTCAGTGATGCTGAAAATTCCTGTTGAAATGTGATTATAATAATTATAGTATAACTACATCGACATAGTTCAGACATGTTTTCAGTACACAAAGATCACACAAATGTTCGTAGTTATACTTAGTCCTGTTATTTCAAAAACATGTTAGAGTCTTACCCAGCTCTTTGCATTGCAACACATGTTTTTAGAAATATGTTCATACAGAACTAGGACATGTTCTCACACAAGTTCTCTAATATGTTCTCGTACACAAATGTTCTCATGTTCTCGTACAAAAATGTTCTCATATAGTAATGTTCTCACATCGTTCTCTTTTATTATCTAGTTATAGTTCATACAAGTTTGATATTAATATATAGTTCATACATTCAAACACAGGGTATTCAAAGATGATACCGTATCTAGAACATTCACCTGCTTCATAAGAAATAGGTATGCCATAAGTATCTCTAATACAGTAATACCAATGTTCTTTAGAATAATACGGGACCGCTATATGTCATAGCGTATAGTCTGTAGATCCTAGCTAACCTGCTAAAGTTGTTCTCAAAGCTCCGCCTGGTGGGAGGATTCTCTCAACTCATGAGTAATGTTAAGCACATCTCTCGGTGTCAGCTGTCATCGTGGGGGAAGACCGGTAGTCTTGAGAGCTTGACCTCACATGTGTCGAAGTCCATCACATGCTTGAATCCTCTGAAGTGATGAACTCTGCCTCTTCCCTTCATAAGCATTCCTACCGGGTTCTTAAGAATGTCCGGGTGAAGCAATTAGTGCATGTGGTGATAACGTAGCTGGTACATGTGGTACAGACTGGGAAGTAGCCAACGATGCTTCCGATGAATCGAAATCCGAGCTCAAACTAATGGGAGGAGTATCATCAATTATCACGTATGAAAATCTCTGATCAGTATCATGAAATAAATATTGAATAATAAAATTCAACATAAACATGATATGAGACGTCCTCCTATCTTAACGCAACTATTCGTCATTACTGTTGTTAGTGTTTTGCTTGAATTAAATCAAACTAGAATGCACACGTGTTGCAAATTTCAGTTATGCTGGCCACTCATAACTGGAATTTGTACCACCTGATTATCCTGGCTTAATTCAAAACAAGTTTTGTTCAATATTAATGTTCGGTGCTCTCTGTGTCACTATACGAGCCTATGGTTATAGTCTAGGTCTCTAAGTCAACCTAATTCTCTATAACATGTGGCTCTGATACCACCCTGTCACACCCCCACCCCTCGTCACCTCGTGTCTGGTCTGACGTCACTGAACCGGTTGCGGAAGCATAGTGGTGATGTCTCTGAGGTGAGAGGTGACTTACTTGAACCGATATCATAAGCACACAGATTAACTTAAAATAAATATAATACAGGGTTTCGTCATTACAATCAGTATCATAATTTACAACTAAGTTTATTACACAACTGACTTATTTGATTACTAGTGTTTGAAGTGCTGCCTCACCGAGTGTTACTGTTTTCCTGCAAAAAGATTTAAATTTGAAACGTCAGCACAAAGCTGGTGAGATCGACAGTTCATTTTAAAACAATATGATATGATAAGCACGTTCTCAAAAGTTCAGTTCCGGATAACCATGGGACCTGTATCTAGTTCCTTTATGACGTCTAGTCTGTCTCAAGATATTACCCGTCGGTACATATCTTAGTGCCTCATTATCTTAATGTCTATCATACCATTAAGAAATTCAAGAAACAGATAACAAACATTCACACAAGGGGAGATGCAATCCTCCCAGCGAATGAGGTGTCAACCAATAGTACTATCAATGTTTTCTGTTCGGCCACACATGGGTTCACTAGATACAGTTCAAGAATGAGGACTTTCAGTTCCATGATAGAGTTCAGTCTACAGGCAAAATCCCATGAAACCCCACAAAAGTCAAATGAAATCACACAGATATCATTGATGCATATCATATAGTTCTCAAAAGTTTAGCAGTTCTACCCCGATGTTTATAAAAGAGTAAAAAGAAAAGGGGTTGTACGAAACTCACCTGATAATTCAGTAGTAGCAGAATATCACACAAACTGATGATAATATGATGATTCTGCATTTAGTTTATGTTTGATATGTTATTTATGTTTTAACTTGCTGATTAAATACTTTTGAACGTCCAATGTCAAAGACATTGCCTTGAAGTCATCAAACCAATATTGAATTATTAATTATTTACTTTAGTGACATATCATACTATGTATGGTAATGTAGGAACCTATACTGACTCAGGTTCCTAATACCAAGTTGATGACTCACTTGATTAATCAGTATAATCTCAGATTAATCAAATAGTTAATGTTGTTGATTATAATTGCTAAGATAGTCTCTAAACAGTTTAATGGCTTAGGAGTGATTAATCCTTGTTATTGATTACCCAAATTTCATGGAATATCACAATGTAGTATTATAGTAGGTTTAATAACCATGTTTAACATACTGATCTGACTGTTATCAGGAACGTCAGATAATCGTTCCAATGGGTATGTTAATGATTGTGATTAGTTTGAAACACATAACTTTCACGTTGCATGTCAAAGATTAATCAAACTAATCACATACGTTGTCACAATCAAATGGTTTAAACCATTATAACCATTGTTATGATTTCATGCAAACTGGGCATTACAACGGCTCAAAACAAGGATTTACCCGTTAACAGTTCGAGTTTGTCATTTATAATCAATCCTAGCCATCATCTAGGCAATAATCAACAACCCTAACTATATCATTACGTTCAAAAACAAGATTTAATCATTCATAATCAAACTAGGAGGTTAAAACGAACCGTTACCTATTCAGACAGAGTTCTGCGGGTAAAATGATGATCTGGACTTGCAGAAACGTTCCTTGGTGCGATCCAAACGTTTAAAACCCTTCAAAATGGAGTTTGGATGATGAAAAATGAGATTTTGTGCGTTTGGGAGCTGAAATCGTCGAAATAATGGATAAAAATGAGTTTTTGGATGAAATCTTGACTTTTGAAGCCATTTTTCCGACTTTTTGGCCTCAGGCGCATCGCCCCAACTCGGAGGCTTTTCCGGGCGTACCGCGCGGATCCATGGCGGCCAAATCTTGATCTTATCTTCGTTTCGCGATTCCGGGAGCATACGAACTCCGTTTTGCGCACGGTTTTCGCCTACGTTCACGATTTTTCGAGCTCTTTCCAATGGTTATAATCTCAAGACCTAAAGAGCTCAAAATATTTGACCTCTTATCTATTGCTATATTCGATTCAGTGTATCTTGAAATCGGAGCCTCGTTTCGCGATTTCGCTTACACTCATTCTCTTCATTTTCGAGTTATGATTTTAACCTGAGAATTTTGAGTTGTCAACTCAACGTGGATTTTAAGAATGATCAACTGTGCTCAATTCATTGCTGACGTAATTCTTCGTACGCAATTATCACATGAGCCATCCGTTCTCGGCTAAGGATGTGGCGCAAGTATACCTGGACAATGTCTACCGCCTACATGGCTGCCCGGCCTCAATTATCTCAGATCGCGATCCCATCTTCCTCAGCTCCTTCTGGAAGGAATTTTTGGCGCTACAAGGGGTCGAAACTAAGCTCTCAACAGCCTACCACCCGCAAACCGATGGCCAAACGGAGGTAGTCAATCGTTGTCTGGAATGTTATCTACAATGTATGGTTATGGAACGGCCTCACACCTGGTCCAAGTGGATACCCTTGGCGGAATGGTGGTACAACACCACCTTCCACTCATCGATCGGTATGACTCCCTTCCAAGCATTGTACGGTTTTCCACCACCCCTACACATACCGTACCTCCCAAGGGATTCGAATGATAAGGAAGTAGATGATGTGATGAGGAACCGAGAGGCAGCTATCACAGTCTTGAAGCAGTCATTACAAAAGGCTCAGAATCGGATGAAGCAACATTCAGACAAACACCGAACGGACCGAGAGTTTGATGTGGGTATATGGGTCTACCTCAAGCTTCAACCATACATGCAGAATCCTTACGAGTTTACAAACATTCCAAGCTAACGCCAAAGTACTTCGGACCCTTTATGATTATTGGTAAAGTGGGAAAAGTAGCTTACCGTTTGGATTTACCGGATGATTCACAAATTCACCCGGTTTTCCATGTTTCGCTATTGAAGCCAGCAAGTGGGCCTCCGGATAAGATCTTGCCCGTTCCAACTGATGCACGCTTCTGTTTGCACCCACAGAAGGTATTGGATCGACGGTTGGTCAAGAGGGGGAGTCGGGCTACGTTAAAGATATTAGTACAATGGGAAGGCCAAGATGAAACCGATGCAACTTGGGAGTTTTTGGATGACATGAAGCTGCGTTTCCCAGATTTTGAGGAATGGGTTGAAGGTTCTTTTTGAGGACAAAAAGAAGCTTATGGGGGGAGTATTGTTACGTTATGTTTTATTTATGTTTCTTTCATGTTTATGTTTATTTAAGGTTAAGGGTTAGCATGGTAATTAGTTATTTCTCAAGGGATTGTTTATGTAACTCATTTATTTATTTAATGCAATGCAACGTATCTGGAACTCATCCAGAATTTTACCAAACTTCCTTCTTTCTAGCAACTACCTCTTCAACCCTAACATGAATTGAACCTCACGTGAAGAAGCTGCTTTGAATGAATTGTGTAGTAAACAGAGGAGCAATAAAATGATGAATATGTACTAGAAATTGCATGATGTGCGTATTCTGACTCTTCTCATATTATAGCATTTTATCTCTTGTGTCTCAACTGATTTGCCATTGCTACTTGACCCGCTCTTGTCATTGTTATGTGACTTGAATTAGATTATTATTGACATTGTTATACATGTGATAGATTTAAATACTTGAACTCATTATCGCATGTTCCCGATCATTGATTAGTGGCTTAACGAGACTTAGCATACTTATATTGAAATATTGTTGATTTGGCTTTATCGTTCGTTTGATTTCAATACCCGAGCACATCCACCTATGGGTTCATAGGGCGTCAATTGTGGCACCCTTGACGTGCTCTATCTGTGGCGGAGCGATTAGTCCACGGCGTCTCTCACTGTTTATTGATGTGCTAAGTTGTTGCACTTATTGTTTATTTAGAGGCGTATGGATCGATCCTAAGATAATTATTGTTTACTGTTTTAGTGAATGGTTAAGTGTGTGTGCCCACACTTCCATTCCACATTACGGGTACATTAGGGTTGCAGCCAATATACATACTGATCATTGTTACCGAGACTGGCTCATATGTGTATTTCTATTGTTATGACTTGTTTATTTTTCTTAAGTCATACTCTCATTGTATAGTTTCGATAACGTATTGTTGCTATTGTTCTATCCGTTACTGAGCAATTTTGGCCCAGCCGTATTTCTTTCCTGTGGTTTTCTTTGTATACGGTAGGTACTCAATGGGCTATTGGGAATGTGTGAAGAGAGTAAATCAAAGAAGTTAGGATATCAAGTTGAAGAATTGTTGAACTTACTAGTATTTGATTTTAAGACTTTTATTATTGTTTAGTTTGAACTTGGTTTAAGGATTTTGTTTATTTAAGGATTTCATTTGGATTTAGTACTTAAATATTATGTTAATCGTTCTGATTACTGTATCGAGTGACACGTCAGCTCTAAAAGAGTTGGGGTGTTACAGTTATAGTTTAAAAAATTACCAAAAAAGTTATAGAATTATACACACATTTAAACAAACATAATCATGTTAAAAAATACAAGATTTGTTTTTTTTAATTGTTTGGATTTTAGTGGAAAAAATCTGATCCAAATCCCATCTGGTTTTTGGTCCGACCAGTGCTCAACCAATCGGTTCGCTTGAGGACAATTTACATGACTCTTTTGGACCGTCCTCTGTTTCGTGGTTCTGTCTGGTTTTTAAATCATTGGGTGCCCAATGGAATAAATATGTTTCTTTTGTATAGATCCCCAACTATAAGATTTTAGAAAACTTTTATTTATGTATTGTTACGATGCATTATATATCTGTATGTACTTGTATATATATATTTTTTTCAAATATACGTATAAGCACAAACATAAACACCACAAACATAAACATACAATGAATAATGTCACGCATGTCTATAAACATGTAACACCGTCAAATGAAACTAAAACACAAGACATAATTTTATACCTATACTCAATGTCTAAACTTTAATGTTCATTTGCAGTGCACGTGTATAATGTACATATGTGTATGATCTCAAGAGACAAAAGTAAAATTGAACTAATTTTAACGTTATTTTACTTATTTTGTGAAAATAACGTTAAAAGCGTTGAGATGATCAACTTTAATCGATAACTTTGAGCCGGGGATTCCTTCGGAGCAGCCTCTCTATCCCAACTACTAGGGGTGAGCAAATAACCGAATTAACCGAATCGTAACCGAATTAACCGACTTAACCGAACCGATTTAACCGAACCGAACAATTAACCGACGGTTTGGTTAAGCATAATCGATTAACCGCACATTGCGGTTCGGTTTCGGTTTTGATGTATAAATTAACCGCATTAACCGAACCGATTGTTATATATTATTATTAGTATTACTATTATTATTACTATTACTATTATTATTATTATTATTATTATTATTATTAATTATTAATTATTATATAATTCTTCAAAACATATGATGTTCTTCATGATATTAATCATATTAACACAGTAGATGTTATCAGTTTCACTTTATATACAGTAAAATACACCTTAATCATAACAGTTTATTAATCTTACTGATCACCGTTCCCTAAACTCATTATCACCACAAACAACCGAAGTAGCACATCGATGAAAAAATAAACATGTAATGAAAACTCACTATAAAAGAACAAGTTCGGCTATGAGATGACTTGATATATTAAAATTGGACTACACTCGACAAAAATACACATTATTTTAAATTTATTATTTTAGGTTATAATAGAATGGTTAATTAACCGATTTAACCGAAATTAACCGAAACCGGCGGTTAACCGCATATTGCGGTTCAGTTGTGGTTTTAGAAATGTCATTAACCGCACATGCGGTTATGGTTTTGAAATTGGCCATAACCGCACCGAACTGCACCACGCACACCCCTGCAACTAGGATATGGGTAAGGTTTGTGTCCATCAGCCCCCAAACCCTACTAAATAGTGGAAATATACTAGGTTATTTTATTTGTTTACTCAATGTCAAAACTTCAACGTTTCGTTGCTAGATTTTGTAGAATGTGTACGACCCATTTTGAACAAAACTCATTAATGTCATAAATTTTAAAATTACAAGGTGTGTAGTTATGTATTGCTGTCGATAATTAATCTTGGTTAGTAAATTGAAACATGAAAATAATATAATCAATCAACGTACTCAATATATCCCGCCATTAGCATGCTAAGGCAGGGTCTGAGGAGGGTGAGATGTAGACAGCCTTACCCCTACCCCGTAGGGGTAGAGAGGCTGCTTCCAGTGAGACCCTCGGCTCATGATGCTTGATCAACCGTTCGAAACGATTTTAACGTTATTTTCACTGAATAAGTAAAATAACGTTAAAATTAGTGCAATTTTACTTTTGCCCCTCAAGAGCTGTCGACACATATATACATTATATGTGCCCCTCAAGAGCTGTCGACACATATATACATTATATGAAAATAATATATAAAACACAAAAATAAAACTCCACCCTAACAGAAGCGAGTTACAAACACTTGTATACATAATACACACATTAACACATACTATACACACATACTTTTCCTAAAGCAGGTTTAGCTAGTAATACCTGGACCAAGAATCATTTAGGACTTATCTAGCGAACCAAACCGATATCGACATACGGGTTCACACCGAACCAGTTAAGCGGTTCAGTTCCACAGGCTACACGTTGACCAGCAAAATGCACACTCCTAATCAGATGGCTCGAGTTCTACTAGATCAACATCAACTTAATTGATTGAGTACAACTCAAATTCATCGTCGTAGCGAATACTCATCTTCATAACATACTACCCTTTTTAAAATCATTTTCCGCTTTCTACATTCTTCGTTACATGAATCGGTTTCAAAGATCACAATCACTGTAATCATACTTTATAGAACACGAATGGCTCGATTTTGTAATGCATATATGAGTAAGAACTCAAAACTGTACACCAAAAACATCCCCACATTTAGAGCATTTGTTGTTCTTTCTTCTCCATCAATTCCCAGTTACACAGACAAAACCTAAACAATAATTTAAACACCACCACTAGTAGAACCCGCGGGCCTAGGATAAGAAACAACCTTGTTATCATCATCTTTATGAACCGGTTCATTTCTAACAATTTCAGAAGCTTTCTGCAACTCCTGAATCTGCTCCAACGATTTAACAAGCTCATCGGCCGTGGGCCTGTGTTTGGGCTCTTTCATGAGGCACTTCATTGCAAGTAAGGCGGCCCGTGTGGCAACACTAGAAGAATACTGGCCATCAATGCGCGGGTCCATAATGTGTAGAATCTTTCGTTTGCTTGCCAGAAAAGGCTTAACAAATACGACTAGTATTTGCTCACCAGATGGTCGGCTTTTATCAATGCATCGTCTTCCGGTTAAAAGCTCAAGGAGAACCACCCCAAAACTGTATATGTCACTTCTTGCAGTCAAATGACCTTCATAAACAACATCAAAGTATAAAAGATGAGATTAGGGAAATTATGCAACTTTCATAAGTTATATTTAGTTTTTTAAAGTTTCATTTGATTTTTTTATTTTTTTTTAGAAAAATTTGCACACATGGTCAATATTTGTTATAAACTAACCAACATTAATGGTTGGGACCAAAGTTGCAACCGATATCGAAACATTTCAAAACGAACCATTTCCCATAGACCATTTTTATTAGGCTCAATATGTTTACATTGCAAGTGTAATAATTTTTTGTTTTATAAAATTTACATATATGACTTCTAGTGTTCATCCATTAATGCAAACTTTTGATATCTTTCCAAATTGAAGTTAAATAACCCTATTTATTAGTATTTATTTTAGCTTTAAATGATAGTATTCATTTTAGCTTTAAAGGATTGTACTAATATGTTTTAAAAGTTGCAAGTACTTGAACTCGTAAAATTATATAAAATTACCTTTTTGTCCTTGTCATATGATTATACTATAGTATAGAACTATAGATATTAGTCTAACTCCCTTTTTTTCTTTTTTTTTTTATGAAATGATCCACAAGGTTTAATGCATTTTTGAACAGTTTGAGCACCTTACAACCAATTTGACATGTTTTCATTTAAGCAAAGATAACTTTACCTTCATGCACGCGTTAAAGAAAAAGTAAAGCCCGAATCAACCATTTTACCATAAAAGGGTCAAATTGCCACTTAAGTTGCATTTATATAAAATTATTCACAAACCTGTAAAAAATTAAAAAAAATAGAAAAAAAACCCAAATTACCAGTGGCCATGTATTCAGGAGCTGCATATCCATGGGTACCCATCACACGAGTAGAGACGTGACTTTGACCATCAGCAGGACCATCTTTCGCCAACCCAAAATCAGAAAGTTTTGCATTGTAATTCTGACAGAAAATTAAGATTGATTCCGTAAAACACCAGAAAAGAACAAGCTAAAAAAAGCTAGAACTATAATGAAATAAACATCAGTTAGTAACATACAGAATCGATCAATATATTGGAAGACTTGAAATCACGATATATAACTTTAGCCTCAGGACTATGCAAGTATGCAAGTCCCTTTGCAGCACCAAGAGCTACTTTTATACGAAGGTTCCAAGAAAGAGGTTGAAAGTAAGAACTACCTGTGATAATTAGATATATAGATAATAATAAATATAGCAGTAAATATAAAAATTAATGTAGAAAATTGCATAACTGAGGTAGAAGTGCAAGAACTCACGTCTGAAAAGATGGTTTTCCAAGCTGCCTCGAGGCATGAACTCGTACACAAGGAGTCTGTGGTCATCCTCTAGGCAATAACCAATTAATTTAACAAGATTTGGATGATTTAGTTGCCCTAAATAATTAATTTCAGCCTGCAAAAAGATCAATCAAATACCAGCTTAGTGAAAATAATAATTGCTTGTTCCAAACTGCACCAGGTATTAAGCAAAGATGGCTTTAGAGGGTGTTTGGATGTGACTTCAAAAATTTTCATCTGAAACAGTCTGGTAGAAAATAGTGTCTAATATGCTTTTTGTGCTTGAAGTTGTAATATCAGAAAATCACATGGTTGAATGTTTGATAAAATTTGATAATATATAGATAAAATAACAAAAAAAAAGGTAGAACTTTTCTAAAAAGGGAAAAAATGACCAAAAATTGACATTTTTGTGCAACAAAGTAGGTATTATATGCAAAATATGAATAAAAAACTTTTTCTAGAAAAAGGTTTCTGAGCTAAGGTAAGAGTATTACTATTTAGATTAGAAGATAAGAGGGAAAAAATGACCAAAAATTGACATTTTTGTGCAACAAAGTAGGTAATATATGCAAAAAATGAATAAAAAACTTTTTCTAGAAAAAGGTTTCTGAGCTAAGGTAAGAGTATTACTATTTAGCATGGTTGTAAAAATCCCCAACAAGGCCGATTAATCGGCTGATTAATTGTTAGTCCCCTAAGGCCGACTAGGCTCGACTATCCGATTAGGCCGATTAATCCCGAATAATCCCGATTAATCGCTAGTCCCCACCCCACCGACCGACTAGCAACTAGCGATTTCTACAACATTACTGTTTATATTAGAAGATAAGAGGGGAAAAATGACCAAAAATTGACATTTTTGTGCAACAAAGTAGGTATCATATGCAAAATATGAATAAAAATCTCTCCAAATAGGTTGATAAATTTTACCATTAGATAATCAAGATTTCCTGTGGCTGGTATGACTGCAATTATTTGATGCTACTAATCAGTTCCAAACACAAATCCAACCCCCCTAATCCAATTTGAACCCAATAATCAGTTCCAAACGCAAATCCAAACACCCCTAATCCAATTTGAACCCAATAATCAGTTCCAGAACGCAAATCCAAACACTCCCTAATTCCAATTTATCAACTAAAGAATATAAAACAATTTATGCTTACCAACCATTCTTGATGACCTTGAATACCTTCATGGTTTAACCTCTTGACAGCAATGACAGTGCCGGTACCCGGTTTGGCAGCTGCAAGTGATTGTTCATCAATCCATCCCTTGAAAACCGAACCAAACCCCCCTTCTCCTAGCACACTATCAGGCCGGAAATTTCTGGTGGCCGCTTTAAGAACACTAAAACTAAAAGGTTTCAAATTTGCCGACTGCAAAATCTCAGCCTGGCTTCTGGGACTTCTGGGGCTAGGGGGCACAGAAGCAGATGTAACCTTACCTGTTAGAACACATAATCTTGATCATGGTTGCATCTACATACATAAAGGTTTAATTTTTTAAATTGAAAGTGCAGTTATGTGATATTTTAAGTTTTAACCACCGGTGGATCATGATAAATGAATTTCTAGGTAAAATTACACAAACCCGTCTCAGGTAATTAATCATAGATCATGATCAATGATTTTCTTGGCAAAATCACACAAACCCATCTCAGATAATTAATCACAGATCAGACAGATACAATCAGAGCTGTGTGTGAAATTCATCAGATAAAAAAAAAAAGAAAAAAAAAAAAAAAAAAAAAAAGCTACGGTGGCAATCAAGATAACGATTAGATGACAAGATATGCTCACCATCAAGACGAGAACTATCAATTTTCAATCGAACACTGAAACAAGAACCCATTTGGTACCAAAATTTCTTGATCTTGATGCTTCAAAATCAAGCCCTTATCGTCAAATTCGCCGGCAAAATGGTGAATCAAAGTATGAAAAAAGAAAAGTTTCTGGAGCATTAAGACTAACAGTTGGAGGGTGTGAACATGACCATACACAGGATGCGTGTTCAATATGGGAACATTATACTAATATCTTTTGAATACTTTTTAGTTCCGGATAGAACCCTTCTAGAAAAAAGCGAAAAGCCGAAAAACTTGACCCACCTCCATTCATTCTCCATTAGTTAACGACAATTTTGTAAAGAAAATTGGTTTGGGGAAGAGGCATTAATGGTGGGGATTGAGGAATCAAGTTGAGGATATGATATTAAACAATGACAGCACAGAGCTTTGATAAATTGTCTATAAAGATATTTTCACTGTTCCACGAGTTTGACTAGTTTTGTCCTCTCACTTTTTTCATTATTATTTTTTAGATAAATTTATTTTTTATTGATGTGCTTTGGATCAAATAATGTTTTCTATCCAAATGTTTCAAAACTTTCGTTATACTTTCTAACTTCTTAATTTGTCTCCGTTATACTCTTTGGTATTTTGAAAAATTTAGGACAATATAATGGTCTAATATAGGGAATATAATAGACATTTTGAAACCTTTGCATAAAAAACGTTATTTGGCCCAAACCATGAGGAGCAAAATCAATGTTTAATTTATTTTTAAGAGTGTTTCTTTTATTATTTTCAGAACCAGACCGAACATTAAACCAAATGTTTTGCTTGTTACTAGTTGGACCGGATGACATAATAAATATATAAAAAAGTATATATTCATAAACATATTTAAGCAAACATAATCATGTTAAAAAAATACAGGATTTGGATTTAATGTTTTATTCTTTGAAGTTTAGTTAAATAAAAAAACTAACTTCGGGTTGACTAGTGAACCGGCTGAACCGGCCGGTTCTTGAGAGAGCGGTTCACGTGCGTTATTTGGGCCGGCCACCCTACCGGTTCTTGGGCCGACCAGTCCGGTTTTTAAAACGTTGGCTTGATCCTCCATCATCATCATCGTTACTCGAGTTAAAGTCGTCTTATGACATGGTTCAAGCGTCTTAATTATTTGATGCTTCAGATTACACTTCTGACCGAGACCATCTAATGTGGAAACCAAAGGAAGACCTCCTTCAAAACCAAGGGAGTCTAAATAAAAAGTTAGGAGGGTGCTAGTCATGAGCCAATTTTTTCTTTTTATTTATTTATGTATTTAACTATACCCTTAGTGTCTTTTAACTTTTATATTGATTCAAAATTTATTATTTTATGTTGCAAGTGTTTATATCATGTGAAAATTTATTTTTAAGAGAAAATCCTTAACCTTAATTATGTCCTTTATTTTAAGTCTTGAAAATAAATATATGGTTCATATTAAACAACATTAAAATTGATTTTTTATTCAAACCTTATTTTTTATTGAACTTTAATGTGAACATATTTATTTTCAATAATTCAAATAGAGGGCGTGTATAGGATTGTAACCTTTTTTCTTTAAAATAAAGTTTTCACATAATATAATCCCTGTGATATAAAATGGTTAAGTATATAAAAAGCCCATTTGATTTCTCTAATGTTACATTCTTGATGTGGTGACTGAATTTAATATGCTGCTTCTTTCAAGTTGTGTGACTTTTATTTTCATAAAATGTTTGTTATTTAAAAAAGAAGACAAGCTCATTTATTTCCTTACCTTGGATGTCCACCACCCAAAAAAATGGGTGAAGTTTTGCTTTTTAAATTTGAGCAGAAGACTTCATTAAGGTCGGTCAAAGGATAAGGTGGTTCCATGCAAGATGCAAGCTTGTAATTGGTTGATTTGGGTAGTTGTAATACTTTTCTCTTTTTCCTTCAAGCTATGGTTATTCACAAGCTGAACAAAACCGAGTCGTTCGGTTTGGTTTGAATTTACAAAACAGAGCGAAGTATTGATACTCAAACTTAGTTCGGTAAATGAGCGCTCGGTTCGACCCAGTTTTGCTCAATTTCAAGTTACAATTTAGTATAAAAACTCCAAATTGTCGATTATTAAGGAAACGACAATGAAAGGTATGTATTGAAATTGAATGTTTGAAGGTTTAATTAGAAATTTAGGTTTAAATTTTTATTTTATTATTATTTTTCACCACATAATACAAATTGAGCCTTTGAATATGAATATTTACTCTTTATAAGCTTAAGCATTTGTCTTTTTTATATGAAATATTTATAAAATAGTTATGTGTGTGTATATATAATAAACTAATAAATATTCGAAAATCAAGCGAGCTAACCTTTGCTCGTGCACGGTTCATTTATAAACCGAACTGAGTCGCTCGGCTCGTTTATAACCGAGCCAAAACAAACGAGCTTATTTTTTTAGCTTTTTTCATTTGATGTAATTATCTAACGCTAAAAATAAATGATGAAACTTACATTAATATAATTACGAAATGTTGAAAAAATGATGAGACTTACATTGATTTAATCACGTAATGCTAAAAGAAATAACTACACTTACATTGATGTAATTACGAAATCGTGAAAAAAAATACGAGACTATACTTGAATTAAAGAGAAAAATAAGATAAATTTAATAGTGTAATTTTTATAAAAGAATAAAAATTTATAGAATAAGATAAATTTAGTCAATGATTTTGTCTGCATGAAAATGTAATAATTCATTTTGAGTTCTTTTTTAAAACACATTTTAACATGGATATTATTTTTAAACATGACGGTCTAGTTACCTTAATGTAATTGTTAGTTACATTGGTGTGAGAGATTGATAAATAAGCATATGAATGTTAGTATGTATCTATTTCTTTTTATATTTTTATTTAATTTCTTGTTAATTAAATGTCATGACCATGCTACATTAATTTAAGCATCATAATGTTTGTGACATTGATATATATGTTGGTCTTTTTTTCGTTACGTTGATGTAAACATAAAAAAAATTGGTTATAAATTGTTAACTAAGCATTTGAATGTTAGTTAGTATCTATTTCTTTTTATAGTTTTATTTAATTCTTTGTTAATTTAATGTCCTGACTATGTTACATTAATGTAACATTTTCTTACATTAATGTCATATCATGTTCTACAACTTATTTAATTTACATGTTATATTTTATTTAAAATCACTTTCTTACATTAATGTAATCATGAACGATTGAAAAAGAATGGAAAGACTATATTTGAATTAATTAAAAAGAACAATGAGACGAGTCTAATGACACAATTTAAAAAAAATATATTTATCAAAAGGTTATGAGTATTGATGTGTTGCAAAACACATCTGTTTTTCTATTTGTTTCTAATTAGTTTTTGTAAAGTTTTAGTCAGTTTTGAGTCGATTGATGCTGGTTCTTCACAATTCCACAAAATTGTTGCTTGCAGGAAATAAACATGTGTTTTTGGTGCTAAAGATCGAGAAATAGAGCTCCCGGTTAGTCGAGAACAAATCCAAGACACAAGAAGAAGAATTCTGGAAATAAAGTCATGTCGCGTCACGCGACACACATAGAAAACCCTGTCGCGTATCGCGACAGGTTGAAAATGACCATTTTACCCTTTTTAATGATTGCGTGTTTGACCCGACTATTTTGTCGGGTAGTGGGTACCCTCGCGTAGCGCGAAGGGTTTAAGGACACCTGTCGCGTAGCGCGACAGGGTTAAAAATCCAGTTTTTCGAGTTTTATGTGTGGGAAACGGCTGGAGCCGAGATAATTCGATTTTGGACGATCAGAGACGACTTGGGAGGCGACTAGGAGCAAATATTCAAGATTGGAGTCGAGTTTGATCATCGGGAAGCCCTAAGCGAGTGATCCGAAGGGTGTAACGTGATCGGTTCTTCTTTCTTTCTTGTTATTCTCTTTTACTGATGTTTGAGATGAGTTTAAACATTGATTGCTACTGTTTATCTAGTATGAGTCGTGGCTAAACATTCTAGACCACCTAGGGTTTTATGAATATGCATGTTTGATATTGATAACGATTGATTGTGGAACAAGTTTGGATTTTTAATGGTTTAACGATTTGGTTTGAATTCTTGGATGTGGATGAATGTTTATGATGTTTGTGATTGAGTTGTTGTTTCCTCATATGCTTTGGCGAATGTCTTTCGTATAATGAGCATGTGTTAGGTCATTTACTTTGTGTTTATGATTTGTGGATGCGTTACTAGACGTAGTAATTCATAGGAGCAATAATTAAGTCACAAATGATTTAAATGTTTAACCAAATTCAATAGCCGTGAGGTGAGAGTTTGTTAGTGTATCTTGCGTGTTTAAGAACTAGGTAAGGTCTTTGTGAAAAGACCAAGATTAGGTAACTTGAACATAGTCTTGTATGCTAAATCCAAGATGAATTTCCATATTATCCCGTGCAATTAATGTATTGAGACTATCCTTTCCGTGAGGTAGATAGTTTTAGGATAGACCATTGATGGGTTGGTTAACTTGTGAGAGTGATTACCCTAAACCGGTATTTAAAATACTTGTAAACATTTTAGTTGAAATCTTTAAGAATGGTTAAAGAATCTCTAATCTGTTGATAAGTTAATATTCAAAGATCCCGGTTCCATAATAAGTTCCATGATCAATCTAAACATTTCAAACATGTATAAAGTAAACCCTAGGTAGTCTTTTCATCATTAGTAAATTCTAGTTGAACTTTCTCATTTGAGCTTTGATTTGTTTTTAGAATTTTAACAATTATAGTTTATTTGGTTAATTATAAAACCCCCCTTTTAAAACAATCATTTTAATTCAAGTCTTTTGTGTAGATAAGTCCTCGAGTTTATTTTGCACTTTCTATAGGAGTCTGTGGGTTCGATATCCAGACTTGCTTTTCTGTACTATTTCTCGATAGGTTCACTTGCCTGTTAGTAGTTTAGTTTAGGGAGTCTAGAGTATTACTTAGTGTCTAGGTTAGTTTTGATTTTTGTTAAGTTTTAATTGAACTACTTTGCACACATCAAGTTTTTGGCGCCGTTGCCGGGGACTTCTTTGTCGATTGTGCAGTCTAGTCTTGTGTCTTATTTGTGCATATTTGTTTTAGTTTTAGTTTTACTTTATTTTATTTTATTTCTTTTAATTTATTTTTAATTGTTTGCAGGTTTGGTAGTGTATGCCACACCTACGTTCACACGGACCGCCACCTGAGCTTTCTTTGCCTTTAAGGAGCGATTCGCGGGAATTCTCTGAGGGTTCTACGAGCGAGATAAGTGCTTCTACTCCAGTTTCTGCAGATTTTTCTGAGCACACACCACCATCTTCTTCTAGTTCCTCCACCCATTCTAGTCCACGTTTGCACTTTATTCCACCTATGGCTGAGCGTCGCACGGTTCACCAGCAGGCTACTGCAGGTTTCACGGGACTTAATAATCCCATCACTGTGTCAAATATCACGAATGAAAATTCGTGGCAGATTCCTTCGTACATCATGACGGCCACTAACAACACTCAGTTTAATGGCCGGGATGATGAGGATGCACCAGCCCATATAGCTCGCCTCACTCGCATCTGTGGTACCTTCAATCTTCAAGGTGCCACTGAAGATGCCATTTTCTTGCAGCTATTTCCTTTTTCTCTTGCAGGTAGGGCCGCCACTTGGCTTGATTCGCATGCACCCGGATCTTTCACTACTTGGGGCAGTCTTAGGGATGCGTTCTTTAAGAAATACTTTCCACCTGCCAAGGCAGCTCGCCTTCGTGATGAGATCCACTCTTTTCGTATGGCACCCGATGAGCCATATTATCTTGCTTGGGAGAGATTCCAGAATTTGCTTAGCAGATTCTCCCAGCATGGTCTCTCTGATTGGGCCCTTGTAGAGAAATTCTACAATGGTCTAACTTATGAGACCCGGGCTCGTTTTGACACTTCTGCGGGTGGTCATCTTATGGGAAAGAGAGATGTTGCTGAGTGTACTGATATGTTTGAGAGCTTTGCTCAGGCTGAGTATGAGCAGAGGTCTGCTAATAGGAATTCAAATCCTATTTCTAGTTCTTCCTCTTCCACTAGAGGAGTTCACCACGTTAATGTGGATACTAGTGTGGCAGCTGCTCTAGAGGCTTTGTCGAGGGATGTGAAGGAGTTCAAGATGAAGGTGGATAGGCGTGAGATTTGTAGGGGTGGCCATGCCACATCTGAGTGTTTGGTGGTCAACCAGGAGCAAGTTGACTATCTTGGGGGTCAAGGTAGGGGTAACACGAACCCTTTCAATAATTCCTACAATCAAAATTGGAGGAACCACCCAAATTTTAATTGGCGCTCTTCCGGTCATCCCCCTGGTTTCCAATCTGGGTCTTCTCATAATCAGGGGCAGGGTCATTCTTCGGTTAGTCATCCGAGTCATACACCGGGGGCGGGTAGCAGTAGTAGTGGTGGTAGTTCTGGGGGTAGCATGAGTAAGATTGAGGAGTTATTGACCCAGTTGGTTGCTAAGGATGCTAATACTCAGAAAACCCTTGCTGAGCATGACATTCTTTTGAAAAACCAACAATCTGCTTTTCTTGATCTTCAAAGATCTGGTGGTGATATTGCTAAGCGTTTGGATGAGAGGCCCCAAGGCCAATTTTCGGGCAGCACTCAGCCTAATCCAAATGCTCATGTGAAAGCAGTGACTACTAGGAGTGGTCGAGGGGGTGTGAGTGTAGAACCACCGGTTGAGGTAGATGATGAGGAACCGGTGGATGAGGAGATTGAGATGGAGACTCCTAGGGGGGTACACATGAGGCCAGTCCCAGCAAGTACAGTACCGACCAGTGAGTCTCCCGTAGTGGTCCCGGTTGAGAAGAAACCGGTTGAGGTTAGGCCGAGTCCTAAGATTGATCATTCACGACTTCCTTACCCTGCTCGCTTAGCTCACCAAAAGCATGCTAAGGAGTATGGTCATTTTCTTGACATGTTCAAACAGCTGAAGATCAATCTTCCTTTTATCGAGGCTCTTCAGCATATGCCCAAGTATGCCAGATTTCTTAAGGATTTGTTGAAGAGAAAGGAGAGGTTAGGGGAACTTTCTAATGTTCCATTGAGTGGGGGATGTTCTGCGGTGATTCTGAACAAGCTACCGGAGAAATTGACAGATCCTGGGATCTTTACGATCCCATGTTTGTTTGGTAGTGACACTCAGAGGCACGCGTTGGCAGATTCAGGTGCTAGCATCAATTTGATGCCCTATTCATTATATGAAAAGCTAGCACTTGGTGAACTTATGCCTACGCGCATGACATTGTCCCTTGCTGACCGAACGGTCAAGTGTCCACGGGGTATTGTTGAGAACTTATTGGTGAAGGTGGACAAATTTGTATTCCCCGTGGACTTTGTGATTCTTGATATGGAGGCCGATGAGAGTGTGCCTATCATTCTAGGCCGTCCTTTCTTGAGGACCGCTAAGGTTGTCATTGATGTGTTTGATGGGAAGCTCACTCTTAGAGTGGGTGATGAGACTGTCACATTTGAGGTTGTGAAGTCTATGAGGCATCCCAGTGATCATGATGACTTTAGTGACCCATGTCATTCTGTGTACTTCATAAATTCTTTCATGTCACACGTAGATAGGTGTCTTGAGTACGTGTGCGGTGCTGATTTGGTAGTTGAGAGGAGTGAGGAGGAGTGTGAGATTGATGATGAGGGTGTTGGTGTCATTTCTGAGGTGTTAGAGATAGATGAGTTGAGGGAGGAGAGTAAGAAGCCCTCTGTTGAGTCACCACCCACCCTAGAGCTTAAGGTTTTACCCTCACACTTAGAGTATGCATTTCTAGGAGAGGATTCCACTTTACCTGTTGTCATTTCATCTAGGTTAAGTGAGGAGGAGAAGAAGAGATTGCTAGATGTGTTGAGGGTGTATAAGGGGGCTATTGCTTGGAGACTCTCTGATATCCAAGGCATTAGTCCTGCTTATTGCACACATAGGATACTCATGGAGGATGAGTATAAGCCGGTAGTCCAACCTCAGAGGCGGTTAAATCCTAATATGCAAGAGGTTGTGAAGAAAGAGGTGTTGAAGTTGATGGATGCCGGTTTTCATCGTGGGTGAGCCCTGCTCAGGTTGTCCCTAAAAAGGGAGGGATGACAGTCATCATGAATGAGAAAAATGAGCTCATTCCTTCTCGCACGGTCACGGGGTGGCGAGTTTGCATCGACTATAGGAAACTTAACGATGCCACCAGGAAGGATCACTTTCCCCTTTCTTTCATTGACCAGATGTTGGAGAGATTGGCGGGACAGCAGTTCTATTTCTTCTTAGATGGTTTTTCTGGGTATTTCCAGATCCTCATTGCACCGGAGGATCAGGTAAAGACCACATTCACGTGCCCTTATGGCACCTATGCTTACCGTCGCATGCCCTTCGGGTTATGCAATGCTCCTGCCACATTTCAAAGGTGCATGGTAGCCATCTTTCAAGACATGATTGAATTATCCATGGAAGTGTTTATGGATGACTTCTCAGTTTATGGTGACTCATTTGATCAGTGCTTGGTGAATCTTGAGAGGATGTTGAAGAGGTGTGTAGAGACTAAGTTGATGCTTAATTGGGAGAAGTGTCACTTCATGGTGACCGAGGGGATAGTTCTAGGTCATAAGATTTCGAGAGTGGGGATTGAGGTAGACCAAGCTAAGATAGAAACTATAAGTAAACTCCCACCGCCTTCAAGTGTTAAAGCCATTAGGAGTTTTCTTGGCCATGTGGGTTTTTATAGGCGATTCATTAAGGATTTCTCCAAAATCACTAGGCCTATGACCCATCTTCTAGAGAAAGACACCCCATTCGTTTTTGATGAGGAATGCATGAAGGCATTCAAATTTTTGAAGGAGAGGCTTGTGAGTGCTCCTATTTTGGTTTCCCCCGATTGGAGTTTGCCCTTTGAACTCATGTGTGATTCTAGTGACCAAGCCGTCGGGGCGGTCTTGGGGCAAAGAAGAGAGAAGCATTTTCACCCGATATATTATGCTAGAAAAACTCTCAATGATGCTCAAGAGAACTACACTACCACCGAGAAGGAGCTTCTTGCGGTAGTGTTTGCTTTTGACAAATTCCGGTCTTACCTTGTGCTTTCAAAGACCACCGTCTTCACCGATCACTCGGCTTTGAGTTTTCTTTTTGCAAAGAAAGATGCAAAGCCTCGTCTCATTAGGTGGTTTCTTTTGTTGTCGGAATTTGACATTGAGATCAAAGATAAGAAAGGGGCTGAAAATGTGGCGGCTGATCATCTCTCCCGGTTGGAGGACCCGGAGAGGAGTGAGATTCGTGAGGAGGAGATTGGTGATAGGTTCCCTCACGAGATGATCGACTTTGTTGAGGCGGAGAAGCAAAGAATGCCATGGTTCACCGATTTGGCAAATTTCCTTGCTCATGGAGTAGTGATTGAAGGGATGACTTCTCAACAAAAGAAGAAGTTCTTTAGAGATGTGGGTAAGTATGTTTGGGATGACCCGTATCTCTATCGTGTGAGAGGTGATAGGATTCTTAGGAGGTGTGTGAGTAGAAAGGAGGGCCTAGACATTCTAAGGCATTGTCATGAAGGCTTGACGGGTGGACATCATGGACATCATTCCACCGCCCAAAAGGTCTTCAATTGTGGATTTTATTGGCCTTCGGTGGTGAAGGATGCACTTGAGTTTGTGAAGAAGTGTGATCCTTGCTAACGCACCGGGAACATCTCCTCTAAGGATGAGATGCCTCAAAACCCGATCCAAGTGTTAGAGGTTTTTGATGTTTGGGGCATCGATTTTGTTGGACCTTTCCCTTTGTCCAAAGGGAATAGGTATATACTCGTGGCCATAGATTATGTCTCAAAGTGGGTAGAGGCCCAAGCCTTACCTACAAATGATGCCCGAGTAGTTCTCAAGTTCCTTAAGAAGTTATTTAGTAGGTTTGGAACTCCTAGAGCTTTAATAAGTGACCGTGACACGCACTTTTGTAACACCATGTTAGAAAAGGCACTACAACGCTACGGTGTCACTCATCGTTTAGCAACCGCTTACCATCATCAAACAAGCGGTCAAGTGGAGAATGCAAACCGAGGCGTGAAAAGGATACTTGAGAAGACCGTAGGGAAGAGTCGGAAAGATTGGTCCGACAAGTTAGACGATGCATTGTGGGCGTTTAGAACGGCTTACGAGACACCTTTTGGAACTACCCCGTACATGGTCGTCTATGGCAAAGCATGCCATCTTCCCGTTGAATTGGAACATAGAGCTCTTTGGGCTCTAAAGACGGTCAACCTTGATCTTACCGAGGCGGGTAGGAAGAGGTATTTCCAAATTCATGAGTTAGAAGCCCTTCGTGATGCAGTTTATGCACGTTCATTGAGTATTAAAGAGAAAACCAAATCATTGCATGATAGGAAGTTGAAGGGTTTGAAGGAATTTAATAAGGGAGATCGGGTTTTGCTTTACAATTCCCGATTGAAATTGTTTGGAGGGAAGTTGAAGTCCAAGTGGACGGGTCCATATGTGGTTGAAGAGGTGTTTCCATATGGAACCGTTGAGTTGCAAAACGAAGTTGATGGGAACACTTGGAAAGTGAACGGTCATCGATTGAAACATTACATCGGAGGACCGATTGATGAGAAGAGGAGGGGGAAGAGATCCTCCTAGAGAAACCCGAATGAAGACAATGTTGAAGGGTTCTTGGGATGAAACCCAAGTGTTGAGTATGTAAAGGGTTGGTTTTTGAGTTTTTTGAATCATTTTTAGTGCGTTTTCGTATTTATTTTCCGTTTTTTGTTTGCGTTTTTGTGTGTTTTCTTGAGTTTTGCAGGTGTTTAATCATTTTGATGCAAGAAAGATGGATTTGAGCTACCAGGTATGTATACTTTACCTTAGAATTGATTTTAGGTGTTTGGGAAGGAAAAATGAGGTGAAAATTTGGCTAAGGCATGAAAATAAAAGAAACTCTCTGGAAATTTGACCCCGTCGTGTCACGCGACACCCTCAGGCCCAGCTGTCGCGCTACACTACAGGTTTGGTCAAACACGCGGGTCAACAAGTTGTATCGCTACGCGACAACATTCTTGTTACCTGTCGCGATACGCGACACGAGCCCAGACGGCTTTTTAACTTTTCAAGCCCTAGATTTCACTTTTAACCCCAATTTCTCTACCCCAAGACCGTCGCCTTCACCATCTTCACCACCATTTTCATCTTCTACCACCATCTACCACCAATTTCACCACCAAAAACCATCAACCATCATCCCTAACTTCTATTTCACCTATTTCTTCCAACCCATTTCACCCTTTCACCATCTCCATCCTCCATTGACGGGTCTAAGCAAGAACACGAGGGATTTGCTTCAAAGCTTCAATTTTTCTTCTTATTCTCGTCGTGTAAGTCGATTCTAAGGTAATGTGATGAACCATTTACAATTTTTCTTGCATTTTGATGAATTTTGTCAATTTTAGTTTTAGCCTAGTTTTAAATTTTTAGTTATTGAAGGTTTTGTGTTGATTTTAGTTTAGTGTTAGTATAGTTAGGCTTGTTGAATGCTTCTAGTTGCCTTGTTATAGTTGAATTTGTGTTGGATGTCAAATGACCATAGATTGTAGTTTGGAAAAAAAAACTTAAGGTTTGAAAATGGTTCTTTTGGCTTTGGCAGGTTAAACAAACTGGTTTTAACAATGAAATTTGTCATGATAATGTCTATTTAAGATGAAAAATCAGTTTGTGGGATGGTTTGTTTACGGGTTTGTTCTTGGAACATTAAACGGTATTGTTGTGTAACCGCGAATGAAATGCTATACGGTTGCAAATTCTTGGTTTCCTTACTAACTTGGCAGCTTGTGTCTGATTTTGATGTTGTTTCAGGATGTCTGGAGCAAGTTCATCAGGTGCAGGTGGGAAAAGAAGAAGAGGCCCTGTTCCAAGGCCATGGGGAGAACCCAGTTCCCCAGTTCAACCACAAAGGGATGAAAGAACGATCAAATATCTCGAACCTGAGCGGATACCAGTCATCAAAACAAGAAGATTAAAAGACCACACCCTCCTAATGTTTGAAATGGGCACTTTCGAGAGTGACAGGCTTGATAGGTTTGTATCATTAGAACTCTTGCACCATAGAAACATAAATTGGGAATTAGTTGACCAGTTAGGCCAAAGAGATAGGTTGGAAAGGCTTTTAGGACCCAAGTGGAGGCGAGTGTTGGCATGTGATTGGCCTCAATATAAGGAACTGACCATAGAGTTTCACTCAACCTTTATGTATGATGATTCGGAGTTTGAGTCTTTGGATGCTATTTCCTTTTCATTGGGGCGGCGAGTTTATGAGATGTCCATTCCTCAGTTTGCTGTTGTTTGTGGGTTTTACACTGAGGACGAGGTTCTATCCCCAGATTTTGTACAGGCTTTGAGGGGAGCCTCCAAGAGGGACAGAGATTTCTGTCTTTCTGAGGTGGATTTGAGTGAGTTCTGGGCCACGATTGCTGATGCCCCGTTTTCCACCAGTATGCTTGAATCGAACATCAGAGATCCTTTGTTGAGATATATTCATAGGGTTCTAGCATGTACTGTCGTGGGTAGGAGTTCAGGAGAGGAAAAGGTCAACTGGATTGACCTTTTCTGCTTATATTGTATGGTGACTGGGAGAGAGGCGAATGTGGCATGCGTGTTGGCCACATCTTTAGCTAGGAGAGGGGGAGGACGAGCTAGACTGGATATGGGCCCATACATATACCGGATGGCAGAATATTTAGGAGTTTTTGACAGATATCGTCCTGACCTAATGATCCTAGGACCGTTGACCACACCGATAGACCTAAGGGATTTACAGAGAGCTAGGATTGTTGAGAGGGATAACCCACCGAGATGGGCTGGATTTATGGTTGGGCCTCAGGTGATGCCTCCACAGGGGAAACCTGCAGCAGAGGCAGTGAAGGGCTCGATCCCAACTCATAGACAGAGGCCTGTTTTTAGGAGAGACTTCCCCCCGAGGCAGTATCCACTTAGGGAGCCTATCCCTGATCCACTTACATTGGAATCTTTATGTCACAGGATGGATGGGTACCACGATCAGTACCGAGACTGGAGGGACCATGATCAGAGGAGACAGGAGGACGCTATGAGGTATTTGATGACTTCACTTAACATCAACATACCAGAGTTTTACAGGGCCCCTGAAGAGCATGATGGTGGAGACGATGACGAGTAGATGTGGAGAGGTTTGAGTTGGATGGTTGGATGCATTTGTGTATGCTGTTTGAACATTTGTATCTTCTGACATTGGTGACTGGGTTGGCTATGGGTTGGTAGACTTTAAACTTATTTTGGTTGTGGTTGATTACTGTTTTTCTGAACTCATGGTTATTAATCTTGATCTTTGTGGTGCTTGTTTTATTTGGTTGTTTATGGCTTGTGAAGCAATTTTTGTAGAGTGAAGAGCTTTTGTGGAAAGACTGGCACATGACAGTCTTCTTCTTAACCAGCTAAGTCATTTTCCTTTTTTACTTTCTTTCTTTATTTTTTTTGTTTTATTTTGGGTTTCCTTTTTCTCTACATTGGGGACAATGTATAGTTTAAGTGTGAGGATGGGAAATTTAGTTTAGTTAACTTATTTTAGTTAATTTTGTTTTTAGTTTAGTAATTTTTGCTTTATTAGTAATTTTTGAGTCAAAATTTTCGCTTTCCATCTCTAGCTTAGTTCTTTTTAGTCCTTGTTTAGAGTTGGTTGCAAAAAGTATGATGGGAAATGATAGAAAAGTTGGGTTTTGTGGTTTTATTCATGGTTAACTTGTTGGTTTGGGTTTTATGCTTTGATTATGGGATGTGTAGGTAGGCTCAACTGGTTGTTTTGGTCCTGTAAGATTGGTATAATTTTACTAAAATGCATGAATTTCATGGGAAACACCTTGGGGATTTGGAATTAATGAAACTGTTTTCTAGTTATTGAGGAATTCTTGCATAATAACAAATGAGAGTTTTGAAAATCTGATTTTTTGATTGGCACATAAGTACTCTTTTTATGAGAATAAATCCGAGTCTTATGGCGCCTCCATTTCACCAAATAAGCTGAGTAAAAAGAAAAAAAAAAAGAAAAGAAGTTGGACGAGAAACTTATGTGTCACACGCCGGGTTGCAGCCTGGTTGAAACACCACTAAGCTAAGTTCAATAAAAAATTTTGAATAAAAGAAAAATGCTCACGCTTTCATCTGATTCCATCATGAAAAATCTGATTTGAGAAATTTCTTGTTTGTTTATATGTAAGGATAACTTGAAAGCTAGAATCCAGGATTGATTAGGTTTTAATTTCCTAAGTGTGGGTCTAATGAAATGAAATGTAGAACATGAACATAATGGACCATGACTAAGGGACTGGGAAATCAGCATGAGTTTAATAGGATAACAATACTTGCAATCTTTTTCAAGGCATTTAATTTTAAATTAATAAGTTTAATTGTGTAGAAACCATTTTATACAACTGTGATCCCAGATTTTTGCATAGATCTTTTTCAGGGACGAAAAAGAGATAAGTGTGGGGATGTGATGTGTTGCAAAAGACATCTGTTTTTCTATTTGTTTCTAATTAGTTTTTGTAAAGTTTTAGTCAGTTTTGAGTCGATTGATGCTGGTTCTTCACAATTCCACAAAATTGTTGCTTGCAGGAAATAAACATGTGTTTTTGGTGCTAAAGATCGAGAAATAGAGCTCCCGGTTAGTCGAGAACAAATCCAAGACACAAGAAGAAGAATTCTGGAAATAAAGTCATGTCGCGTCACGCGACACACATAGAAAACCCTGTCGCGTATCGCGACAGGTTGAAAATGACCATTTTACCCTTTTTAATGATTGCGGGTTTGACCCGACTATTTTGTCGGGTAGTGGGTACCCTCGCGTAGCGCGAAGGTTTTGAGGACACCTGTCGCGTAGCGCGACAGGGTTAAAAATCCAGTTTTTCGAGTTTTATGTGTGGGAAACGGCTGGAGCCGAGATAATTCGATTTTGGACGATCAGAGACGACTTGGGAGGCGACTAGGAGCAAAAATTCAAGATTGGAGTCGAGTTTGATCATCGGGAAGCCCTAAGCGAGTGATCCGAAGGGTGTAACGTGATCGGTTCTTCTTTCTTTCTTGTTAGTCTCTTTTACTGATGTTTGAGATGAGTTTAAACATTGATTGCTACTGTTTATCTAGTATGAGTCGTGGCTAAACATTCTAGACCACCTAGGGTTTTATGAATATGCATGTTTGATATTGATAACGATTGATTGTGGAACAAGTTTGGATTTTTAATGGTTTAACGATTTGGTTTGAATTCTTGGATGTGGATGAATGTTTATGATGTTTGTGATTGAGTTGTTGTTTCCTCATATGCTTTGGCGAATGTCTTTCGTATAATGAGCATGTGTTAGGTCATTTACTTTGTGTTTATGATTTGTGGATGCGTTACTAGACGTAGTAATTCATAGGAGCAATAATTAAGTCACAAATGATTTAAATGTTTAACCAAATTCAATAGCCGTGAGGTGAGAGTTTGTTAGTGTATCTTGCGTGTTTAAGAACTAGGTAAGGTCTTTGTGAAAAGACCAAGATTAGGTAACTTGAACATAGTCTTGTATGCTAAATCCAAGATGAATTTCCATATTATCCCGTGCAATTAATGTATTGAGACTATCCTTTCCGTGAGGTAGATAGTTTTAGGATAGACCATTGATGGGTTGGTTAACTTGTGAGAGTGATTACCCTAAACCGGTATTTAAAATACTTGTAAACATTTTAGTTGAAATCTTTAAGAATGGTTAAAGAATCTCTAATCTGTTGATAAGTTAATATTCAAAGATCCTGGTTCCATAATAAGTTCCATGATCAATCTAAACATTTCAAACATGTATAAAGTAAACCCTAGGTAGTCTTTTCATCATTAGTAAATTCTAGTTGAACTTTCTCATTTGAGCTTTGATTTGTTTTTAGAATTTTAACAATTATAGTTTATTTGGTTAATTATAAAACCCCCCCTTTTAAAACAATCATTTTAATTCAAGTCTTTTGTGTAGATAAGTCCTCGAGTTTATTTTGCACTTTCTATAGGAGTCTGTGGGTTCGATATCCAGACTTGCTTTTCTGTACTATTTCTCGATAGGTTCACTTGCCTGTTAGTAGTTTAGTTTAGGGAGTCTAGAGTATTACTTAGTGTCTAGGTTAGTTTTGATTTTTGTTAAGTTTTAATTGAACCATGTCCATGCGTGATGATAACCAAAGTCAGAGCAAACATAGTCAGCACATCACTGCTAGTCAACTATGCATGTTTGATAACGTATAGCATTTCCCAATCAGGTCATATAAAAAGTCATGTTTGTAGATCAAATGTGTATCAATACTCATGTCAATAGTCTTGTTTTCGGGTGCCTATTCGACACAACCGTCATACGTGGTCTAATATATCGTCACTTGTGTTAACTTGATTTAACCGTAGACTTTTGTTTACATATGTCACTTTCGGTTAACAATATATATATTATGTATTACTCGATTATTTATTTAATCAAATGTGTTTGTAATTGATATGCTCTAATGTGCTCATATAATCTTAGTTATCAACTTGATAATTATTGTTATTATGTATAATTTTATTGAATAATCAGTTCATATTTACAATAAAAACATTAAAATGTCCTAATTTGTATATGTATAATCCGTTGTAACAAGGTTTATTGTATCCCAAAATGTATTCATATATATACGAAGTATATTTAAAACTATTTTGTTGAAATAGTAGGGTTCGAATAGAGATTTTTATAATCAAATCGTCGATATAAATATATTTTATTTGAAATCCTTTAATCGCATTTACATGAGACTCATTTGTTTATATAGTTACATATCAAATGTTTGAACTTGTCTTATGTATCTTTATATAAAATGATTGTTCCCATACTCGCATTTGTAGAGAATGTGTGTTCTATAACCTAGCTTTTATAAATCTAGTATTTAGTTTGTGAGTGATTAAAATATTTCAATTTACATAATCCTTTTAACTTTTTATTATGATTTGAAACCAAATATATAATGTCATTTGTTTATACATTAAAGTTTCAAATAGTTAAAAGATTATTCTATCATAGTATTGGATAAATCTTTGGTTGATAATAATTGTGTCTGCTCCAATCTGTTGATGTCGATACATTCTTGATATGTTAAGCTAGTTTGTCATTTACGAATATATACTTATATTATATATAGGTATATATATATATATATTAGCAATGTTTAACTTTGTTAATATAATTATTATTGTTAACTGTTTTAACTCAATGTTTTTGATGAAGGATAATTTGTAACACACACGAGTCGGACTAAATACGATGGATATTGCAAAGAGTTAGTGTGCTGTTATACCTTTCGGATCGGTTCGCATAAGCGAACTCATTTCGATAACCGGTAACCCGTTTAGAAATCCGAGTATACTAAAGCGATCATATTTGCGTCACGAACGTAACCGAGCAGGTTGAACCCTCTGTTGACCGGATCTGACCGGTTGACCAGCTTTGACCGTGGGTTGACTTTTGTTGAATTGAGGCTTGGGAGCATTGGGAACGACCCGAGCAACTCCCGGTTTACAGATCTGACCTGTATTAATCATCACATCACCAAATCAATATCCCTAACACTTGTAAATATTGGATTTGTTGATTACAAGACAAGATCCAAACATAAAATTGTGAATATTACTAGATCCATGTTTAAATCGGGTTCTCATCTTCCATTCTGCTTCACCGTTATTGTGTCTTGGTCCAATCCAGCCACTGTTCGTCGTTGAGCTGCCTTTAGAACCTAATTCCTATATTGTAACCGTTTCGAACAGAAGCTGGCTTGTAACTCGCACACAACTTCTATATTTGGAAGTAACCCCCCCTTTGGTCTTTGCAGATGTAACTGGTCTTCGAGAACCACCATCAGATGCTCTTTTCAAGCCACTTAGACGAGAAATCTAGTCATCCCCATGATGAACAGTTGTTGTTGCTATCTTGGCTAACGTGAAGCTGCAAAACGACCACCACTAACAAACCGAAATCCACCAGACCACCACCACTCACGAATCTGTGTTGACCATCGAAACCACAAGCGCTGAGAGTTGTTAGGCTCTGGTCAGGGTGAATCTAATGAGAGGTGGTCGGAGAAGTAGTCGATCCTTGAAGTTGATCGAATAAATCATCAATCCTTGGTAATGGATAACGATTCTTGATAGTTAATTTGTTGAGTTCACAATAGTCGATGCACATTCTAAACGATCCATATTTCTTTTTGACTAACGAAATTGGTGCACCCCAAGGACAATAACTAGGTCTGATGAAACCTTTATCTAATAGCTCTTGTAGCTGACTTGAGACTTCCTGCATCTCAGATGGTGCAAGACGATAAGGTGTTTTAGCAATAGGATTTGCCCAGGTACAAGATCTTTTCTAAATTCAACTTGACGTACTGGGGGAAGTCCAGGTAGTTCATCAGGGAATACTTCGAGAAAATCACGAATGACAGGAATATCCTGAATACTTTTCCTAGGAGATTCTTTAGCCACAACATGTGCTAGGAAAGCAGGATATTGTTTGCGAAGATAGCTTCGAGCCTTCACGCATGATACTATCTTGAGTGTATGGCAAGGCCTGTCTCCATAGACTCGTAATGTTTCCCCAGATGGTAACGGAATTTGTACAAGCTTATTTGAACAAACGATTTCGGCATGATTGGGAGATAACCAGTCCATGCCCACAACAATGTCAAAGCTTCCCAAGTTCATTGGGATCAAATCGATAGAGAATTCATGATCATTGAGTTTCAATGTACAATCACGAATGATAGAATGAGCATGTATAAATTTATCGTTTGCTATTTCTATGGTATACGGGGGTTCTAATTATTCTACTGACTTACCCAAATGATGTATAAGATAAGGATCGAGAGTTTCAGGTAAGAAAGCACATAAACACATAAGGGACGCTTAAGTTTTAGTCTAGGTCATCCATTAAGGTTAAATTAATTCTCTACAACCTTGGCTCTGGTACCACATCTGTCACAACCCACGCCGCGTGCGGAATCCACGGCGCGTGACTATGTGTTCATGTGCCAATGTTGGAGAATAACCCATGATTTACTATGTTTCATAAAATTAAGTTCATTTAAACAAACATAACATACATATTATACAACAAGTTTATCGTAAGATAACTATTATACAATACGATGTTTTTGTTCTCTTTCTAGGTCGCAACTATTTCTGCTGTTGATCCTGACCTAGATTTCTTTACTGATGCTCCCGATTACCTGAAACATGTAGATAAAAGTTAACTACGAATAGTTGAGTGAGAAACATAAGTTTTGTTGATTTAAAATAATTGTTCAAACAATGATTTTCATGATGTAGTAATCACAAGTGATCAAACAAGTACTTTGAAATTGAATCTAATTGAGCATGCAAACATCAAACCTAATGATAAATGATCGTTAGTAATGATTGTTAGCTCACATGATGAGGTCCAACCCACAGTTGGAGCGATTGTGATAATGATACTTGTTTTCCCGCATATGATCATACCAGTACTACCAAGGGCTTGATAACAAGTTAATGATATTTACATAAGAATGTCCTCAAATAGCCTCCACATAACCAAAGTTCCCAAGTGATACACTTGATTTAATGATTTGATAAAAGATTTACTCAATAATAGTTTGTCATGATTTTGAGGTATCACACAAAATCTGAAGAGAATTCTGCTATTCATTAATGTTCTATGAGTTCTTTGTATTTGAATTTGATTATTAGAATATTCATTGACTTTTGATAACAAGGAATCGTAGTTTAAGTCTTCAAGCTGATCTAAATCCTTAATCAGCCTCCTTAAGTTAATATTGCACAAAGTGCAATAAACAAGGAAACTATAATGATTTAGGTTCCTATTAAGGAGTTAATGACTAACTGGATTAATCACGACATTTTCGGATTAATCAAATAGATATTGTTGTTGATTATTCACTTAAAACAATTCCTAGATGAATTTCTGGCTTAGGAATAGTCAATCCTTGTTATTGATCATGTAGGTATCATGAAACATGAGAATATGATATTAGAATAGGTTTAATTACCATTCTCAATGTACTAATCTGACTGTTATCATAAACATCAGATCGTTATTCCAGTGATTATCTATGCTTGTCATTAGTTTGAAACACTTGGATTTAACCTAGCATTTCAAGAAATGATCAAGACAATCACAATCATTGTTACAATCAAATGGTTTAAACCATTATAACCATTATTGTGGTTTCATGAAAACTGGGCATTACAACGGATCAAAACAAATATTTAACCGTTAACACACCGTGTTCTTTGTTTCTAACAATTCCTAGCCATCAACTAGGCAATAATCCACAACAATAACTATTGTATTATATTCAAAACAAGATTTAATCTAACCATTATCAAACTAGTAAGATAGGTTGAATCATTACCTGATCGGACGGATTTCTCGGATGAAAACGAAAGACTTGTAGAATCGATCCCTAGCTTGATCCTGATGATTTGGTAGCTTCAAAACTGAGATTTGGGGGTTAAAATTCGATCTGGTGCATCTGAAAGTCGAAAATATTAACTAGAAATGAGTTCTGATCAAGAAAATCATATTTTTATGCCTGCTGCTTCCGTCGCGTACCGCCAAGCATGGCAAAGAGTTGCTTCGCGTAACTCCACCGCCTTAGTTAGACCCGATTTTGTTTTCGCGATTCCGGGAGCATACGAACTCCGTTTTGCGGACGGTTTTCGCTTACGTTCACGATTTTTTGAGCTCTTTCCAATGGTTATAATATCAAGACCTAAAGAGTTCAAAATATTTGATCTCACATTTACGTTATATTTGACTTAGTGTATCTTGAAATCGGAGCCTCGTTTCGCGATTTCGCTTACACTCATTATCTTCATTTCCGAGTTATGATTCTAGACATGAAATCGGTTGGTCATCTATTTGAATAAGCATTATGTGATGGATGTTTCTTTGCGATCTACTAACAACAGATTCCTGAGTAACTACAAGTCATGAACTGATATGATATGATATGATATGGTCCTTCTGACACATACGTAATAACGAATGTGGATTTCAAGCACGACCAAATGTGATTTCGTTATTAATGACGTAATTCTCGAATACAATTGTCACACAACATTTCCCCATCATTGAACTAACATTGTGAACTACCCAAATATTCAAGATATACTAGTATACTAAGGAACATCTAGGTTCAAACAGTGCATAAAACAGAGCCCAAATGAAGTAACAGTCACACACAAAAGTTTGAGAACGTAACCCCTTGATTCACACAATTTCCATAGTTTAAACCCCATTATTGACACCATGAATGTTGGATTACTCTCTTTCATATTATAGTACTCTGAAAATGATGAACGTGGGCAAAAACCGCGTGTGAAATGGAGTTATAACGAAGCGGGAATCGCGAAAACAAGTTTGATGTTTCTTGACGATTGCAAGACGCGAATTCTCTTTAAAAACCATCCCACATCGTCCGAGAAACCAATATTTTGCCCCTTTGAACACCTATAAATATCCTTATTTGGTTTTTTATAGTTTTCAACTCCTAGTTGTAACGCGCGCTGTAACATCCTGTTTTATAAAAATAAATAAAATACTGTCGTTTATAATTAAAATATTATTACTAAAAAAACAATAATACAACGGTCAATTGAATACTAAGGTCTCATTTAATAAATAAAATACTTTAGTTTATAAAATATGATTATTTAAGAGTATAAGAATAGAAATAAGCGCTTAAAAATTTTAACATTTGTTTAGACAAATAGGTAAGGATAAAACAATTATTAGAAATAATTAATGCCTAAACAATTTCGTTAAGTTTAGTCAAAGGTTGTTTAAATAATAATAATAATAATAAAATATATTATATTTGACCATGATCCGTTTTTAACCAAACTTAGGCCGAAACATGGAGAAAAATGAGCATTTTCTACGCATATATTTATAAATTTATAAAACGTGATATTTTAAACGTTATACGAGAAAAACAAAATTTAATCTAAATTAATTATAATAATTTAATATTTATATAAAAAATATATATAATAAAAATAAAAAAATAAAATTCATGTGCACGTGTGCTGTTGTGTTGATAAGCATAGAAAAAAAATATATAAATAAAATATAATAAATTGAGAGTGTACGTGTGAGGTGTAGAAAAGAACTAAAATTCACATATCTTCTTTATGAAGTTTGAAAATAAATTAGGATAAAGTTCGGCCGAGATATATACATCTATATGTTTAGTTTAGAACTTCACGCAAACACACATGCACATCTTCTTCTTTGTGAAGAAAACAAACCAAATAAACAACAGCCCTTTGTAGAAAAAGAAGAAGTTGTTCTGAATATTTCTAGACGATCAGGAAGTCGATATGTGATTAGGTATGTGTTTCACTCTTTTAGTTCACTCATAAATTTAAGATTTTGCATGTTAAGGTTAGTATTAAGATCCGACCCCATAGTTATACAAATATTATGTTAAACTTATGATCTATTTTAGGAACAGAAAATAAATGCATCTGGAATCATCCTTGTAAGTAGTTATAAGGATATATTAAGTAGGAACGCTGCCCAAATTTACATTGAGAAGTTCCAAGCAGTCACTCAGCCAACCAAAAATCGAGGTGAATACATCTAACTTGTTTTTAAATATAAATGATTTTTTTATGAGCATGTATGTTTAAACTTTGACGCATAAAGGGATACTATTAGACCAGCATTTAGGCCATTAGTATACGTACGATTTGCAAATTGTATCCGCTATGGGTGAAATTCCCATATGTGACTGGTAACGTGGGCTGGAAGGTTATACGTAAGACGCACTCCGCAAGCAACCTAACCAGTGACGGGTTGTGGGCTGGAGGGAACAATTGTAAGACGCACTCCGCTGTTGTTCCTAACCAGTGACAGTACAAGCCAGGGTATGCAGTGGTTGTATCGATCAGTTAAATAACCTGCTAAATGTGTAGTATTGCCACTAATAATTATGGTTAAAGTACCGAATATGCTATGCTTACATATCGAGTCTGTTATTTGTATTCACCAACATTATTTTGACGTTTTATCTTCAAAAACTTTTCAGGTAAGAATGAAATATAAACAAGAAGCAAGATTAGAGATTCTTGGACTATGATGCCTTGAATAAAATCTTGTGGTGAGACTATGGAGCTATTGGAGCTATGCCTCCAAGTCATGTATAAACCGGATATTGTAAAACGAATTGTAAGTATTTGTGTGAAAATCCGGTTTACAATAATATGAAATAAGGGTGTTCATACCTATGCGTATGAAGATTTATAAAATCCTGAAAACTTATTTTGAAAAGTTATTAACAAACAATGAAAATGTGGTTTTTCATACCCATGCGTATGAACAATTTATAAATCATGAAAAACGATTTTCACATCCATGCATGTGAATTATTTGTAAAATTACGAATTCATGAAACAACGTTTCTGCTGAAATATATTTGAAAGATATGAAAAAGAATAATAAACTCTTACCGAGACTGTATTTATTAATGAAACCAATCGGGTCACAGCGCCCGGGTCGCCATGATCCCGGGGTGTGACACGTGCCTTTGAATTATCTCATTAGTTTCCATCAGTTTTCCATTTGCTAGTTCTATTGTGTATCTATCGTGTAGTGCAGTTGGATTAGCTCCAATTAACGTACTAAATTCAGTTGACATAAAGCTCTTATCAGCCCCCATATCAAATAGGATAGAAGCATAATGATTATTGACAAAGAACGTACCCGTCACGAGGTGTGGATCTCGTTTGGCGTCTCCGGCTGCAATAACAAATGCACTTCCCCGAGCATTGTTGCCACCTTGATTTGCTAGTTTTGGGCAGTTCCTCCTGAGGTGACCTACTATTCCACATTCAAAACAACTCCTATTATTCCTTGAAATCCTTTGGGTTTCTAGAGGTAAAATACTTGTACGTGCAACCCTTCTTGAGTTATTTAGCAGTGTTGCTCGGGTTCTCCTGCATTCCAGACTCTCCACCACCTCCAGAGATTGTCTCAGTGTCTCCTTGTTGTTGGGAAACTATGTTTGGAATTGTATCCTTGATCTGGCCGGTCACAATTGTGACACCTAGTATTTTCAAGGTCAGCATTTATTTTATTTCAATAATAATGTGTATTATTATTTCATACGTGGTACTAGAATAATTGGTAATTAGTGTGACACGTGGCACGACAGTCCAAACACACCGATAATTTGAAGAATTATCGCACAACACTCGCACGTGTCTTGAATAGCGAACGTTGGTGAACGGATCAAACCACAAACCACTTTCACTGCACATTAGGTTCCGGGGAACCTAAGTTATTAGAACAGTGCTTACGAGTCGAGAAACGATGACCGTAGTCGAGAAGTTCGCGAAAATCGATTCAAACAGTGTAATTGGGTTTACTGGGCTCCACTGGGACCCATCGCGGTACGCGATGGGCACCCAATTGGGCCTTCGCGGCACGCGAAGCCTAGGCAGGACATTTGAATTTCACCGAAAATAGTCGCGGTACGTGACGACCGATCATCTTCCACCATCGCAATACGCGACGTGTTTCGGGAACAGAATCATTATTTTAATCACCGCGATACGCGGAGGACCTTTTGGACAGTCTCCGCGGTACGCGACGCAGCCCAACACGCAAAATCTTTATTAAACCAAGACTTAATCATTTCTGTCGACCCCCACCTATTTCCCCGAGTTCCAGGCGATCAATCTTCATCTTCATCACCTACAAATCACCTTTTAACCTCTGGGAAGCCATTACCATCACTTAGAAAGCATTATCGAAGCCTTGGGTGATCAAAGGTGGGCTAAGGAGCATCAACCAACGATTTGCGCGACTTGTAGCTGCTGTAGAGGAGATCTCAGGAGTACTTGAGAATATCTAAACATGTTCCAACCTCATCTCAGCTCTCTTGAGGTAGTTCTCGCACTATTTCGAGTATTTAGCACTTGTACACACATGCAAGTAGAAATACTCACATGCAATCATTCACACACCACATGCACGAATTTTGGATTGTTTAAATCTATGATTTGTATATTGATTCATTGATTTGAGCATTTGGATTGATTATTGATGATTATTGATGTAAAAATGCGATATTGGGGTTTTTGGCTTTGATGATGATTTCTATTAACATGCATAGAAGATCCATGTAATTTTTGATGACCTTGAATATGAATATGTGAATCTTGATGATATGGGGAGTCGTATGGACAATCTAGGATGATGCTTGTAGTCAAAAGTGTTGATTTATGGCATTAGTACTAAATTTAGAAACTTTAATATCATGAATTAGTGATTTTTGATGAAATGGTCAAATGCATGTGATTAGGTCAATGATATATGCTTAAAATGAGGATTAGAAAACTACTGTGATGATTCTTGAAGCATATGGTATGTAAAAAATTGCTAAAAGTTATTCTTTACAAGTTATTTCTAAAAATGGAAACTTTTTCATATGAAATTGCTAGAAATGATGAACTTGATAAATGTTGGATGATTAACATGCTTAGTTAAACTAGTTATGATGATAATAAGTGATTTTATGTTCTAAAATGGTTGAAATGTGCGTTTTGCCATGAATTACTATAAATAGTAACTTTATTATCTCAAGACTTGCAAAGATGATGCTATGGCCACATTGGTATGTGTATATCTATAATCTAAGTTTATAATGATGTTTAGAAGCTAAGTATGATGCTATTGGATGTACTAGAATGGTTGGAATTGGTAAAAGGCATGATTTTATGATTATTACTAAAATAGTAACTTTTACGCACAAAACATGTTAAACCGGCTATGTATAAGTATGTGCTATGTGATAACATGCTCACTTAGGATAAATATGCATGTTAGAACAACCGGAATATGATTTCTTGCGTGACTTTCCTAATTTGGAAACTTTCCTGAAATAGGATTTACTATAAAGAGCAACTTTCCTCACGAAAGTGACTTTGGTATCCGTACACATCGCACGACACTAAACCGCACGTTACACAAGCACTTGAACTAAAACTGTCACCAACGGGTCGCTAGGTCAAACACGGTCAACACTGTCAACATGACCAACACGACAGCTTAGAGTTTTTAACACGAACACGGTCCTGTGAGACCCACGTGTATGTGAACACGAACTCATAATACCTATGTGATATTGGTAACTGCTAGCCGGCGAGCTACACGATTCTTGTTAAAACGCACTGCTCAAACTCATGTGAGTTTACGGCCCCACTTTTACTCTTAAACTGATTTTACTTAACTATTGGGGTGAGAATACAGTGCAACTGCTTTAGTTGTATGACTGGTATGTTGTAAAACTATTTTAAGTGTAACTATTATTGCATTAAGTCCTCACATATCCTTACCGTTAGTTGTTACAAACGAGTCGTTATTACGTAGTACTACTGGGTTTGATTAGCCCAACTCGGCACCAATGTTGACTGGAGGTCATAACGAGTGTAATATCGATGTTGATGTCGGGTTCTGCGATAACCCGCGGAGGCAAACGGAAACAGTCAAGTTTTGGTAAGATGAACTGACACACTCCACGGATCGTAGATCCACAACTAAACTTAACATACCCAGTATATGTCTGTTATTTTCAGTGTGTCTAAACCTGTAAACTCACCAAATTTTTAGTTGACACTTTTCGCATGTATTCTCAGGTAACTAATGGAGCACACGCTAGGACACACAAGAGGATTTCAAGAGAGTCTAATGCATTTAGACTCTAGTCCTAGGCTCGTGTTATTACGTGTGAACTTTGTCTTTTGAAAACAATTCATGACTATGTAGTGTTTAAAATAATTTACTTTCCGTTGTATACTTTATTCCGCTGCTTTATTTTGAAAACACGTTTGCTTTACAAAATTGTGTGATTGTGTAACTCATATAGAGTCGTTCTATATGACCATGAGCTGTGATCCTGGCCACGTCACACCCACGTGGACTGACACCACGAGTGGGAATTTGGGGGTGTGACAACAATTTTGGCTGTGTCAGTTGAACTAAGTGTCGTTCCGTCAGGGGTTAAGTTGGGACCGAACTCATTGTTTTTCAACTTCTTTTGCAACCTTGTTTGTCGTTTAGGTGACATTATCCTATATAAGGAGTACATTGAAACATGAGTGAGAGCGTATACTAGAGAATACATTCTCAGTGTTTGTGCTACTGATTCCTATACTTGGATATCGAGGTTATTGCTAATGTTGTGGTTTAATCAGTCGTGACTGTTAACCATTATCAGGTTTCACCAGGATTCGTATGTATTGCAAATTATCATTATGTATGCATCCATAGCAATAATTTTCCTTACACAATCACCCTAGTTCCTCCCAACGCAAGTTGCAATCACTTCCTGTTAACCCATGAAATTGATTACTGCATGTCTTATAATGAGCCTAAGGCTATAGTCTAGGTCTTAATCAGGTAACCTAGTTCGCTATAACCAATGGATCTGATACCAATCTGTCACACCCTTGTCGTTGCGGAAGCGTACCGTGTGACTTTCAAGGTTTCACAGTCATTGTTTACAACAAAAGACACATATGTTTCTATATTACAGAGCAATGTTACAACTACATTAGTCACAAGCCTAATGTAATAACAGTTTTAACTGAGTTTCACACATATATGATATGCTATGTATCATACTGATGAGTCTAACTCTCATAGACTCTACTAAATGTCTTCAAAGATTGAGCTCCAAGCTCCACCCCTGTATCATTATGCAAATGAGAAAACATGATTTTTAAACAGTCAGCATATTGCTGGTGAGTTCACAAGTTTTAAAATGTCAAAATGTATGTAATGTATCCCAACCAATTAAATATTTTCACAAAAAGAGTTAAATAATATTCATGTCCCAAACTGAGTGTAAAACATTGGTATCGAGTGCGAACATTGTTACTTCCAACAATGTCGTGTTTAGTTCCTGACCAATTGTCCAATTATAACTCCTGGGCTCCCGTAACCAAGCTGATGAGTTCAATGTTTGCCCCTTCCCAATGTCCTTGTCGCAAGACATTGTGTGTTTTAGCCTTATTGAGCGCCCGCTCGACATCTGGTCGTGGTTTTAGCTATGAACCACGGGCGTGGATTGTCAATCACAAATAGAATCTATTCTCAATAATCACCCCCCATGGTTAACGGTTACAGAATAGGAGACTTAGTGACAAATGTGTCACCCGTGAAATAATGACAAGTTCGGTCATGTGTGTTCTCCCCACTGTCACGTATTTCAACCAAATCTTTTAAAACGCTTTCGTTTTCATGTTTCCCAAAATGTTTCAAAAGCGTTTCATGTTTCATAAAATGTATCGAGGCGTTTCAGAGTTTCACCTGATCTAATCAGGTTTCATATTTCACAAAATGTATCGAAAGCGTTTCAGAGTTCCACCTGATCTAATCAGGTTTCATGTTTCACAAAATGTATCGAAAGAGTTTCAAGGTGTTCACCTGATCCAATCATGTAACCCCCGGTTACTATTCAACAATTTTAAAATAATATCAGAGTTGGTCCCAGCAAATTTTTCATTTTCAAAACCTCGTTTGACCTTCTTTATTTAATAATATTAAACAAAGTTTAACGCAAACGTAAACGTGTCACACATTTTACAGTACTTATTTACATAAGTAAGTTTAAACCGAAAATTTCAAACGTTTGCAACAAGGTTTGTTCATTCGATTCACGATCTGCCTCGATCCTTACAGCCGTATTCATCATGTTTGACCTATAAACATCACACAATATTTCATATTAGTCCATAAGAACTAAGTAAGTACCCCAATGGTTTCTTAACAACAAAATGTAAAAATACATTTTTCACATTCAATATTAAAACTGAGTCATTTTTATTCGAATTGACTCTCACAATTTAATAATATTATATTATCAATCATCAACTATTGCTTAAAATAGTTTAATCAATATTACACTATGGTGTTCACATTCCTGTGCTTCCACCATAGCTATTTGTCAGCATCTCTGACTGTCCACACTTTTGTGGTATCATAAATATTTCAAGTCTTAAGATGTTCACCCACCAGTACTTCCATCTAAGACAATTGCTAGCACCTCTAGCTATCCACCATTGTGGAGTCATAATTATATCAAGTCTTAAGATGTTCACCCACCGGTACTTCCATTTAAGACAATTGCCAGCACCTCTGGCTATCCACCATTGTGGAGTCATAATTATATCAAGTCTTAAGATGTTCATCCACCGGTACTTCCATCTAAGACAATTGCCAGCACCTCTGGCAATCCACACATTTGTGGAATCACAAATATATCAATCAAATTGCTATGATGTTCACCCACCGGTACTTCCATCATAGATTTCCCACACTTTCATTTACCAAGGTATTGGATTTATCGTAGATTGTTGAACTTTTATTATTCAACGTTCCCATATCACCAATACCATATTTATCATACAATTTATTCAACAACAAAATTCAATGTTTATTATGTGATGTTATAGTTGTGGGATTACTTACCTTTATCAGATAAGGGATTTGCAATTGCAGGCTCTTTTCCTGCTCTATGACTAATTGTTTGATGTCCACTACCACCACCTAGTTGCAAAATACATATACAACTAGTTTCAACACATATAGCACATACAATCAAGTTCAAGACACTTGACTGATTTGACTTGCTCAAAGTCAATTTATCACATAATTGACTCTATCTTACTACGTTTAGTAAGTTTTAGTCAATTATCACAATTAATCATGTTTCATGCCTCACTTAGGCATTTCATCAAATAATTGATGTTCAACTATATTAGTTACGATCTTTAATTACTATTATTATTCAATTTTTATTTAAGATCATAACTTATTAATAATTTTTAACATCAATTCATCATAATCATCATTTAACTCATGGATCATAATCCATATTTCATTTAAAATCATATTCAACCCATCCTACTAGTTATCATACCATGATATGGGTTTCATAATAACCGGACATTATCCCGGCTTCAAAACGAAGATTTCACCATCAAAACAACAAGTTCTTCGTTTCTAACAACCCCTAGTTATCAACTAGCCAATAATCAATACTCATAATCATAGTATTACAATCAAAACTAGATTTAATTCCCAAAATATTAAACTAGTAGGATAAAACGAATCGTTACCCAATCGAACGGATATTCAGTCACAGAACAACGATCAGATGTGGCAGATACGTTCCTGGGTGCGATCCGGATGTTTAAAACCATTTGAAATGAAGGTTTTGTGCTTAAAATTGTTGGGTTTTTCGTTTGGAGCAAGAACAGGTCGAAAAAGAAGGAAAAATGCCTTCAAAAATGCGATCTGATCCATTTAACAAATTTTTGCCGACTTAACACGCCAGGCGCATCGCCCCGGCCCGATGTTTGGCTCGGGGCGTAACGCCCCACGTCTGTTTCGTCTAATTTTGATCTTATCTTGTTTTCGCGATTCCGGACAATCCGTTACTCCGTTTCGGCACGGTTTTCGCCCACGTTCACCATTTTTCGCATACTATCAACCTATAATAATTAAAATCATCAAATCAACATGGATTTCTAGAACGATCATATGTGCTCTTTCCATTGATGACGTAATTCTCACATATTTTCAATTTACAACAATCGCAATCGTTGAATTAACAATTATTTCAAGTACATTTATTTATTAAAAACCGGTTGTTACAAATCTCCCCTCCTTACAAAGGTTTCGTCCCCGAAACCGATTAAACCTCAAAAAGGAAAGGATAATACTTTCTCATTTCATTTTCTGATTCCCACGTAACTTCAGAACCGGTTCTATTTTTCCACTGAACCTTCACCTGGCTCAATGATTTATTTCTAAGTTGCTTGACTTTTCGGTCAAGTATTGCCACTGGCCTTTCCACATAGTTTAACTTGTCATCAATTTCTATGTCTTCCAGTGGTATGTACGCAGATTCATCTGCTAGACATTTTCGTAAGTAAGAAACGTGGCACGTATTATGAATTCCACTTAACTCTTTAGGTAGATCTAGGCGATAAGCAACTTCACCAACACGAGCTATGATTTTAAATGGTCTAATGAAACGTGGACTTAGCTTTCCTCGCTTACGAAAACGTATAACACCTTTCCACGGTGAGACTTTTAATAACACAAAATCTCCCACTTGGAATTCAATGGGCCTTCTACGCTTATCAGCGTATGATTTCTGACGGTCTTGAGCCGCCTTCAGATGAGCACGGATCTGATCTATCCGTTCATTGGTAGCTTTAACTACATCACGCTGCCCAACTTCTCCCCAACAAACGGGAGTTCGACATTTCCTCCCATAGAGCATCTCATAAGGAGGCATTCCAATGCTGGAATGATAACTATTATTATACGAGAACTCTGCCAAAGGTAGGTAATCATCCCAAGTACCCCCAAAATCAATAATGCACGCTCGTAACATATCCTCCAGGGTCTGAATGGTTCTTTCACTTTGTCCATCAGTCTGAGGATGATACACAGTGCTTAACAACAATTTTGTCCCTAATTCTTCCTGAAAATTTCTCCAAAATCGAGAAGTAAATCGAGTATCCCGATCAGGGATAATAGTTACAGGCACACCATGACGAGACACAACTTCTCGTACATATAACTCTGCCATTTTATCAGAAGAATAGGTTTCACGAATTGGCAAGAAATAAGCACTCTTAGTTAACCTATCTACAATGACCCAAATCGTATCAAATCCCTTCCTTCTCTTAGGAAGTTTAGTAATCAGGTCCATTGTGATATGTTCCCATTTCCACATTGGGATCTCCAATGGTTGCAACTTACCATAAGGTTTCTGGTGTTCTGCTTTTACCTGCATACAAGTCAAACACTTCGTTACATGTTTAACAATATCTCGTTTCATACCTGGCCACCAATAGTTCACCCGAAGGTCGCGATACATTTTAGTAGCCCCAGGATGAATTGAGTACTTTGACTTGTGTGCTTCTTCCAACAATGCAGACTTAAGTGGACAAGTGGGAGGTATCCACACTCGACCCCACCTAGTCTTTAAACCACGGCTATCTTCATCAAGATTATGAGCTTGCCCTTTAATCCTTTCACGTTTCGAATTTTCTTCCTTTAAAGCTTCAGTCTGGGCTTCCTTGATCTGCTCAATTAGCCCTGAAGTAATCACAAGCTGTACAGCTTTCACCTTGATTGGTTCACACTCTTCTTTTCTACTCAAGGCATCCGCCACCACATTCGCCTTACCAGGATGATAAAGGATTTCACAATCGTAATCCTTGAATAATTCCAGCCATCGTCTTTGCCTCATATTCAATTCCTTCTGAGAGAAGAAATATTTCAAGCTCTTATGATTAGTGTAAATAGTACACTTTACACCGTACTGTTGGATCGATCGTCAGCTCGGAAACAATCCGAATCCAATGTAAAACTACTCGACAGCCTCTGGAATAGTGCGGAATCCTATTCCAGGGTTTTCCAATCGAAATCAACAGGAACCGTGGTGATCTGAGGTTGTAGGAACAACGTGGAAGCAACGATCGAACACCACGGGTTGAGAATCGAACTTGGATGATCACTAGCCGCTCAAATCTCCTAGGGTTTTGACACTTGAGTCTTAGGGAAGAAGGAGGGCTCTGGAAAGTTAAGGTTGAAATGATTTGAACTTGTATATATAGACAGTCGACATTCGGCCGAATGAGAGGCCGAAGCAACTCATTCGGCGAATGGCATCTGTCGAATGATAATTCAGTCGAATGATAATTCAGTCGAATGAGTCATTCGGCGAATGACTCATTCGCTGACTAGACATACTCTGGTTTCATTCGGCGAATGAATTCATTCGATAGAGTCATTCGGCCGAATGAACCATACTCATACTCAAATATATAATAAATCAAATCAACCAATAACACAATCATATAATCAATATTAAACATTAAGATCAATATAGAAAGACAACTTCCATTAATATAACTTAAATTTTACATGATGAATGTTACAAAATTGAACTAGGTACATAAATTGCATCAACAAACTCCCCCTTGGACCTAGTTCAGCTTGTGGAAGTGACCTTCTTGAAGTATTTGGCAGATATAGCTTTCCAGTCTGCTCCAGCATGTATCTTGAAAATGCTGCAGAGACGGATCACTCTCATGAATTGTAGTGCCTGCACCATGTCTTGAACATCAAAGAAGATTTGGTGCCTGAAAAGAGCTTGGACATCAGTGTGGGACAGATTTGTCAACCACATGGGCTCGAATATCCTTATGGTCTCCCACTTCTTGTCCTTGCACAATACTATCACAGCCTCGCCAGTTCTCCCATCATAATACCACCATCGGAAGCCATCCATAAAGTCTTGTCGCATCTTCCGCAAGGGAATCTTCTTCAAAACTCTAGGGGGAAGCCACTTCAGGATAACTTTGTTCTTGCGAGTATCACCATCAATATCGGGTAAGTAATATCGTTCTGGCTGTTGTGGTTGAAAGTTCACCCATCTCTTCCGGTACTCATACTTGATCTGTCGAGAAAACCAAGCAGACATCCCAGAGTCGTCACTGTATAGCATGTTCAGACGTGCTAACTTATTTACTTCGAATCCAGGCAACATCTTGAAATCATGTGGGTGTTTGAAGTAGTCGATCCCTTTCTTTCTCTTCACAGCGTAGCAACCAAGATCATGGAAGTATGCCCAGCTAAGAATCTGACCTCCAGCTTTGTAGCCTTTAGTCCTATAAACCTTCTTATGTGTAGCTGGCATCTTCTCGGTGCTTTGCTTCTTCAAAAATTCCCAATACGCTGCCCATTCCTCTTTCCTTCTCTTTCTGTCATCTGCTTCAGCCTTGCTTGCCTCAACTTGTTCTTCCAGATATCTGACCAAAAGATCCTCTGTTTCTTGATCAAATGGTTCATTGAATGTAGGCAGCTCGTCTTCAGCCGATGTGTACTTTGGGTACTCTTTGTCTGTAATATCTTCCAGAATCACCTCATCAACATCATCAAATGGTTCTGGTTCAGGCTCTTCAAAAATGGGAACTGAGGTGTCATCAGTAACCACGTCATCAGGATTCAACCTGAATAACTCAGCAATTTGTTCTTTGGAGAGGCAGTGAATGATCTCTCCCTCCTCCTTGTCATAGCTGACCGAGTGCTGTATAATGCCCTGAGCATCCAAGATCATAGTCAATGTCTCATCTAGCTGACGTCTCAAAGGCACAACTTCTACTTCCTCGGTCGCTGTGGGTTCATCTGTCTTTGCAGGAGAAGGTTGAGAAGAGGCTTTCTTCTTATCATTTGCTCTTTTGGATCGAATCTCTGATGAGGGAGGGGCCTGGTCATCATCGTCATCATCATCAGCACTCGATGAACCAGAAGACCCACTCCCAGATCCGTCCTTGGCCTCATCATCATGATCATCATCATCATCAGACTCATCGTCTTTGTCTGAGTCTTCATAGTCAACCTGTTCCTCATCAGACTCTTCTTCTTCGTCTTCATCTACTTCTTTGTCTGAATCATCGGAACGGTTTTCAGCACCTTCTATCCTGGGAGTGCCCTCCTTGGAACCCTCGACAAGTTCAGCAAGGCGAGCATTTTCAGCATCCAACAGGAGAATCCTCTCGCTGAAACCAGAGGCTGTCAGAGCCAACTGGTTATGTTCATCTATGTACTTGAGTAGTTGCTCCTCTTGCTGAGCAGAACGAGCACTAAGATCAGCTCGTTGATCAGCTGCCTGCAGCAACAGGGCATCCTGATCGTTGATCCTTTGGGTGAGCTGAGCAATCTTAGACTCTTGCTCCATGTTCTTCTCCAACAACCTGAGAACCATACTGTTCAGTGTGCTAAGCTGATCCACAACAGAAACAGTAGGTATGTACACATCAGCTCTTGATGTAGACGGGCCAGAAGAAGCAGCAACATATACTGGCTCAAGAATGACAGGAGTGGTCAGAGGGGCAATAGTGGTCTGTGTAAGAATAGCCCTTGACCGCGTCAGTGAAGAAACTGACACAGCTGCTACTGAAGTAACAGTAGTTGTAGCAGCTGAAGTCAGTTCTGACCTCCTTTGGAATGAAAACCTTGATCTCTTTCCCCTTCCAACCCTAGAGGATGTAGACTGAGAGGCAGCAACAGTCACAGCCACTGAAGCAGCAGCAGAAGACCGAGGTGGAGGAGAGATATCAAACTCTGGTATAAACAGTGGATCAGTAATATCCTCCATCTCCTCTTCAGTACTCTTCCTCTTCCTAACAACCATCTTGCCACTTTCCATCACCTTCTCAAAGCCTTCCTCCATAACATCATCAGAGTCGGTGCTCTCTTCATCACCATCTCCAATAACCCCCTCATCACCAGAGTCCTCTGACTCAGCACTACCTTCAGAAATATGAGGAACAGAAGCATCAACAGAAGTAGTAACAGTAGTGGTAGTAGTGGCCAGGAAGTCTAAATCCATCAAGGAATCAATATCTATGTCATCTTCCTGAGCTGTAGACAAAACAGCATCACCACCAGTAACAGCTCCACTCACATCAACCATGCTCATAGTAGCAGTAGTGGTTATGTCACCAGAACTCACACCCATCTCAACAGAGACCATAGCAGCAGTGCTCTCAATCACTGTGCTCTCACCACCTCCAGCACCACTAGGACCTGCCCCATCACCACCATCACCTCCATCACTGTCATCTCCACCAGCTGGTACAACTATGTCTTCTACATCTGAATCGGAGTCATCATGCCTTCATCTGCGACCAGCAGGAGCTCGATAATCAGGTCGAGAGAGATGACCGAATAATGATCTGGTGGTTGGCTTCCTCTCCTTCCCTCTGTATGACAAGACTCTGTTAAGAGTGGTGTCATTCATGTGCTCTAAGCGTATAACATCAGCATTGATCTTGGGAAGATCTGGAACTTGAGCATCGATAATCTGCTGCAGAAACCGAGGGTACATGAGAAACTTCTTGTCCCCCTTTAAGACCACGTTCTCCTTCATATGAATAAAGATCATCTCTGAGAAGTTGAACGGCTTGTTCAGTACTAAAGCAGCAAAGGCACATTGGATAGTCTCACGCATGTCATCGAATCCTCCTCGCCTTGATCCGAGACAGTGAACTAAGACATGAGCTAGATACTTGAATTGTGGAGACATGAATGCTTTGTTGAGAATGCCCGCTCCAATGTCACCCTCATACTTGCACCTAAGAAAGCATCCACGAACTAAAAAGCGACCAAGTAGTGATGGCTGATCTGGAAAATCTTGAAACCCACATATTCTCCTGATGTGTTCAGCAGAAACAACAATGTCATGCCCTTGAACTTTTCCCTTGATAACTGTAGGCTCGGCCTCACAATCTATGTCAGCAGATGACCAGAAATCCTGCTGATGCGAATGGTAAGGCACATGAACAGTCGATATAGCAGTGAAGATCCTCGAACGCCTCAGAAAAGTAATAATCTCTGAGTAGTGCTTGGCGTTCGGTGTGGTCAAATCCAGATGAGCACATATGTTGTGCTTAGGGACTGATTTGTAACCTGCCATACTGAACAACAAAAGAAATAGACATGTTAGTACAAGTCAGATATAACAACAAGATGAAATCAGATGAAATTCTGAAATTTAGATCTCAACAATCAGATATGACGAATGACAGATAATTCTGGCGAATGAGCACATTCGCCGAATGTCATTCGTCGAATGAGTTGCAAATAGCATTCATTCGCCGAATGAGACATTCGAATGAGTGTCATTCGCCGAATGAGTGTCATCGAATGAGACATTCGTAGAATGTGAGTCATTCGCCGAATGAGCTTCAACGAAAGAGTCATTCGTCGAATGAGAGTCATTCGCCGAATGAGACATTCGCCGAATGACGTCATTCGGCTGAAATTTGAATTTTAAACCCTTGTTCATCCAAAAATCAAATCAGTCAATAAAATTTGCATACACACATTCAGAATCGACCGTCTAAGACATTTAAAAATGGACTTAGATAGTTTCAAGTTCATTTTGATGGTCTATTTACACAGCGAAACAGAAAACCCTAAATCCAAAAATTTCTATCTGTTTTTGATGATTTCACGGTTGAAAGTGCTTGATAATCGATCTCCAAGTACCTGAGATGAAATAGAACTTGGTTGTCAGAAGCAGGGTTAACAAGAGTAACAGAAAAACGATAGAACTGATAATGTGTGTGAATCGCCGAATGAGGTGCACTCTGATGTAGCGAAAGAGAAAATGGTCGAATGACCTTCATTCGGTCGAAGGACTATTATATAGTCAAGCTCATTCGCCGAATGAGCTAGGCGAAAGGTCGGTTCAGACTCAGTCTCATTCGCCGAATGAGAGTTGCGATTTAGACATTCGACGACACTCATTCGCCGAATGAAAAGGTCGAATGAGACATTCGACACCCTTCATTCGCCGAATGATGAACACTTTGTATGATTGATTCGGTCGAATAACTCATACGCAGAATGAGTTCATTCGGCCGAATGTATGAGCTTTACCTCTCATTCGGACGAATGAGAGATGAAAACCTCCAAAACTCAACTTTTTCAACATTTGACATTTGAGCAACAAACTTTTAACAAATTATGAAGATATGTCTGGTTGGTTCAGGATTCTGATATGACAGACATCCGAATCTACAAATGATCATCTAAAATAAAATTGAAAATAGAAAATCTTTTTGTATTTTTCTGAAACAACCACTACAACTGTACAAACAATAACTAAAGTTAAATAAACACATGTTTTTGTGAGAGGTCCATTAATAAAATAACACATATCTCTAATCACATCACATTATCTTCAATGAACGCTTCACTTCCAACACAATTTCATTATGATACGATTACTGATATATTTGTCCAGACATAAACCGAACAATACATAACTACTAAACAAACTATATGATCACTCATATTTTCTGATTGAGTTCCCAATTCATTTCACCAATAAAGATCAAAATCAGTTCAAAACTCATTTCAGCATAACTTAAAACCAGTCATCATGAATTCAATAAGATTCAAACATTTATTATCTTTTTGTATTTTTCTTGTTCTATCCAAATGGATGGCTTCAGCTAGGTCCGTCCTAGCAATATGGCACATGTATGGAATCGAACTTTATTTGTTTAAGTGTTTCTCAAGCTTAATACCAGCTTGCATTAGGTTTTCATCAAGCTTAATACCAGCTTGTTTTTAGTTTTTCATCAAGCTTAATACCAGCTTGTTTTTGATTTTCCTCAAGCTTAATACCAGCTTGTTTTTATTTTTCTTTGAATAAAACCTCATTTGATTCCATGATGACAGGTGTATGGTTGATTTGAGTCAAAAACCGTTTCTCACTCAAATGATTTAATAAAATGGATCCCACAGATCAAACTTTCTAAGTTATCACAAGTCGTTTATTCATTTTGTATAGTCAGCCTATCAGTACATCCCATCACAATTCTCTTGTGATTTTAGTTCATACATTCACTTCTGCTTCTATGACATGATAAGATTAATGCACTACTTTATTAAACAAGACCATCTCAATTTTTAATTTTTTTTATTGTTTTTGGTTTTTCAAATTTTCTATTGTTTTTGGTTTTTCAAATTTTCTATTGTTTTTGATTTTTCAAATTTCATAATATCTCCCCCTAAAAACCTAAAAATAGAAAATCTTTTTGAGTTTTTGATGATGAAAATAAACTATACAGGAAAAAGTAAAAGACTAAATTAAAATAAACAAAGCAAAGACTATCTAATGAAAAGTGATGATCATTTGTTTGACTCAGATGAGGATTGAACTTCATCCTCTAGGAAAACACCATTAGCCGATAACAGATATAAAAATCTGGGTTTGTTAAATGCTTTGGTAAAAAGATCAGCTTTTTGGTGATCGGTGTGAATTTTCACTACATCGATTAATTTCTTTTCAAAACAATCACGTATGAAGTGATATTTAATGTTGATGTGTTTGGTTTTGGAGTGCTGAACAGGATTTTTAGTGACAGCTATGGCAGCAGTATTATCAACATATATAGGAGTGTTAGAAAAGTGTAACCCATAGTCCCTGAGTTGCTGTTGAATCCAGATGATTTGAGAACAGCAACTAGCAGCAGCAATATATTCAGCTTCACAGGTTGAAGTCGACGTCTGCTTCTTGCACTGCCAGGTGACCAATCGGTTTCCAAAGAACTGACATCCTGCAGATGTTGACTTGAAATCTCTCTTGCATCCGCCATAATCTGAATCACTATATGCAGTAAGCTCAAAGTTATCATCATTAGGGTACCATAAGCCAAGTTCCGGTGTACCCTTCAGATAACGCATAATCCTTTTGACAACAATGAGGTGAGATACTCTTGGCATTGATTGATAGCGTGCACACAAGCAAGTAGCAAACATGATATCTGGCCGAGAAGCAGTAAGATACATGAGAGATCCGATCATTCCTCGGTACAGAGTGGCATCAATTAACTCCCCCTTTTCATCTGGAGTAATCCCGTGATTAACAGCCAGTGGGGTACCAGCAGGCTTGGCATCAGACATACTGAACCGGCTCAGAATGTCACCAACGTATTTGGTTTGATGAATAAAAATCCCTGCCTCAGACTGATCCACCTGCAAACCCAAGAAAAATTTCATCTCTCCCATCGAACTCATTTCAAATTTTTCTTTCATAACCTTCTCGAATTCCTTGCACAGACTATCATTTGTGGAACCAAAAATTATGTCGTCCACATACACTTGCACCAAGAGTAAATCACTGTCCTTCTCACGGATGAATAATGTGCAGTCAATGACACCTCTTCTGAACCCGTTGTTCAGAAGGTGAGTAGAAAGTGTCTCATACCACGCTCGCGGAGCTTGATGCAATCCATATAAGGCCTTGTCTAGCTTGTAGACTTGGTCACGATGCAATGGATCCTCAAACCCGGGAGGTTGACTGACATATACGGTTTCACTGATAACACCGTGAAGGAACGCACTCTTAACATCCATTTGATAGACCTTGAACTTTTTAAAGGATGCATAAGCCAAGAAGATACGAATGGCTTCGAGTCGAGCAACTGGAGCAAACACCTCATTGTAGTCCAACCCCTCTATCTGTCTGAATCCTTGAACCACCAGACGTACCTTGTTTCGCACTATGATCCCGTGATCATCTTTCTTGCAACGAAGAACCCATCGAGTGCCAATGACTTTTGCACCTTTAGGTCTATCAACTAATTGCCAGACCCCTAACTTTTTGAACTGCAAAAGTTCCTCTTGCATAGCATCAACCCATGATTCTTCCTTGAGGGCTTCAGTGACAGTACGCGGTTCAACTTGAGAGATAAAGCAGGAATGAGCACAAAAGCTTACATCTGCAAAATCAAGAATGTCAGCAAGACCACCTGAAGAAATCTGACTTCGAGTCTTCACTCCATCCAAAGGACTCCCAATAATGTTATCTTGAGGATGAATACGATTGATTCTTCCAACAGGATGAGCGGGAACCTCAACCTCAGGATCTAAGTTATTTAGATTCAAATTCTCAAGACCGGGTACAAGGTTATCAACAACTGGTTCAGGAGCAGCTGAAGGATTGTCATCTGTGTCTGAGCTGTCATCATTTATCTGTGTAGTAGGAACGGATGAAGATGAAGGTTGAAATGTTTCATCAGGTGCATTCTGTGCATCATCCAACATCTGAACAGCAACATCTTCATCTGACTACATGGGGGGCATGTTGAATGAATCAAAGAGACTGGAATAATCAAACATCCAATCTGGCCCTTTTCCAGGTGGGGGCATTGTATATTTCTGAACGTCTACATGGTACCACTCCTCCACATTATGAGTTGCAATGTTGTAAACTCGTTTATTTGGAGTGCTATACCCAAGAAAGTACCCTTCTTCCACCTTTTCATTGAACTTGCCCTGCTCATGTTTCTTAAGCATAGTGCATGGAGCACCAAACGGTTCTAGATACTTAAGATTTGGCTTTCTGTTATGGAGCAGTTCAAAGCAAGTCTTCCCATGTCTCTTCACAATAAGTACCCGGTTCAATGTATAACAAGCATTAGCTACAGCTTCGTTCCAGAATTGAACCGGTAGAGAAGAATCAGCAAGCATGGTTCTAGCAGCCTCAATCAATGTCCTATTTTTGCGTTCAGCAACACCATTCATTTGAGGAACATATGGAGCACTAAATTGTTGCACAATGCCTCTTGCATTACAAAAATTCTCCATGTTGTGATTTTTGAACTCCGTTCCATTATCAGTTCGAAACTGACGAATCTTGAGCTTATAAAGTGATTCAAGTTTGGTAACCAAAACTTGAATGCAATCAAACGTCTCAGATTTCTCCTTCAAAAAGAAAACCCAAGAGTATCTGGAATACTCATCAGTGATGACAAGACAGTATTGATCTCCAGCTATACTCTTCCGATTCACAGGACCAAATAAGTCCATGTGGAGAAGCTCAAGAGGAACATTGATTGAATGAAACTTTTTCAGCTTATGAGACTGCTTGGCTTGCTTCCCTTTCTTGCAGGATACACAGATATCAGACAGCTTAAAATTCTTCAAGCTAACTCCCTCAACCAGACTATTATGAACCAAATGATTCATTTTGCGTAAACTCAAATGACCCATCCTCTTATGCCAAAGGATTGAATCTTTTTCAGTTGCCTTTGTCATAAAACATGAAGCTGTGGAGGATGTAGTTGAAGCTGTGGCCATATTGAGAACGTACAAATCTTGCTTCCTTGGAGCAGACATCAAAATCCAATCTTCAGGGATCTTAACACCTTGCTTGAGAATGTAACATTTTGACTCATCAAATAAGACCTTGTACTCTTTGTCACAAATCTGAGAGACTGACAGGAGGTTGTTTTCCAGCTGTTTAACATATCTGACATTATCAAATGAAACTTGTCCATTTGTCAGAATTCCCTCTCCTGTAATAAAACCGCCTTTATCTCCAGCAAAAGCAACATATCCACCCCGAACTGCATTCACATTGGTGAGCAGAGAAATATCACCAGTCATGTGTCTGGAAGCCCCACTATCAACGATCCAATTGCTGTTAACTCCAGCTTTTGGGGCAACCTGCACAATAAAGAGACAATTAGTTCACTTTGGGAACCCAAGCCTTTACAGTCTTGGGTTGACCCATAGAGTCTCGGATCCAAACATCAATCCATTTCCCTTTAGGAAGAGAGTTATCTGAAATTGGTGGAACAAAATCCTCAGATGATTTAACTTTCCAAATTGCATTTTTATCAAAAGAGGTTTTCAGATAAATGGATGATGATTTTGCTTGGTTAACTTTAAGCACACTTGGAACATTCAAATTTTTCAGTTTTTCTTTTCCCTTGTCTGAAGTCTTAAACTGAATTGGTGGTTTAGACTTTAGTTGAACAGGCTTAGGTACAGATTTTACCGGTTTTGGTAAAGCAGATTTTAAGTTTTTGAAAGAAACAACCTTGGGCCTGATCAACTGAGGGCAAAGTCTCACAATGTGCCCTGACTCACCACATTCAAAACAAACTTTATCACCTTTCTTATGAAAATGTTTTAGATCAGAAAAAGATTTTTTAGTTGATTTAAAGACATTTGCTTTCTGACAATCTTGTTCAAAACCCAAACCCTTTTTCCCTTTGTTACCAAACAGAGCTGAATTGGTAGCACAATTAGCTTCAGACTCTTGTGAAGCTTTAACAAAGCATAATTCTTTGTAAATCTTTGATTTGCAGATTGGGTCACCTTTCATGACAATAGGAGTTTGATTCTGAGGAGTACTGTGCTTAGATGAATAATCTGATTCATCCTCAGAATCAGAGACCCAATCTTCAACAACTCCATCCACCAGTGATCCCTTAGTCTGTAATGAACTCTGATTTGTACTCAGACTAACTGGATCTATTACTAACGGAGTAGTAACTTGAAAATCCTTTACATCTTTGTCATTTGGAGTATTGACAAAGGCATTGAGGATTGGTGGAGGACAATTTTGATAGTTAACCTGTTCCTTCCCCTGATCAGTACCCCTACTGATCATATGCTCAATGATATAAGAAGAGCTTTCATAGCTCTTGAGCTTCTGACCCAAGGTCTCATAGTCACACTCGACTATGGCTAACTTTTTCTTAATCTCATTAATGGTATTGAGATAAGAAGTGATAGCATCTTGCTTGTTCAGAACAGCGATCTCGGCCTCATGCAATTGTCTGTTTAAAAGATCAATTTTAGCTTGAAAATCTTTTTCATTAGATTTTAAAATTTTGTTAGCTTCAATGCATAAGTCGAGATCATTCAACAAGGCACTGTTATGTGTCTGATAAGCAAGGACCTTACTTCTAATATCAACACAATTAAAACACTCTGAATGTGAAGATGAACAATCAGTGTATACCTGCTCAGATTCTGAAGAAGCAGAAGAGTTTGCCATCAAGGCAAATTGAGTAGATAAGTCATCAGCTTCACCATCAGAACCTTGAGTGTCTGAATCTGTCATACTGTCTGATTTTGAATTTGAGATTTTGTCATCAGTCACCATTGAGTCTTCCCGAATGCTTTCCTCACTTTGATCTTCAGATTGTTGAATCTCAGCAACACAAGCTTTATCTTGTTCTTCTTTATCAGCATTGAATCTGAAATCCCAGTTCACCCCTTCAACCTGTTGAACCATTAAAGCTTTACTTGCAGAGGATGAAGATCCAGCTTGAGAAGGAGAATCAATGGGGACTAGTCTCCTTTCTGGATTGGCGGTAGAGGATTTCTGATGCTGAAATGGATTTTTGTTCCCTGCTTTCTTTGGCTGTTTGCACTGCCTGGCAAAATGACCCTTCTCACCACAGTTGTAGCATGTCACAAATGCCATATCAAACCCAAACTTGGACTCCTTGTTTAGATTGATATCCTTCCCAGTTCTTTTAACAAACTCCTTAGCTCTCCTAACCGCACTAGCCAATGCCCACATAATGTCAATTCGCTCCATGTCATCAGGATCAATCTGAGAGTAGTCATCATTGGTCAAATATGGATTGCCGATCTGACCAGCAACTAATCCATCATATGATCTCACCAATGTTGATAAAAGACCCATATGCTCTTTTGCAACCTCTACTGTGACCTTGTCAAAGTTCTCTGTTTTCAGACTGACGGTAGGCTGATGATGCTCTTGTTGTGAACTTGTTGAAGAAGATTGACTAAAATGCATCTGAGCTGTAGATGGAACCTCAGATGTTTTAGAAACAAAAGCAGTCTTCAGAGGAGCATGAGTTGTGGATTTATCGACTGTGGGAGTGGAGTAGTATAGAGAAGGATCCTGAACTTGCACAACCCTCTTGGCTTTCCATTTGTTCTCTATCTCCTGCTCTTTCAGTTTCTGAATAAAATCATTGATGTCCATATGAGCCAACATCTGGTTTTGCTTGAGTACCATCAAGAAAGACTCCCACTTTGGAGGTAGAGCATCTGCCAAACACTGAATCTTCTCCTGAGTTGTAGTTTTGACCTCATGGTTGAACAACTCACTCAACAAATGATAAAACCTAGCAATCAGTTCATCAAGTGACTCATTACCCACATACATAAAGCTATTGAATTCTTTTCTCAAAGCTTTAGACTTAATGCTCTTCAACGCATCATTCCCCTCATATCTTTGTTGTAAGGCATCCCAGAGGTATTTGGAAGATGTAAATTGTCTAAACTGATGGAAGATGTCTGTAGCAATGGACTGTGATAAAATGGCATATGCTTTCTTCTCATAGTCATACAACTTCCTTTGAGGCTCGGTCATTCTTGTAACAAGCATAGGAGTTCCATCCTCGTTCAAAGGCCTCAAATAACCTCCTTCTATCATCATCCACAGATTTGTATCCACCCCATTGATATGGATCTCAAATCTATACTTCCAATGAGGGTAATCATCTAAAGTCAACAACTTAGGAGCTTTGTTTGAATTCCCTGTCTCATTCTCTGTCAATAAGAGAGTCTGAATGCGATGGTTTTGGTTAGCCATGAGTGCTAGATCCTCCATTTGATTAGAAATAACAAAATTCAACACTTAGAAAAAATTTCAGGAAAACTGGCGAATGAACTGGTTTGGGCGAATGTCGGGAGCCGAATGAACAGAAAATGGCGAATGAAGGCTGAGTATGACAACTGGAGAATGGGATGATCGAATGACCTATTTGGCGAATGTCTGATCGAATGAACTCTTTCGCCGAATGAGAGTAGAGTATGAGGCTTATTCGGCGAATGAAAAAGGGCGAAGGAGCTATTCGCCGAATGAGACCTATTCGGCGAATGGAGAGCTATTCGGCTGAACTTATTCGGCCGCAATCGTCATGCGGCGATCTGGGGTTTTCAGCAACGAAAATCGAGATATCTTGTGATTTTGACCAAATCTAAGCACCAAATTTGGTACAGAAGTTCAAGACATGATAACAAAACAATTGGGAAAGAATTTTGACAAACAATCCACAAAAACCCTTGGTTTTTCAATGAAATAGTAACTTGGAACGCAAGAAAAGTAGGGTTTTTGGAAGTTACGAAAATCAGGGTTTTGGGAAACTCAGATCTGATGATTTAGAGTGGAAATCGAGTAGAATCAAGAGCCAAAGCTCTGATACCACTTTGTTGGATCGATCGTGAGCTCGGAAACAATCCAAATCCAATGTAAAACTACTCGACAGCCTCTGGAATAGTGCGGAATCCTATTCCAGGGTTTTCCAATCGAAATCAACAGGAACCGTGGTGATCCGAGGTTGTAGGAACAACGTGGAAGCAACGATCGAACACCACGGGTTGAGAATCGAACTTGGATGATCACTAGCCGCTCAAATCTCCTAGGGTTTTGACACTTGAGTCTCAGGGAAGAAGGAGGGCTCTGGAAAATTAAGGTTGAAATGATTTGAACTTGTATATATAGACAGTCGACATTCGGCCGAATGAGAGGCCGAAGCAACTCATTCGGCGAATGGCATCTGTCGAATGATAATTCAGTCGAATGAGTCATTCGGCGAATGACTCATTCGCTGACTAGACATACTCTGGTTTCATTCGGCGAATGACTTCATTCGATAGAGTCATTCGGCCGAATGAACCATACTCATACTCAAATATATAATAAATCAAATCAACCAATAACACAATCATATAATCAATATTAAACATTAAGATCAATATAGAAAGACAACTTCCATTAATATAACTTGAATTTTACATGATGAATGTTACAAAATTGAACTAGGTACATAAATTCCATCAATAAAAACGATAACAGATCGATCCAACATGGGACGACACACCCGATTCATCAATTCCATGAATGCAGCCGGTGCATTAGTCAGCCCAAATGACATGACTAAAAATTCATAATGACCATATCGGGTTCGAAACGCTGTTTTAGGAATATCTTCTTCCCTAACTTTAATTTGATGATAACCCGACCTAAGATCAATTTTAGAGAACCAAGAAGCCCCTTGTAACTGATCAAAAAGATCATCGATCCGAGGCAATGGATATTTGTTTTTCACCGTTACTTTATTAAGCTTTCGATAGTCAATACACATACGAAAAATTCCGTCCTTCTTTTTAACAAAAAGAACAGGAGCACCCCAAGGCGAGATGCTTGGGCGAATAAAACCTTTATCGAGAAGGTCCTGCAATTGAGTCATCAACTCATGCAATTCAGACGGTGCTAAACGATAAGGAGCTTTTGCTATAGGCTTGGTCCCTGGAATGAGATCAATTCTAAACTCAACATCTCTATCAGAGGGGATTCCCGGTAAATCATCCGGAAAGATATCAGGAAAATCCCTAACAATCGGGACATCCTCTAATTTCTTTACTGTCTTCTCAGCATCAATGACATAAGCTAAGAAGGATTGGCCCCCATGATTCATATACTTCATGGCTCTGACCAAAGAACACAAAACAACCCCTCCACGCTTTTCTCCTTGGATGGACAATTCATACCCACTCGGGGTTATCAATTGTATAACTTTGCGGTTGCAAAGAATATTGGCTTTATAAGAAGATAGCCAATCCATTCCAATAACAACATCAAACTCCCCCAATACCATGGGTATTAAATCAACAACATAATCCTCGTTATTGATCGTAAGTTTACAATTTCGATAAATATCAAACACAAGAAAACTTTTAGAATCAGCAACCTCTACTTCTAATGGTACAGGCAACTTTTCTAATACAAAAGATGGATGATGCACAAATTTTATAGACACAAAAGATCGATTGGCCCCAGAATCAAATAACACATAAGCAGGTATTGAATTAACAGAGAAAGTACATGTCACTACATCAGACGTGACTTTAGCCTCCTCGGTAGAAATCTGGAAAGCTCTCCCTTTTAGTTTGGGCGCTTCCGGTTTCTTTCCTGAGTCTTGAGATTTAAACGAACGGCCATCATCACTAATCGGTGCTGCCCTCTTAAGTTCAGGGCATTCACTCCTCCTATGCCCTGGCTTATAACAATTGTAACACAGACTAGGCGGACTCAAGCACTGGGTTGCCAAATGTCCCGGCTTCCCACATTTGTAACAGACAACAGGCCTAGCACGACATTCCCCCGCATGCATCTTCCCACAATTGGGACAAGTTTAGTAAAGACAGACTTTTTAAATAATTTGGCAAACTTTGCCTTTTTAGACGAACCTGTTTCTGTTTCCGCCTTTCGTTTATCTCCCCGATCTTCTTGTCGTTTCAACTCCAATTCCCATTCACGGGCACAATTGATCAACTCAATAAGTGTCTCACACTTAGAAGGCGTGAGAAATTCCCGGTACTTCGTGTTCAACATAGTATGATACCGATTTATCCACATCCTTTCAGTTTGAAGAAGATCTAGACAACATTTAGCTTTATCGAATAAAATGGCAGTGATGGTATCAACACTTTCATCTTTCCGCTGTAGATGCAGAAACTCTTCAGCAATACGATCAATAGCGGCTTGAGGACAAAACCGCTTCAAGAAGAGTTCTTTAAACTGGGCCCACGTCAGCCCTTTCGTTCCATCTCTGCCTTTCTCCTTCCTCAGCAACTCCCACCAATCTTTGGCACGATCTTTCAACTGATTGCCAGCAAACATGACCTCATCAGCCGAGTCACAATGACTAGTTTCAAACGTACTTTCAATATCAGATATCCAACGCTGGCTAATCAAGGGATCTACCTCCCCTTTAAACTCAGCTGGCTTACAAGCCATAAATTCTTTAAAAGTAGTTTTCTTGGAAGATTGTTTCATTTCCGCTTCGGCTTCAAAATCAGCCAATTCTTGATGAATGAACTCTTTTAATGAAGACTTAATTTCTTCAATATATGTGGGCAAAGCAGCTTCAAAAGCCTTTGCCACTTCTTCCTTCACCATTATTTGAGTTTCAGTGAGTTCCACCTTTTCACTGCTACTATTCCCACCATAAGTATTTTCATCAGCCATTTGTGGCTGAAATCATATAACTAGACAATCAGTCTCATATATTCACAATATTTAATGATCTTGTACTTATATAGTACATAATCACCTTACCTAATATTCAAAATTATGATACAATCTGACTTAATTAAGGAAACGTTTATATCCTAAACATCTTATTATACTGGCCAGGCATAATAACATGTTTATTCTACACTCGTGCCCTTAACTTCATCATTTCATTTCATAACTGAGAATGTGTACATATACAATTCAATACATAATTACTGACCTCATACCTCCAACTTAATGATCGAGGCTTGAATCGAACGTTTAATCACATATCAAGAGCATAAGATTTGAGTTCAAGTGTGTTTCTAACACTTGAATCGCTCAAACCATTGCTCTGATACCAGCTTTGTAACCCCCGGTTACTATTCAACAATTTTAAAATAATATCAGAGTTGGTCCCAGCAAATTTTTCATTTTCAAAACCTCGTTTGACCTTCTTTATTTAATAATATTAAACAAAGTTTAACGCAAACGTAAACGTGTCACACATTTTACAGTACTTATTTACATAAGTAAGTTTAAACCCAAAATTTCAAACGTTTGCAACAAGGTTTGTTCATTCGATTCAGGATCTGCCTCGATCCTTACAGCTTATTCATCATGTTTGACCTATAAACATCACACAATATTTCATATTAGTTCATAAGAACTAAGTAAGTATACCTCAATGGTTTCTTAACAACAAAATGTAAAAATACATTTTTCACATTCAATATTAAAACTGAGTCATTTTTATTCGAATTGACTCTCACAATTTAATAATATTATATTATCAATCATCAACTATTGCTTACAATAGTTTAATCAATATTACACTATGGTGTTCACATTCCTGTGCTTCCACCATAGCTATTTGTCAGCATCTCTGACTATCCACACTTTTGTGGTATCATAAATATTTCAAGTCTTAAGATGTTCACCCACCAGTACTTCCATCTAAGACAATTGCTAGCACCTCTAGCTATCCACCATTGTGGAGTCATAATTATATCAAGTCTTAAGATGTTCACCCACCGGTACTTCCATTTAAGACAATTGCCAGCACCTCTGGCTATCCACCATTGTGGAGTCATAATTATATCAAGTCTTAAGATGTTCACCCACCGGTACTTCCATCTAAGACAATTGCCAGCACCTCTGGCAATCCACACATTTGTGGAATCACAAATATATCAATCAAATTGCTATGATGTTCACCCACCGGTACTTCCATCATAGATTTCCCACACTTTCATTTACCAAGGTATTGGATTTATCGTAGATTGTTGAACTTTTATTATTCAACGTTCCCATATCACCAATACCATATTTATCATACAATTTATTCAACAACAAAATTCAATGTTTATTATGTGATGTTATAGTTGTGGGATTACTTACCTTTATCAGATAAGGGATTTGCAATTGCAGGCTCTTTTCCTGCTCTATGACTAATTGTTTGATGTCCACTACCACCACCTAGTTGCAAAATACATATACAACTAGTTTCAACACATATAGCACATACAATCAAGTTCAAGACACTTGACTGATTTGACTTGCTCAAAGTCAATTTATCACATAATTGACTCTATCTTACTACGTTTAGTAAGTTTTAGTCAATTATCACAATTAATCATGTTTCATGCCTCACTTAGGCATTTCATCAAATAATTGATGTTCAACTATATTAGTTACGATCTTTAATTACTTTTATTATTCAATTTTTATTAAAGATCATAACTTATTAATAATTTTTAACATCAATTCATCATAATCATCATTTAACTCATGGATCATAATCCATATTTCATTTAAAATCACATTCAACCCATCCTACTAGTTATCATACCATGATATGGGTTTCATAATAACTGGACATTATCCCGGCTTCAAAACGAAGATTTCACCATCAAAACAACAAGTTCTTCGTTTCTAACAACCCCTAGTTATCAACTAGCCAATAATCAATACTCATAATCATAGTATTACAATCAAAACTAGATTTAATTCCCAAAATATTAAACTAGTAGGATAAAACGAATCGTTACCCAATCGAACGGATATTCAGTCACAGAACAACGATCAGATGTTGCAGATACGTTCCTGGGTGCGATCCGGATGTTTAAAACCCTTTGAAATGAAGGTTTTGTGCTTAAAATTGTTGGGTTTTTCGTTTGGAGCAAGAACAGGTCGAAAAAGAAGGAAAAATGCCTTCAAAAATGCGATCTGATCCATTTAACAAATTTTTGCCGACTTAACACGCCAGGCGCATCGCCCCGGCCCGAAGTTTGGCTCGGGGCGTATCGCCCCACGTCTGTTTCGTCTAATTTTAATCTTATCTTGTTTTCGCGATTCCGGACAATCCGTTACTCCGTTTCGGAAAGGTTTTCGACCACGTTCACCACTTTTCGCATACTATCAACCTATAAAAATTACAATCATCAAATCAACATGGATTTCTAGAACGATCACATGTGATCTTGCCATTGATGACGTAATTCTCACATATTTTCAATTTACAACAATCGCAATCGTTGAATTAACGATTATTTCAAATACATTTATTTATTAAAAACCGGTTGTTACAAATCAGGTTTCATGTTTCACAAATATGTTAAAAGCGTTTCAAAGCTTCACAATAATCAAGATGTTTCAAATGATTTTTTATGTTTTCTCATTTCCCGAGTTTCAAAAGCCAAAAAGATAGAAAAAGGGGTTCATGAACTCACCTGAGTTGATTCAAATGAATAACAATGCACAACATTCGTATCACTAGTTCAAGAACTCTAAACCTTTATGTTATTAGAGTTCTATGAGTTACTTAAGCTTAATCTGGCTCTCAGAATTTTCCTTGACGTTCAATGTCAAGGACATTACAACTCAAGTCATAAATCTTATCTCAAATGTTTAATCAGTTTCCTAAGTTTAACATCTCACAACGTGTGATAAATGAGAACCTCCAATGATTTAGGTTCTTATTTAGAAACTTACGACTTGTTGGTTTAATCAGGACATTCCCAGATTAACCAAATTAGTATTTGTCACACCCCCAAATTCCCACTTCCTTTTGTGGTCTCCCACTTTAGCAGTTGCTGTTCTTTTGGGCAACGTTCCCTGCTATACTGCCTGATCAGTCAGTTGGTGCGCCAACCGAACAACTTGTTGAATCGTTGTGGGATTTGCAGACGTGACTAACCCTTGGATCTGAGGTACTAATCCCCCAATGTACCTCTCAATCCACTTGCTAGGTAGAGTTACCATATGAGGTAGAAGTCTGGCTAATTCGTGTGATCGAGTGGTGAACTCCTCAATATCAGACCCTTCCATTTTAAGGTGCCAATACTCATCCTCCAGCTTTTGCACCTCATTGCGAGGGCAATACTCCTCCTGCAACAACGTTTTAAATCCATTCCAAGTTAGGGCATTAGCCTCACCCAATCCCAATGTCTGCACGTTGGAGTTCCACCAGGTCAATGCTGGACCCTCCAAAGTACCAGTAGCGTACTTGACTTTGTTCTCCTCCGGGCAGTTACACATCTCAAACACCGACTATGATTTTTCAATCCATCGAAGAAATCCAATGGCTCCTTCCGATCCTTTGAATTTGTGCGGTTTGCAGTCCAAGAACGTCTTGAACGTGCACACCTGCAGGTTTACCAATCCCCCGTTGGACCATATGGTCCTGTCGGATGTGTTTGGGCATAGTTTGCAATAGCATCTGCAACCATACTGTTGATAAGTTCATTGAGTTCAGCAACAGTCATGTTTATGTTCTCGCCATCCATAATCTTCACATTTACAAATATACATAATGAGATTTCATCCATCACATAATCACCATTCATGCATAAGTAAAAATAACGAAATACATGTATATGCTTTTAAACATAATTCAGTCTTAATTTGTAAAATCAAAGTTTAACATTGCGGAAGCGTTTGAGAACCAATAACCAAATGAAACAGTTGCAAAACCATAAATACAATGTTCAATGTTTTAAATCAACAATCAAAATAAACTGTATGCATGAGACTGAACGTCCTAGTCCCTGCTTGTCCTTGCTTGTGCCTTAGTGTCCTGAGAAAACATGTAAATCAAGTCAACACAAGGGTTGGTGCATACACAGGTTTGTATATGTAAAGACAAATGTTTGAAATACTGTTTGAAATGTAATGTTTGCAGATAACATAATCACACATTGCATAGTCATGATATCTAGTCATTGTACTATTTACATAAGTGGTCGACACCGAAGCTGATTGTTGCATGTTGTTGCATGTTTTGCTTTTCCACTATTGTCTAACACAAACAATAGTAATGTTGAATTGGCTAGTTAAACACTTGCGTAGATCCCATCTACCAAGTGAGGTTTGTCAAACCCAATAGATCTATCTTCAACTACCACGATTTGCACTACGGCAAACTAATCGGTTCAAAATGTAAGGACTTTTAGTGTTATGTTCGCACTTATAATAAACAGCTAACTCATGCAAGTGATATGTATCAAAAAATGTTTGATGGCACATGTTTTCTCCCCTAAAACAGTAACAGTAAAAAAGGGGCCGTGTACGCACCTTAAATAGCAAACAGAATGATTAAGTGCTTCTGAGTTTGCGTAGACAACCTTCTACGAATAATCTGTGTATTTACGATAACGTATCGTTATTTGAAATGTCAAATCGGATTTATAATTGCATACGTGTCAACACACATATTTAGAATGTTTGAAACATACATACAAAGGTATGCACGATTTTAAATTCATTTATTTAAATCGTATTGACGTATACGATTTCCTTTTAATGCACGTCGTTACACCCGATTAGAATTTTGAGTCAAAATATGAATTTTATCATTTCATTACGTTTGGAATTAAATTCTGGTTCCAACACAACTGAAACGGGTTAAAACAGATTTAAAATGAACGTTTTATGATAAAAATATAAAAAATATCATTTTTGTACAAAACCGGTGGGACTTAGGTTCAAACCCGCGACCTCCCACACCGAACACATGCACACTACCACTCTCGCCCGCTAGGGTATCGCACTAGAACTCCCATATAAATTCTTTTAAGCTTCAAACCCCCAGCTTCCCTTTGTTAACCCAAACCGAACCAACTCCCCCCAATTGGACTTCGATTCGAACCCGATTGAACCCAAAACCATAGGGCTTTGCTTATATGATCCCAAACGAGTTCAATGATGATTTTAATTTTATAGTTTCATCAAGATTACACGGTTTTTATTGTTCTATTCGGATTCAAGCCCTAGTTCTAAACCTTCGATTCAAATCAGTTCAATCCGTTAATGTGAATCTGAAAAATCATAGTCGAACCATTCTGTGCAATTTAATTTGATTATAGAATCCATTTTCATCAAAACCCCCAAATCTGATCTTAGTATGAACCCTAGAACTCATTTTCATGGAATTCGTTGTTGTTACTTGAAATTGATATATGGTTTTCATTAAAAAGAGGATTAAGAAGCTATCTGTGCACTTTAATTTGAGTAAAGGTCTTGTCTTCATTAAAACCCCCAAAGCGTTCCATACGATGAACCCTAACAATCGAACTCATGAAATTCGATGATGTTGTCTGAAATTATGTTAGGGATTTGCTTAGTCGGCCATTTTAGAGTGTGTAGGTGTAAATTTTTACCTGATTTGATATCCAATTGAAAGAGATTGACTATATGCCTTGAGTTCGGCCTCTCCCGATTGAATTCTTCAATCCCAAGCCTCTAGAATCGATTTGATGGATGTAACATCCTCTGAGGGTTCTGATTAGATGTTTTATAACCATAATTTGATTGATTGCGTTCAATTTATGCTTGTTCAAATGTAACCGACTTTGATTTAGGTTTTTAGTGATTAATTTGTTTAAATTTGTCATTATTATTGAAATTAATCATCCAATTGATGATTGTAATCATTAATACGACCATTGTTAATGATTTAATTCGATTAATTACAAGGTATTAACTAAATTTCGAATTCCCCCAATGTTTATGAACGAATTTTGACTTTTTGAAGTCAAAATTGAGTATTTGGTTGATTACAAGATTAATCCTTGTGTTTTATGTGTTTCGAAACTTATTTTGTTCAATTTAAGTCTTTCTAGTTTGATTTTGTTTGTTTTCGCATCATTTCTGTTAATTTTTGTTTAACGACGTTAATCCGGAATGTCGGATTGTCACAGTATTGTTGTTGATTATATCACCAAAACAGTTTCTTGATGGATTACATGTTTAGAAATAGTTAATCCTTGTGAGTGATCATTCCAAAGAATGATCAGGACAATCACAACCATTGTTATAATCAAATGGTTAAAACCATTATGATCTATGATATGGTTTCATGATAATCGGACATTCTAACGGATCAAAACTGAGGTTTCGTATACTTGTTTTGGACAGAGTCTCTGTTTATAAAAATGAAGTTTTCAGGTTTTAAATCGGGCAGAACCTCGACTTATATTTCATAAGTTCCCTGAAAACATTTGGGCAGAATCTCTGCTTATAATTGTTTGTTTCCAAAAATTTAGTCGGGCAGAACCTCAACGCGTTTTTGATTTAAACCAAACAATTAAACATAATCCTATTATATAATAATAATAAGATCTAAAACAAGCATCATAACAAATCAAGATTTTTACCTTACAGAAGTTCGGTAGCACCTCGCGTTGAACACTAGATGATTGGAGGGGTTAAATGTGGGTATTTGGAGGTGCAGGGTTAGGAGTTGAGAGCTGGAACGTAATTCTTCGCTACAGAATTGAAATATGGTGATCTGCTTTTTATAGGAGAAATCTGGGTCTGGGGCGCATCGCCTAGCCCCAGCGTTTGGCTCGGGGCGATACGCGCGGAAGTAATATATTGCATGTGTGCCACTTGGAGTGCTATCTGACATTTTTTTTGTTTTCATGATAACTTGAACATACGAACTCCGTTTTACACGCCGTTTTTGCCCCCGTTCATGATTTTTCGAGCTCTTTCCAACCATTATAATTTCAAGACCTAAAGAGTTCAAAATATATAATCTCTTATTTAACGCTTTATTCGACTCAGTGTATCTTGAAATCGGAGCCTCGCTTCGTAATTTAGCTTACACTCATTTTCTTTATTTCCGAGTTATGATTCTAACATGGAAATTGCGAATTGTCACATTTTTGAACATTGTGGACGACTTAGTCGAGCCGTATGAGTGTTCCTTCTCAAGCACAAGCATGAGACAAGCTCTTGTCATGCTAATTTTCACAAAATGATGCAAACACAATTTGAGAAGAATATTAAAAGGTAAGAGGTGATAGGGGGGGGGGGGAGTTTACCTCAAATCACATGCTTGATTACTATGCCAAGGAGGGAATAATTTTGGAACGTCTTGTCCACACACACCAAAACAAAACAATGTGATGGAACGAAAACATTGACACATGTTGGAAATGGCATGAGCTTTAAGGTTTGATGCGAACTTGCCCACAAAATTTTGGGGAGAATGCATCCTAACGGCAACACACGTCATAAACCGCATGCCATCCAAAGTTATTGATAACCAAACACCATATGAGGTCTTGTACAATCACAAACTCGATTACGAGTATATGATGGTTTTTGGTTGTCTTGCCTATTACGGAAACACCGACACTAAAGGAGACAAGTTTGAGGTAAGAGGAAGTTCGACAATCATTTTAGGGTATCCATAAGGGTGTGTGTTATGGGTGTGAGTGGGGCGTGAGAGGGGCCAGTCACGCCCCGGTAGCGTCCTCCCCCCACTACACCTGGGCGTGAAGCATGATGGCGAGATGCTCCTCACGGGATGATGACCGTTGAGGAGGAGAAAAAAATAAATAAAAAACGATAATATCACCGTTTGAAATAAAAATAATAAAATAATAAAAATAAAATAAATCCTATATAAACTCATTCAACACACTCAAAAACACTTACATACTCTTTTAATCTCTCAAAAGCTCTTTAAAAATTTAAACTTTCAAATCTTCAAAAATCTCTATACACTATGGATCCAAACAACCTAAACAACATGTTTATGAATTGTTATCGTCCTCAGGTCGATCCAAACGACTCGAACCAATTTCTAACGTCTTCAAATTGGTACCCACAACCACCTTTTTTCAAACAAAACTCATCTGCCTTTGACAATGTTTCTGAAAGTCAACCGGAACCCGATGTTGACGTGGTTCCGGAACCACAATCCGAACCCCAACCGGCTACATCACGTCGCAGGCACAGACGAAAGGAAGTGCCAGAAAAAACAACAAAACCGACCATTACTCGATGGTCGGAAGTTGAGGAGGTGGCACTAGGTCGTGCCTACATTGATGTTTTCGAATATCCGTTCGTTGGTAACAACCAAACGAGCACAGAATTTTGGAAACGCGTTAGGGCCCAGTTTTTTCGGCAATGAGTTGTGACTCCTACCGTACGAACGACATGATTTCCGGCAAATGACACGACTTACAACGTAAAGTCGCGAAATATAACGGAGTATGGATTCAACACCACAACAACCGTAAAAGTGGTGAGAATGACGAAACGGTCATGAACGAGACGTTGATGACCTATGCTCAAGAAAACGGGCAATTCTCATATCGCGGCGTGACAGGTTATGAGAAAATCAACCAAATGGCATCCGGAAAGTACACGACCACTCAATCCGACTCAACCGGTCGATGTTGCGTTAACTTAAACGAGTTGGATGAGGAAGTGAAAATGGATATGCCCCCACCACCCTCTCCTCAAATTCCGCCCGGTCGAAACAACAAGGGTAAACGACCACAAGCCTCGTCTTCAACCGATTACAAAGGCACGTTGGAGACCATCTCTGAGTCGTTACAAAAATTTGTCGACTTATAGGAGCAAAAACAATACAACAATGATATGGAATTGTTGTGAACTCCAACCGATCACTTGACCGGTCGAGCTCGTGAAACGGCCGAGAAGACGAAGGAGCGGATTATGAAGAATTATATGGAATTTTCTTTTATGTATTTTTTTATTATGTAACTTTTTATAGTTTTATTTTGTAATTTTATATTTTTTTAATAATATTTTGTCTTTTTTTTAAATTTAATTTTTAATTAAAAAATAAAAATCAAATAATAAAATATTGAATATAGGTGATGATGACGTAGAATGATAAGGAAGTGATGGGGGAGTGATGATAACGTATGTAATGATGAGTGGAGTGATAAGGGACAGTGGTGTTGGTTGATTATATGACGACTACGTGAAATGAAAGGGTTGATGATAACAAATAGCTTAATAAACGGAAAGGTACAAGATTTATAATATCCAACACCAGAAAGTTGTTAAATCGAGGGATGTCAAGTTAATGGAAAACGTTTTTCCATTTTCTAGCAATGACGATGGAAGAAGAAATTTTTATTCCCAACAAAAATGGGGCAGTGTATTCGATGACCCAAATTGTGCGGGGGCCCAACAATGAAGAAGATGGGCCAGATGGCATAACTCCAGTTTATGTTCAAAATAAAGAAAACAAAATTGGGCCTTGGGCTGACATGGAAGAAAATGCATCAAATGAAAACGTTGGTAGTGGGCTCGATGTTGGGCCAGAAACACTGTAACACAAAGGCAACCTATGTGAAGAGAATTTTATGGAGCCTCAAGGGTACCAAGTCCACTGATCAAGGATGTTGAACCGGTTCAGTTCCGGTCAATAAAGTTAAGACCCGGTTCCGGTTTCAATTTCGGGTTTTGACCGGTTCCGGCCGGTTTTTAACCGGTTCCGATTCGAGTTTTGGTTGGTTCCGGTTCGGGTTTTGGTTGGGTACAGGTTGAACCGATTCCGGTTTTCCTGGTTCCGGATTTCATTTGTCTGAAAAACCGGACCCGTTTATACCCATCGGTTCGGGTATGACCTGCTCCGGTTCCCGTTCGGGTTGTCAGTTCCGGTTCCGGGCCCGGTTTTTTGCCCACCTCTAATCCATAGATCATAAGCAAGCCACTCCGAGTCAGGCTTCCATATAAATATGTATTGTTTCAAATGCTTTGCAATAAGTTTGAATGGATGAGATGGTAAGGTCTAAGAGTTGAAGTATCGGTAGAGGGTTCAAACCTATACGCCAACTATGTTTTCCTTTAAATATTTCTATTTTTTAATTATTTTTATATTTTCTATGGATTTAATAATTTTTTTCCCTGTTTATTTTTTTCTTTATACGGTAAGTACAGTAAGTAAATGGCAAAGATTAATGTATGTGGATAAAAAGAAAAAAATAAGATTCAAATTGGGAATCAAAAGTGAAAATATGACTAGTGCTTGGTTGTGGTTGAATCATCATGACTGAAGTTGGGTTCAATGACAACGAAGAACAATGTGATGAAATTGAACCGATTAAAATCGTATGTACTAGTTCAACTTCAAGAACCATGAATCATAAACTCTTAAAATAAAGAACCTAATGAAATTGAAGAACAAACAAAATAAATTTAAAGAAAACGAAGATCAAGAAGGAAAGAAGAACAAAAATGTGACTTTCTTCGTACCTTTGAATCTCCGTATAGTACGTGAACCTATTCATATTTCATGCTTCATTGCATGATATGTCAAACAAAAACATTTATATATTATAAAAGATATATTTTCTAATTTTAATTTAATTACAATCTTTTTAATCATCAGCATTTCTTTCTTTAATTTTTTAGCTTTTTTCTTTAATGTACTTTAGTCCTATATCTTTCTTTGTTTTTTTTTAATGTTATATACATATTTTTTTTCAAACTTTTTTTAATTCCTAAAATTAATACAAAGTGAGTTACATCGAACGACGGTCTTGTGTTGGTGTTGTCAAGAATAAAACTGATACCAACTGAAGAACATTGATACCACTATATAACTGTTTTTACATATGTTTAGTGTTCGTAACGGGGTCAAAACTTGTAGCTCAACTTGGTAAAATGCCAATGTTATTAAATTTATAGACATATTCCTCTGTAATACACTCACATACACTGTTTTTTTCTTAATAACCTTTGTTTGTTGTGTTTATCGGCTTACATTAACGCGTTGGTACCGTGAAGAATGAGATCGGAATTGACTGATGAAACATCGATACTTTCATATAACTATTTTTTATCTATATTACGTTCTTCATAACCAAGTTGTCATCATTTCATATGTTTCTTTTATCTACTTAATCTTGTTATGTCATTAATACAATAAATATAATGAAGTCTGTAAACACGTCGCTTCAAGTAATGTATTTTTGACGTTTTCTTTTATTTTTTGTATTAAATATCCTCTTCTAAAATCTTATACTACGACATACGAGACAAGATAATATTTTATGTATATGTGTCGATCTATATAACCTATAGATCACTATCTCATACGTCTTCCATGCTATTACACACAGGTTTTAATCTTACCGTCCCACCGTAACACGTGTTCCTTTTTCAAAATAACCCTACAAAAGTTTTTTTTTTATTTAAAAAAAACCCTCTTTAGTCTAAGTTTTTATCTTCGGGATTAAACAACTATAATTTTATGTGTTTCTTTTATGTAATTAATAATGTTCATGTTAAGAACACAACACGCGTAACAAAAATCATACCACGAGACTGACCAATTTTTTTCAAAATGTTTATGCATATCACCTATAGGAAAGTAGGTGATAATCTCACCTGTAGATACATATATTGCACTTACCAAAGACATTATAGTGTTATCTTTATGGTGTGATAACTGATAAGACTCTGTAACCAAATGGTTATGGGTTCAAATATGTCTTATCAAAGTATTTAGTTTCCTTTATAACTGATAACTTGATGATGAATATAATCGAGTATTATCACTGGTAGTACAAAATACTCTAGTGACGTGTGAGTGACCCAAAAATTAACCATTAAACACAAGATAGATTACACCTTTCTTTATTCTTTAATTGAAAACATTATAACCATGGCATTTTGGTTGTCTAAAATTAAACACCTTTTTATTCTTTGCTTTGGTCACAACAAGACCCTCCTTACTCATTCCTGCCTTTTCAATTCAATTCAAGCTTTCTCTCTAAACCCCTCAATAAATCCCTCCAAAACCCCCCCAATTTCAACACCAATTTCACCTGCAACAACAATGGCGATTTCAAAACATTCATCCCACCACCACCTCTTCCTCCTCCTCCTCCTCATCATCACACCGGCCGTCACCTCCATCGGCGTCAACTACGGCACCCTCGGCGACAACCTCCCACCGCCAGCTACAGTCGCACGCTTCCTCAAATCCAACACCATAATCGACCGAATCAGAATCTTCGACTTTAACCCGGAAGTATTAAAAGCCTTCGCCGGCACCGGCATCCTCGTCTCCGTCACAGTCCCCAACGCCGATATCCCTTCTCTCACCGACCCGTGGAACGCCCGCCGGTGGGTCAACGCTAACATTAAGCCCTTCCACCCCGCCACCAAGATCCATTACATCTGCGTCGGCACCGAGGTCCTCCACTGGGGCCCACAGAACATCGTCGATCACCTCCTGCCGGCGATGAGAGTGCTTCACGCCGCACTCGTTAAAGCCGGTATCAAAGACATCAAGATTTCAACCCCACATTCATTGAGCATTCTTTTCTCGTCCAACCCGCCGAGCAACGCATCTTTCCGGCCGGGATGGGACGTCGGAAATCTCGCTCCGATTCTCCAGTTCCACCGACGGACGAAATCTGGGTTCATGGTTAACCCGTACACTTACTACGCCTACTCGCCGGCGAATGAGAGCTACTGTCTGTTCAAGCCTAACGCCGGATTGTACGATAAAGCCACCCGAAAAAGGTAAGTTTTGATCAATCTCTAACTTCTGTAATCAAAATCCATTTTTCAATCTCCGATTGTTGGTTCAAAGGTACACAAATCAGTTCGATCAACTGATGGACGCTGTGTACGTGTCGATGAAGAAGTTGGGTTATTCCGACGTTGAAATAATCGTGGCGGAGACAGGGTGGCCGTCCGGCGGAGACCCACAAAACACCCACGCCAATGTTGGCAATGCGGCGGCTTATGACGGTGGGGTGATGAAGAAAGTGAGTTCCGGCGTCGGAACGCCATTGATGCCGGGAAGAAGGTTCGAAACTTATATATTTTCATTGTTTAATGAGAATCTCAAAGGACCGTCGTTGGATGAGAAAAATTTCGGACTTTTTCGACCCGATTTCACTCCGGTTTTTGATATCGGAATTATGCGCGGATCTCAGGTATTCCTATAAATTAAAAATTAAAAAATATATTTTTTATTTTTATATTCTTTTGTACATAAAAAGAAAGTTATTAAGATTATAAACAGAATTAGAATCTTATAAAAAAACACTAAATTTTAAAAATATATTATAAAGATTGTAAATAGAATTCTTTATATTAAAAAATCTTTATAAAAAATCCTTTAATTTTGAAAATAAAAATAGAAATTAAGATTCAAGATGAAAAATAATCTGCAAAATAAGGTCTAGTTACACACCATATTTTTTACCTTAACGATAATGTAAGTCTCGTATAAACTTATACGAGCCTTATAACTCTCAGACATACACTGTTTTGACAATAATTAATTTTTTATACGTTTCATATATGACATATACATCGCTTATATTGATTTTGTATACGTTTCATATAGGACATAAACGTCACTTATACGAGACATATATATGATCAATTATTAACATGAATTATTGATCATTTATATGTCTTATATAGCCATGTATAAAACTTATAGAAGTCAATGTTAGATTAGCCACTTAATATAGAGGTATTGACTATTAAAAAAGGTCTTGAGTTTAAATTCAAATAAAAGAGATACCGGGAGTAGCTAGGAGTACGAAGGTATGGCGGTCCAAAAGATAAATAATAAACCTATGGATGGTGTAAGATTTGAGGCTTCACTGCAATATAAGCAGTGACGGAGCTTGGAAAAAAGTCGGAGGGGCCAAAGTTTTTTTAAGAAGAGAACGGAGGGGGCCGAAATAATTTTTAGGATGAAACGGAGGGGGCCGAAGGATTTTTAAGAAAAAAACGAATAAAACTGAAGGATTTTCTGACGAAATACTATCATATCAACCGTTCTGAGCGAAAAAACATGGGGGCCAGGGCACCCTCGGGCCCTTTGTAAGCTTCATCCCTGAATACAAGGGCTTGGTTATTTATATACCCAAATTTTTTTATCTTAACACTTCACCAATAGTCCAATACTAGACAATTATTAATGTCTCGAAATTCTAACAAATAAAGATTAAAAATATAGTACCGTATGAACCTATATAAAATATAGAGAGGGTGAGTGTCAATAGGATGTAAAAAAAAACCCATAATGTAAATGTAAAATATGGATGTTATCAAGAAACAGGGGGTTGCGTGGCTTGTAAAAGTGAATCTGCCGTACCATTGATAGAGACCTTGAATAAAAAGAACGACGATGGAAGAGGATTAAATATCTACAAAAGGACAAACAACAACCTTCGTTTTACTTAATTTTCACATACTTTTTAACTCTATCACTAATGTTGCAAAAGTCGGCCTCCAACGTCGAGTACTCGCTTCAAGGGTTGTCGCGAGGCCGAGTACTTCCAGAGTTTTACCCGAGTACTCCCGACTAGGGCCGAGTACTTCCCGATTACTCGCTCCAAAGAGCTATTCCGACCTGGGAGCGCCTCTTTTTATAATTTTTTTATTTTAAAAACGTTAGTTAAAAGTAGATAAGTCAAGATAATATGCGTACTTTTCAATTAGTAGCCGTGTCTGCACAAATCGGTTAACCGGTCGAAAACCGGTTTTAGAATAACCGAACCGGTTAACCGGTCAAAGCCTAGCAACCGGTTTTTATCAATAACTAGTTCGGTTAATAACCGGTTTTTCGAGCTCAAAAACCGAAACCGATATATAACCGAAACCGGTTAACCGCCAAATAACCGATTTTTTAATGAGAAATACCGGTTAACCTGTTTGAAAAACCGGTTAATAACCGGTTTGGTCTCTTGAAACCTCAAACCGGTCCCAAACCGCCGGTTTTTTTTGAAAACCTAAAACCGATTTGAATAACCGGTTACGACCGGTACCGGTTCGGTTAACCGGTTTTTTTGTGCATCTCTTCCCGTGTGTATAATAATATAAACAATATTATTTATAACAAAAAATTAAATGTTCAATGATAGAACCTATATGTGTTTGATTTGTGCGACGTAAGTCTTGCAAAATGAACAGATTGGGTATTGAGATGAGTTTAATTGGGTTGTTCTTAAAAAGAAACATCAATTTAGTTCAATTTAAAATAAGTTTTAACTAAACAAATAGTTTATTTGAATAATTTTTAATTATTTTTTTATAAAATATATTATTGATCATTTTTACTTGTTTGAATGAATTATATTCGTGTAGTTTTTAAGTTACTCGTTGACTCGTATTATGTTAAGGTGTTACACATCTCAATCCGTTCTATGTTATAATACTACCATTTCAACCCAAGCTACAATCATTGTTTACTCAAATGTATCCGTTTATCTTAATATGAGTCAAGATTGTTACGTCTAATTGTCTAAAGACATTTCGTATTTACAATCTTTGCGAACTACAAGCAGTGGTTGTGACCGACTGCCATGACGCTATGTTTTCTCGAGTTTAGTTAAGGAGAGAAAAGAAAGTCAATAAAAGAAAAGGAGAAAGATGTGTTTTTGAGTTTCATTTAAAGAAGGAAAGGAAAGAAAAATAAAACATGTTGTGTTCTCGAGTTTCCCTTAAGGAAGAAAAAGGAGGGAAATGAAAGGAAAATTAGGCAAAATTTTATAGTTTTATTTTCCTTTCAATTTGGAAGGAAAATTTTCATTCTTTTTCTTTTCTTTTCCTTTCCTTTCCTTCCTTTTTATTCTGTTCTCTACTTAAATAAACTCGAATTTGTATGCGTTTGAGAGTCAAAAACGGTGTCATAAAAAGAATGGTTCCGGTCTTGTAATTCAAGAGCAAGCATAGGAGGTGGTGGTGGTTGGTTTTGATCTGGGCTGTCACTAGTAGTTGTTTGGGCCTGGAGTAATGGATGGCACTAGACCTGGTGGTTGGGCTTTGTTTGGGGCCCGATGGCTGTTTTGTGGAGCATGAGATTGTGTTGCAAACTAGTCAGTGAGGTGGCAAAAAAAACCGGACCGGTCATACGCGAACCGATAGGTACAAACGGATCCGGTTTTTAGACAAACTAAAACCGAAACTGGAAAAACCGGATCCGGGAAAACTAGTCAAAAACTGGTCGAAACCGGTCGAAATCCGGAACTGGAGCTGGAACCGGGTTTTGACTTTGTTGACCGGAACCGGTTCTCAAAAAAACCCAATTCGCGCACCTATAGTCAGTGGGCAAATCGTTTTTTTTTAACCAGTTCCGTTTGCCGGATAAAAGTGGAACAAATTCCGTTTTTTCAAGTTCCGGGTACAACCAATTCCGGTTCGGGTTGTCAGTATCTTCAAAAGTTTAAGATCGTTGGGCTGCATCAATTTAAGGCCCATTTGGCTGAGTTGAACATTTCACATGGTTTCATTCCATTGATCCTGGGTTCATCATTTTTTTTTATCTTCTTGCTACTTCAGGTCTCAACTCATATGTTTTTGAGTTGGGTCGTATAAACAATTGGCTTTGTTTCCAGGTTTTAATCCAAGATACACAATTTCCTTGCTGTTGTTGAGTGTCTTTCAAATTAGTCTTGGGTGGCCTCATGTAGCAAGAACATTCAAAAACTCGCTATATTGGGTTTTCGGCCAATCGAGGCTTTGTTTGGGGTCATGTTTTTCAAGGCCTTGTTTGAGACTTGATTCGTTAAACGGATGAAGTGATGCACTTCCTCTCACTAAAACTTTTGAGGAATTATCATGGATTTCATTAAACTTTTTGTGTTAAGCACTACAAGGTTTCACTTCTCGACGAGACCCTTTAGGTGCAGTGAATACTAAATAGGCAGCGGTAAACAGTTGTTTGATGCCGGTTTCGTCACAAAACATAGTGAAGCATTGATTAGGAAATTCACTACCCCAGTCACTTTCGAGCGTTTTTATTTTTACTGATTTCCCCAGCTCTAATAGCATGAAATGTCGACTCCCTCCCAAGGTACGTGGAGAGATCGGTCCACACAAATCAGTGAGGAAAAGTTCGAGTGGCTTTATTGTTTGATGCATGGCTTGTTTGGGAATAGGTTCTCGAGCATGTTTTCTTAGCATGCAAAAATAAACAAACAAATTTACCCAGTATATTTCCACTTTTCTGTAGGGTCTGGGAGGAAAGGATAGACACAAACTTTACCCCTATCCCAGTTGGGATAGAGAGGCTGTTTCGAAGGAGTCCCCGGCTCAAAGTTATCGTTTGAAGTTGATCATCCCAACACTTTTAACGTTATTTTCACAAAATATGTAAAATAACGTTAAAATTAGTGTACTTTTACTTTGGTCCCTTGAGGGCTCACATATATATACATTATATGTGTGCACTGCAAATGAGGCGTCCTAGCATGCAAGAATCAATATCAACTAAAATATCACGAACACAAGTATTTTGTTGGAGTGACTGTCCTAACAACTCTTTTCTTGTTTTACTAATGCTCAAAATTTCAAAGTTTACAAAGACTTGAGTAGCATGTAAGGAGCACGTAAATTCAAATTTTAAATGTATCATCATAAAGTTGATTTGTGATTCCTAAGACTTCTAAGAGACTAAATTAGTTTTTAATTAGGCTTTTAGCTCAGACCCAACAAACCAGCAAAGAAACCCGAAAATTAAATAAAAAAATATTATTACTGTTCACTTGCAATCATAATTTTTTCTTAGTTTGACCAATTCTACAAGACTCTTTAGAATTTGAATTCATTCACTAAACATTTTCATAAATATCACTTATTTTTATAATCATAGTTACATTTGTCAAAAAAATACATACAACGTCCAAATTTTAATTTCTAAACCCCAATTTTTTTTCTTTTATTAAAAAGAGTCCTTAGATGCAAGAGCATAGAGACCAGTAATAATACAAAGGCCAAAGTACATGCGAGGTGTATATAATTGCGTGAAATTATCATGCAATAAGGATTAACACTTACATGATAATAACACAGGGATGGAATTATCACGCATAATATATCAGAATGATAATTCCATATGCATGATAATTTTTTTTAGTGCGTAATAAATATCATACAAGTGTTACTTGTTCTTGTGTGATAATTCGACACACAAGTCATAGCACACTAAACATACTTTGTATTTTAAACTTTTGCGGAGAACATATCGTCATTGAAAACTTACCAATTAACCTATTACATTACAGTCAACAAGCCCAACACCAAAGGCACGATCACCATCAAAACCTCCATCAACAATGGGCAAACGTTGGTGTGTGCCTAAATTGGATGCCACTGATGTTGCCCTTCAATCGAATATAGATTACATTTGTAGCAACTGTATCGATTGTAGCCCGACCCAGCCTGGTGGCCCGTGCTTCGAGCCCAACACGGTCCGAGCACACGCATCGTTCCTCATGAACTCTTATTATCACGCCAAAGGCTGTCATGACCTTGATTGTGACTTTGCTCACACCGGAATCGTAGCATCCACCGACCCAAGTAAGTTGATGGCAATCATCTTTTTAAAAAATATTGTGATCAAATTGATTTTTTTCTAATTAAGAACTACAATTTACTTCTATAACAATATTTTTTTTGGTATTTTGTTATCATTTTCAGGTAATGGTTCCTGTAAATACATCTAGTAAGCTTTTAGAACGTGTAATGTGATGAAAATTGGATCTACGAGTCGAGACCATATGTTCTTTGTAATGAAATGGGTCGAGATGTATGATTTTATCGAATGTTTGTCGGACGATAACTTATTATTTGCAATTATGTATAGTTTGTGTGACACCTTATAACATAATCTAATGTTTGTTGACATACATACATATATCGCCAAAAAATGATAATACTAAAACAGGGAAGAGGAATTAGTTTGTTTACCAAGGTTCATAATGGTACCCATTTCGGTTATTTTTATGTACAAGTTCAGGTAGGAACTGCTGGATATAGGTATGTTCAAAAAATCCGAAATTCGAAAAAATCCGACAACCGAATCGTACCCGAAACCTGAAAAAACTTATCCGAATTAAAGATTCGGATAATTTCGGATCGGATATCTGTTTTCCGAATTCGGATATTGGATATACAAAATCTTGTTTATTCGGATCGGATATCTGAATTCAATCCGAATAACTCGAATAAACCATGTTTATTCGGGTTGTTTGAATTATTCGGATGTTAACATAAGTTTATTCGGGTTGTTCGGATAGATTTGGATCGGATTAACAAATTTTGAATTCGGATCGGACTGGGTTTCAGATTGGATAATAAAATTTTCAATCCGAATAACCCGATCCGAATAGCCCAAATAAACCATTATCCTATCTGATGAACACCTCTAGTTGGATACAATATGGTTCAGGGCATGGTTGTTGTCACACCCCGGGCCGGCGGGAACGGATCGGGTTTTCCCGTCGGGCGGAAGGTTCCTGGGGCGCGATATCTTGAGTGATAATCGAAATGATCAGATTGTTCACATGGCACATGATAAATAATGAGAAATGCTAGCATGACATATAATATAGAATTACAAAGTTAAATTACACAGTACGTGTTCATAATTTAACTAGGTAAATATACTCCAAAAGAATCGTGTAGTTTCTATCTTGTAACTGTACAAGATATGCAAAAGAGATTCACAATGTCATCAAAATATATGCATCCAAAAGTAAGCTAGGTCTTCTAAAAGTCCTCTAGCTTAATCACTGAGGCTGGTTAACTAGACCTGTCCATCACTTGAGAAAACATGCATTTAAACAAAGTCAACAATAGGTTGGTGAGTTCATAAGTTTAGTAATTGAAAACCATTTGAATTTATGTCAGACGTGTTCACAATGTTTCACACAAGTTGTATTGATAATTGATTCCCGTGTTTCACACAATGTCCTCTCCATGGTTATATTTACAGATAATGTCTCATCCAGTCAAGCATGCTTATATATAGGGCATACGAAAGGGTCAAGCCCAGACGCCATCCCACCACATGCTCAACTGCACTCAACACTACCTGTAATACAACGATGGATACCCATTTCCTTTCACCCATGATTTCCCGGTATGTTTATCCAAATAATGAAAAGAAAGAGACGTAATTATCTCTGTTAGCCATTCCTTACGGAAAGGCCCGGCATGTAAGATAAACCAATAATTGAAATAAGAGACAAAAAATATCTATGTTAGCTATTCCTTAAGGATTAGCATGGCATGTATAATAACCCAAAGCATAAAGTAAGAGACGAAATCGTCTCTGTTAGCTATTCCTTACGGATTAGCCCGGCGTGTAAGATATCATACTCGATATCTAGAACGAAACTTAATAGTTTCTGTAGCTAATCATTATCGATTAGCCCCGCGTGTAGAATACCCAAACAATTGAATAAAGACATAATTGTCTCTGTTAGCTATTCCTTTCGGATTAGCCTGGCGTGTAAGATATCATACTCGATATCTAGAGCGAGATCTAGTAGTCTCTGTGACTGTCAGTACTAACCAGTCCGGTGTGTAAGATATCATACTCGATACCTAGGTAAGGACATAATAGTCCCAGTAGCTGTCACCCCTGTCCAGCCCGGCGTGTAAAGTGTTCTACTCATGATTCCTATTTTGAGACGTGATAATCTCAGTAGCTGTCATTAATGACCAGCCCGGCGTGTAAGATATCCTCCCACAATATCTATTGGAATGAATACGTTCCCTAGGTTTGATGAATGTTATCAATTAGAATGATAGCACCTCTCGTGCCCGGAGTGATTTCATTAGATTACCCCAATCCCTGGTGATTAGTGTTTGTGGTTTACCCAACTAATCTATGGTTGTGTAACCGGCATCCTATGACGGTTATAAGATGTACTCTAAATAGAGTCTTAATAGGTAGTGATAGTATGTGTGAGAAAACCATCCCAAAAGTGTGCGCATGAGATAACCTCCTCGATATCACAAGTAACTGTCTCAACTGTTATCTCATTGTTGAGTGTTCTTACTAACTTGAACGGAGTGTTATAAGAACTCGTCTTATACACAATGCCAGTAATGTGTGAATGATCTTGTTATCATGAAGTTACATTATCATGATTATCATTCTTGTTATCTGTAATTGTTATTGGCATGTTATCCCTTGATTTCCCCGTTGTTCTATCGCGTAAGGATAATGCACGGTTGTAAGATATATTTTTAGCAACGTACATTATTCTATGGTGTTAATGTGTCATGATTCTAGGTTAGCATGTAGCATCCTAGCTATTTCAGGTATGATCAATTCAAGCAAGCATGTATGTAATGATAAACGATAATAAAGATAAACAATTATAATCTAAATCATAATATAAGCCATATGTAAATAGAAACTTTTAAGTAAATAAAAGTTTAGCATGTTTCTCAGCCCCGAGCTTTGAAATCAGTAAAGATTAGAAAAAGGGGCATATGAACTCACCTTGTTGTTGTAGGGTTGACTTAGCTTAAAAGGAAGAATGCACGCGCTCTTGATTGATTTTGTGGTAGTTTTCACGACCCTGTATTGATTTCATGTTGTAATTGCCTCATAAGTATCGAATTATTGTAATTTGTGTGAGTGTAGGTGTTAACCCTAAAGTTGGTTAACACTTGTGAGTCTCAGTCGTTATTCGGCCCCGTTTACTTGGTTTGATTCATTTGACCTAACACTCAAAATCATTTGTTACTTTGTTAAATCCGCATTAGTCTAGGTGTTAGGAATTTAGACCTACCACCTTTGTAGTAAGTTAAATAACAACATTGTAAAATTGTAAGTATGATAATCCCTAAACATTTGATGTTTCTTTTAGATTACATATTAACCTTTTGGTTGTATGTTTATCATTTGAGCCGTGTTTAAAGCATTGTGTCCGAGCGTTTATGTGTAGATCCTTATTGGGCCGAAGGAAACCGTAGACCTTGTGAGTTGAGATGTGTACGGGTTTTGCCCTAATGATCAACATGGGCCGAGCACCATATGTGGGCCGATTAAGGTTGATTATGGGTCGAAAATGAAGAAATTTGGCCAATTATGTTGTCAAGAAATCTGTTGGGCCTAAGGACTACAAGATGGACCGCATGTGTACAGTTGGGCCTAGGGCAATAGACTGTTGGGCCTGTTTCTCGTTGATGGGCTTGTTGTCTAGGCTGGGCCAACGAAATTATATGGTTACGTGAATTAGCTAATGGCTATTAGCAGCATGGTCCATCTTTTTAATCAGCCGTGAATGTTCCAGCGAACCCTAGGGTTCGTTCGGCTCCATCATGGTTTAGCCTTGCTAGGTTCGCTTGCCAGAGGGTTCGGTGGATGCTAGGCTGAAAGGTTCATGGATTTCCAGATCAAAGGTTCGGCACTCAAAGGTTTGGTGAGGTAGGTTCGTGGCTGGCCAAAGGTTCGCTGGCTAGCTCGCAGGTTCGGCTAGCATTCGGGACCCCTAGGTTCGTCACCTAGGGTTCGTTCAAGAGGCAAGGTTCGGTGATGGTCAGAAAGTTCAGCTCTGGTCGAGGGTTCGGGGGTGGCTGCATGTAAATGGTTCGTGTATGCTTGAGAAGGTTCGGCCGATGCTGTGATCTAGGGTTCGGCCACTACACCCACGAACCCTGTTCACCATCTTCAACATCACTCGATCTAGGTTATCACAAGGATCTTCCCACGTCGTTAGTGTACTAACAAGAGTTTTCAAGAATGTATGGTTCGAAGAGAGAGGTTAAGGAACCGGTTAAGTGTGTGTTTCGAAACTAACAAGCAAAAGCCCTCTTTTTCGTGTTCTTTCTTGCATCATACCTCAATTTTGAGTGGCCAAAACTTCAGATCCACTGTACTTTCTTGTAGAGCTCGTCAAAGGCTTCTCGTGGGTTCAAGAATCACTCAAATTGGTTGAGAATTGAAGAAGTTATGGGGTTTTGAAGGTTGAAAATGGTGGTAAATTGGTGGTGGCCGGATTTCTAAGGTAGAGAGAGAGTGGAAGATGATAAAATGAAGAAATAAGGCTCATTTAGGGTTTTTATATCCCGCGTAGTGTTCGGGTTCGTTTCGGTTGCTCGGTTCGCGTTTTCGTCGCGTATCCGGAATTTTACGCGTATTTAATGTGTTTTAAATAAAAAGAAGTTAATTTAAATATTTTGATGAGTTTCAAAATTGTAAAATGTTATTTATTTTATTTTATTAATTTATTTTCGTTCGTGTCGAGTTTCGTTTTCGTTTCGTCAGAAAGCGTCACCTACGCGCGTTTTCGTACAGAGCGCTAACTGTACGAACACGATCGTACGTTTCACTTTCTGATTTGGTTTTCTACTTATCAGTTATCGTTCAGAACGTTAAACTCACAGATATGTTTGTGTGAATCGTCACCCACGCAAACACGCTGTCAGTTTATTATTCTGAAACGACTCTGCAATATGATTTGAATTGTGTTTCCTCACTGTCGGACTCAACTACACATCCTGTTATCACATTGTTTTCACATTGAATTGTCGGTCATCTGATTTCTGTCATCTATGGATATCAGATCGCAACCGATTTGTTATTGTTATACATTTGAACACTGTTGTTTTCCTCATGTTGTTGTGTTTACTGTATCTAAATTTTCACTTGAACACATACAACTGTTGTTTGTTTTTCGAGTTCTGTTGTCACACAACTGTTTACGCACTGTATTTACACACAGTAAATGGTGAAAGTACACACACCGTACGGACTTGCCGTACGATTTGGTAGTAGTTGTCACAGTTGTAGAAGTCACTAGGAACTAGCGAGGTACCGCTTAGGTATTAATCGGCGTTAGACGGATTGAAATTTTTATATGTAATTTTACAAATATTTATTATATACACACATTAATATCAATAATTTAATATAATATTTCAAATATATTAAAAAATAAACTTAAACATATATTAAGTTAAGTACTTTAAATTACAAACTTCAACACAAAATTCAAAGTTTATAGATTGATTTCGATATATAGTGGCAGGGTTTATTCGTTCAATGTTTTAGATGTTGGATTTGATATTTTAGAGACATATTAAGTATTTGGGGTTGAGAAATGTTTCGAATAATCACTGATCTAGGTCCTTTTTACCAATGTTTTCATAACCGGACCGGACATCGAATCGTTCTTCTTATTGGTCAGAGATTTGACCAGTCGACCGGTCGAACCGGATTTAAGACTGGATGATTTTATAAACATTTTATAAATATATATATATATATATATATATATAGAATCAAAAAAATAAAATGAAAAAGCCGGTTCAACCACTGGTTCAACCGGCCTGGTCGCCCAAAACGGCCCAGAAAAACCCCTAACCGGACCGGTTCACCCACCTGTTGCCGATTCGACCGGTCCGACCGGCCGGTCCGGTCTGCTTTTCAAAACATTGCTTTTTACTCGAAAAAAGCAAAAAAACCCCCAAAAAAAATAGGCTACCTAGGGCAAAATGGACAAAGTTTTTGGGCGCCTAGCGCCTAGGCCGAATTTTACAACACTGGTTCAGGGTATAGGTAGAACCGGGTTTAGTTTCGGGTTGGGTGGGGGTGAAATCAAAACCATAACTATATGGAACTGGTTAGGGTTGGTTATGAACCGGTTGGGGTCTAGTATCTAGGTACAACTTAGTATAAGTAATTTCTTCTCGTTTTCTTCTTTAAAACTTAACACAACAAAAAATTGACCAACATGAAATTTATTTTTAGTTTATTTTTTAAGAGTTTGCAAAAAACAAATTTCATTTAAAAAATATAATTTTACTAACTAATAACATACATATTTATTTTATTCGTTGTCTTTTGTCATCGCTTCGTCATTTCTGTTTGTTCTTTGTCAGAGTTATTGTTCATGTGAACAGAAGCATCATAGGCGAGCTTTTCTCAGGCTCACTACAAGGTAGTTCTATACTAAACTTTTCATCATGTATTTGTGCTTAAACTACTATTTTATCTTCAAGATTTGTTTTTGTCTTATATAAAAATGAATGCATCTAAGTAATTATTTAAACATATACAATGTATACTGCCATATGAGTGAGTATTTTTCATATTAATAATACAAATTCTGAAGTTACCGTATAAGATTGGACGATTACTAAATCATGAGTCATAACACATAGAAGAATTTTTTTCACTAAGCCAAAATATCTAATTTTTGAAGTCTTTGGAACTAACTAGACATATAAAATTTGTTTCACTTTACTTTCCTAGCTTGTTGGTTGGGGTATTATCTCTTTGTCGTTTAGATGTATTGTTTCTCAATGTATTAAACAAATTAGCCGTCCGGTCCTTAATCAAGCTATGACTTGATACCAATGCCATTGACATGTGTGTGTTTATGTTCGACCGATATCTTATTAAATAAAATATCATACATTTGTTGGAAATTATGTTTAAAAGAACGTTTAGTTTCAATAGCAAAATTTGGGCATCTCTATACAAACATAAATCGGGACTTATTTAGTTATTTCATCAAATATAATTATAACTCCTACAACATTGATAAATAAGTTTAAAGTTGTGACACAAGTAAAAATAAGTAGTAGCTTTTTGAAATAGTTTCTAAGTTTTTTCCTTTGTGTTATCAACTATGTATTCAATAAATTTTTATTTTCAAAATAGTTGAATATTATTAACGTTAAATATAATTCTAAACGTCCCACTATTTGTGTGATAATAAATTTTTGGTAATTTGTAGTATTGAACCTTAATGTAAATAAATGGTCCTTTAATTTAACTATTTTATATATGTTGTAAATAAAGTTTAAATAAACATTAATAACTTGTGTTCAAGTATCGAATGTTGATTTAGCTTTTACATATTTTGACGGTGAATATATTAACAGCCTCAATAATCACAAAAAGAGTCATGTCATCAAAAGGGAGTAAAGATTGTTGTTGACTATATCGGGCAAACTTGACCCATACTAAGATAAACGGGTAGATTTGAGTAAATAATTATTTTATTTTGACTTGAAATGAGTAGCATTATAACATGAAATGGGTTGAGATGTATAACACTTTAACACAATGCGGGTCAAGATGAGTAATTTAAAAACCATGTGAATATATTGGATTCAAACGAGTAAGAATGGTCAATAATATATTTGATGCGAAAATCATTACAAATTATTAAAGTAAATTGTTTGTTTAGTTACACCTTATCTTAACTTGAACTAAATTGATATTTTTTAAAAACGACACATTTAGACCCAAATTGATTTTGTTTGTAACTCATCTTGACCCGCATCTGTCCTGACCTGCTGTACAATACAACACAACCCGCCTATTTTACCAAGCATATTGTTGATAGCAACCAGATTCATCACTTGTAAAGGATTTTATGTGGTCTTTAACTATTTTATTTGGACAAGACTTTTTTGCTAGAAGTTAGTTGACATCAGAATAGATTTTTGGTAATGTTTTGAGATTTTTATTAAATTATTTAACATGTTTTTGGACGATTTATCAAAAAGATTATACGAGATGCAACCTTAACTAAAAAGGATTAATAAGATCATGCTAGACGCAACCTTAACTTGGAATCAATTCCTCATCTAAATAAGGTAGAGATGCTGTTTTGTAAGTGACTCAATTATATAAAAATAAACTTGGGTTTAAATGTTTGATGGTGTGAATGCCTTTGTTTTCAACAGAATGATGAGAGAGCGAATGCGTCTTCGGCTGTTAGGTTTTACAGAGGTGATCATTCTCTATTATGATTGCATGTTGGATTTTGTGTTCAATTTGGACTCAAATTAATTACGCCCATTTGCGGTGCACGCATATAGTGCATGTTTCGGATCACATTTGAAATCAATTTTTTAACTTATTGAATTGATAAAGAATTTAACCTTGGTTGCAAAAGTCGCTAGGCGCTCTTAGGTCGGAACATATCCTTGGAACGAGTAATCGGAGAGTACTCGGCCCTAGGCGGGAGTACTCGGGTCATACTCAGGAAGTACTCGGCCTCGAAACAACTCCTTGGAGCGAGTACTCGGAGAGTACTCGGCCTTGTAGACCGACTTTTACAACAGTGAATTTAACAAGTTAAAAAGATGTTTGGTAATTTGAAAAACACTTTTGGTTTTAGCTTTTTAAATAGTGTTAAAAAATCATTTTTAAGAAGCTACTTTTTGTGGTTTTTATAAGTGTTTTTTAACTTTTAATGGTTAAATTTATTAATTTTTGGGGGAAATTACATATCCAAACAACTTATTGTTTTATTGACTTTTTATACACAAAAGTTAATTCAAACACATATTTAAAAACTTTATTTCAAAAAAAGTTATAAGTTAATAAGAACTTTTTGTGACAATTACATTGAAATCTTACGTCATTGTTGTTTGAAGCTCACATCATCACATTTGAAATCCATGTTAAAAGAATGATGGTGATTATCACGATTTGAAAGTACACGAAAAATCGTCAGGCCCCATTCCACATTCCTTGGCGGTACGCGACGAATGAGTCGGTTTGAAATATCAGAATGAAAACTCAGATTGCATGCAGAATGTATTTTTGGTATTCTCTCGAACTCTCAACACACACAGACGAACCAGATCGAACATACACCATCAAAACTCAGTTTTAAAGCCATCAGAAAGTCGGGATCGAGCTAGGGAACGTTTCTACAACATCTGATCGTTGTTCTGCGACTGGAAATCCGTCTGATCGGGTAATGATTCGTTTTATCCTACTAGTTTGATAATGGTTAGATTAGATCTTTTTTTTTAACGTAATGCAATAGTTATTATGGTTGATTATTGCCTAGATGATGGCTAGGAATAGTTAGAAACGAAGAACTAGATATGTTAACGGTTAAATCCTTGTTTTGATCCGTTATAATACCCGGGTATCATGAAACTATATCTTAAATTACAATGGTTTAAACCATTTGATTATAACAACGATTGTGATTGTTTTGATCATTTCTTGAAATGATAGGTTAGATCCAAGTGTTTCAAACTAATCACAAACATTAAGTTAATCATTGCAATAACGATATGATGTTTATGATAACAGTCAGATTAGTACATTGAACATGGTTATTAAACCTATTCTAATGTCACATTCTTATGTTTCATGATATCTGGATGATCAATAACCATGATTGACTATTCCTAAGTCAGAAATTCATCTAGAAACTGTTTCAGTAATATAATCAAGAACAATACCTATTTGGTTAATCTGAGAAGATCCTGATTCATCTAATGAGTCATCAACCTTGTATTAGGAACCTGAGTCATTGTAGGTTCCCACATTATCATACATTGTATGATATCCAACCAAATTAACTAATTAAAGACTTAATATCAGTTTGATGACTTTCAATGCAATGTCTTTGACATTGGACATTCAAAAAGATATAATCAGTAAGTTAAGACATAAATAAGTTATTAAACATTAACTAATGCAGAATTAACCCATACTACCAGTTTGTACGTTATTCTGCTAACTTTGAGATCTCAGGTGAGTTTCATACAACCCTTTTTTCCTTTTAGTGTTTTACAAACATCGGGATACTACTGTGGAACTTTTCTCAAACATATGATATGTATCACTGTTATCTGTGTGATTTAATGTGAAACTGTAATGAACTTTTGCGGGATTTCATGGGATTTTGCCTGTAAATCTCTATCACAGTATCAAAAAAGCCCTAATCTCTTGAACTGTATCTAGTGAACCCATGTGGGGTCTAATAGGGAATAATGATAGTACTATCGGCTTACAACCCATTTGCTGGAAGGATTGCATCTCCCCTGGTGTGAATGTTTGTTACCTGTTTCCGTTATCCTCTTAATGTTAGTGATAGACATTAAGATAATGAGACATTAAGATATTTACCGATGGGTAGTATCTTCGTAGAATATTTTGTCCGAAAGTAACTACATATGGGTCTCATGGTTATCTTTGGAATTGTATATCAAGAACTTGCATATCATATCATATTGTGTAAATCAATCATTACGAACTCACCAGCTTTGTGCTGAGTTTTTAAACTCAAACATTTTTGCAGGTAGACAGTGACGACTAGTGAGATTGCACTGCATGCACTTGTAATTAAATAACTTAGTTTGTAAACTATAACTATGGTTGTAATGACGATACCCTTGTAATGTAATATTTTTAAGTTAATCTGTGTGTTGTGATATCGGATCAAGTAAGTTGCACCCCATCTCTGAGACATCACCATTATGCTTCTGCAACCTTCTCAGAGTGATTAGTGACATCATCAACAGGTGACGAGAGGTGAGGGTGTGACACTTTTCACAAAAAGTCCTTTTAAACTTAATAAGCAATCCCAAACATGCCCATAATGTATATATGTGTGGGTCCTCAAGGAGCCAAAGTAAAATTACACTAATTTTAACGTTATTTTATATATTTTGTGAAAATAACGTTAAAAGTGTTTGGATGATTAACTTCAAACGATAATTATGAGCCGGGGACTCCTTTGGAGTGCACTCTTTATCACAACTGGGATAGGGGTAATGTTTGTGTCTATCTTTCCCCCTCCGACCCTATTGAAAAGTGAGAATATACTGGGTGATGTTTGTGTCTATCCTTTCCTCTCCGAGCCTATTAAAAAGTGAGAATATGCTGGGTAAATTTGTTTGTTTGTTTGTTTTGAACTGGAACTAATAACATTAAATTAAGTCTATAATTAATGTTTACTGGTTTGCTTTCCCTGGCGTGGTGTTGGTGGATGTACATTTGTTCTAATACTATATTATTAACCCGTGTATCACACAGATTGATTATAAAATATTAAATAGTTAGTGATAAAAATGTAAGAATTATAAAACTATATTTTCGTATAAAATGATTAAAGTAAGTATAGATAAGTACTTTAAGCAATAAACTTGATCTTCTTAGTTTGTAACAACTGAGATTTTTGAAATAATTAACGTTACAAAATTCATATAGTTTAGTCTGTCAAAAGTATTGTTTTCCCTATTATTTCTATAACTTTTGGTTTTTAAAGAAATCATATTTAAACATTTTGTTTTTTTTTTTTCAAATATCATTTGTTGATACAAGTCCTATTGTTTAAAAATTCAGTTTTATAGTTAATTTCATTTTTAAAAAATTCATCTTTTAGAAAAACTTGTTTTTTTATAAAACTTTTGATTTTCTAAAAATAAAAATTTTAAATATTTCTTATTTATAAGAAAATTCTAATTTTTTTAAAAAGTACATATCTTATAAAACTTTTTTAATGTGTGTTTTTTAATAAAAAATAAATTTGAAGTTATTTAAAACTATTTTTAATTTTTAATATGGAAAAGGTAAATAATATGATTAGTATTTTAATTATTTAATAGGAGAGATAATGATTTTGTAAAAATAAAAAATTTAAATATTTCTTATTTATAAGAAAATTTTATTTTTTTGAAAAAGTACATATCTTATAAAACTTTTTTAATGTGTGTTTTTTAATAAAAAATAAATTTGAAGTTATTTAAAACTATTTTTAATTTTTATAATATGGAAAAGGTAAATAATTTATTAGTATTTTAATTATTTAATAGGAGAGATAATATATTATTTAATAAGAAAGAGAATTATATGAAATAATAATAAGATGACTCGTGACAATAGTATTCTAATAATATGACAAGTGGTAAAAATTATTTATGTTTATTATAATAGTAAGATAAGATTTCTTCACCATGTAGTTTTGCAACTAGTTTCATATAGGATCAGTTTTAACTAGAATTTAGGTTCATATCAACAATCAAATGTGTACCTTTAGAGTTAAAACACAAACAACATATAATAAACCAATTTATATGCATTTCATTGAGAGTAGAATAACGGAATAATGTTGACCTATTCATAAAAACTTTGTGCAAGAAATTAAAAGACGAAAACACTTGCTTTTGCAGCAAAGTAGTTTGCCAAATTTATGGAAGGCGACGCTTAATTTAACGATGGCATACGCCTTAAGGTTTTATGACAGAATGAGAACATTTTCAACACATTTTTTTATTTGTATTTTGATATTGGAAGTAACAACCTTTAGTATTAGTCGAGATGGTTCTTCTGAATCAAAACATTGGACTTTAGGAGGCATTAGGTATCGGTAGTATTTATGTACGTTGGTAGTAAAATTAACTTGGTGATCATCGACTTTTCAATTTCTTACATAGTTAATCATAAAACTAAAGGCAGGCCTTGGAGCAACCAGTAAGGTGGTTGTTTTGTGGCTTTGAGGCCATTGGCTCAAGCTTTGAGAAATAATCCGGTGTCTACTTAAAACAAGAGATAAGTCAAGCACCGGATACACCTTTTTTAATCGTAAAACTCAAGAATACCACAAAAAGTTCAAAGCTAACCATTTTGATCTCTATCCATGGGTGGTCCAATAGACTTAAAGGGTAAAGATAGGAAAATCTAATAGACTAGATTTCTAGTAAATATATTTACCTTTTGTAGGATTGGTCTAGAATAAAAATCTGATTGGGCAACAATTATATAGTTCATGGGCAGTAATTTTTAAGTTTTCTTTTGTTGTCTCTGTTTGCAATTAGATTATTAGATATTTATTACACTATTGTCATAAGAATAATATGTTAAGTGTGTTGTCAATGTTTATTAGAATTAAAGACAATATATATTTTTTTAGTAAAATAACCATAATTTTATTACCCATTTCAAGAATTCACGCTATCAAAATGTTTGGGCTGGCCGGCCTCTATTTGAATATTTTAAATATTCTACACTTTATAATTGATTTATGCATATGAAACAATTATTATGTCGTATACTTGTATGCATAATCTTGTCCATAATGTGTTTGCTTCTAGACAGTAGACACTAGAATGTTTGCGCACGTGCTTGTTATCAAATGAATCAATGTCACTAGAAAACATGAAATTTCAGTCACTATAACAAACATATCTAGTAAAATAGACAGAGTCAAGCTAAAGATAAACCTTATTCTTATTCCAATACAATAATAAAAATGCTTATGATGAAACCTCCAAATTTCAGTCACTATATGATAATCAATCACTCTCTTATTGGTGAAACGTCTAGTTGACCATTTGACTGGTCAAATTTTCGATTAATAGAGTTGAATTTAGTGAGTTTCTTGCATCAAAAGAGCAAATTCTCAATAAAATTGATGCGTAAGATTAATAAAGAGAAAATGAGGGTTCTTATAAGGCTAGTGTTACATTGGATCACGTGTTAAATCATTGACCTTTGACCGGACTGATTTCCCCAATATCAGTAAAATCAAGATCCCCAAAAAAAAAAAAAAAAAACTCAAAAGTCATGTAATTACAAAAAATAACCTTCAAAATAAGGTCGCGTATCACATGACTCCAAGTCATATTATACTGATACGCGATAACAAATAAAGTAGATCTATGATTAGATCTGATCATATGATTAAATAACAGTTGTAAAGATCAAAAGGAAACTACAAGTTGGCTTACCTTTTGTTTAAATTTATTGGTATCAACTGACAACATATGCCATCATATCAATAAAACTTAAAGCAAAATGCAACCCCATTTCATCACCATCATCATCCTCATCCACAAAAGTTGTTCACTTTTTCATAATGTAGCTTAAAGCAATTTCACAATTATGCTCTCCCTCATTTCAGTTGAAGGAAAAAAGGATTATATGGAGGGCAATCGCGTTATATAGTTTTTAAAACAAGATTAAAATTAAAGAATTATGGAACGTACAACAATCGTCTTTTTTAGCTTTCTCATGTCGTTACTGAACTCTTAAAAATATAATATATATTTGAAGAAACACAGAAAACCAAAGTAAAAAATGTAAATGTTGCAAACTGATTGACTTTGAAGATTCTGAAATGCACAGATCAGAAGCATTTTCTGTGCACGATTGATGGGCCAGACTCGTCATACTCGGCTTTGGCGATCCACATCTGCATTTACAACATGCAAAATGCCCAAAATTAGAGATCATAAAAATCTTGATAAACAAAAATGTTTCATTTTAATGCAGAAAGCCTCTAGAGACTTGAATCTTTTATTTGAAAGATTATGTTAGTATTGGAATACAAATCACAGTTGTCACCAACTATTTACAACTAGTTATAAAATCTTGGGCAAAAAGTGATTTGGGTCAACCCAGCCCCCGACATGACCTGTTTCCATGTGTATCAAGATTATTCATTATGATTTATGACCCATACCAACAATAACACATTTTGACCCGTTACCTGACCCCCATTGTTTATACCCATAATAACATTATTTGACGGTTATTCAGATTTGCTTAATGAAGATAACAATATTTAGTAGTTGGAAAGCACACCTGCTGGAAGGTGCTAAGAGAAGCCAAGATAGACCCTCCAATCCATACACTATACTTCCTTTCAGGGGGAGCCACAACCTTAATCTTCATGCTGCTTGGGGCTAATGCAGTAATTTCCTTACTCATCCTATCAGCAATCCCAGGAAACATGGTCGACCCGCCACTAAGAACAATGTTACCATACAAATCTTTCCTAATATCCACATCACACTTCATAATTGAGTTGTAAGTAGTCTCATGAATACCCGCAGCTTCCATTCCAATCATAGATGGCTGGAACAAAACCTCTGGGCACCTAAACCGCTCAGCACCGATAGTGATGACCTGCCCATCAGGTAGCTCATAATTCTTCTCCACAGTAGACCCCGTGTTTGCAATCTCAAGCTCTTGTTCATAATCAAGGGCTATGTAAGCTAACTTTTCCTTCATGTCTCTCACAATTTCCCGTTCTGCTGTTGTAGTGAACATATACCCACGTTCTGTGAGAATCTTCATCAATGCATCAGTTAGATCACGTCCGGCTAGGTCCAATCGGAGGATGGCATGTGGCAGGGCATACCCTTCATAAATAGGGACTGTGTGACTCACACCATCTCCTGAATCAAGAACAATACCTGCACCACACGACAAAAGAATCTTGTAGATCCAAAATTGGTACTTAATAAATCAGTAACTTTCAGTGCCACATGTTACAACTTTGTAGGTCCAAATCCAATATTTCTTTTTCTTTCTTCTCTTGTTTCACCCCTTCATATTACATTTATCCCATGTAATATTTAACATTCCCTTATTCAGTCCTTTATTTCTTATTTCAACCCATCACATGTTTAATATTTCATTTATTCGTCCATGTAATACATGGTTTCAAACCTAGTTAGTTATATAAAAGGCATTTTATTGAACTATATGGATAAGAAAGAAAGCTTACCAGTTGTACGACCACTGGCATAGAGAGAAAGAACAGCTTGGATGGCAACATACATGGCAGGGGTATTGAACGTCTCAAACATGATTTGAGTCATCTTCTCACGATTGGCTTTTGGGTTCAAAGGAGCTTCAGTTAGAAGAACTGGATGTTCTTCCGGAGCAACACGAAGCTCATTGTAAAAAGTATGATGCCAGATCTTCTCCATGTCATCCCAATTGCTGACAATACCATGTTCAATCGGGTACTTTAAAGTCAAAATACCTCTCTTTGATTGAGCCTCATCCCCAACATATGCATCTTTTTGGCCCATTCCAACCATCACACCAGTATGCCGGGGACGACCCACAATACTTGGGAACACAGCCCTTGGAGCATCATCTCCAGCAAATCCAGCCTGTAATTACAAAGTCACTTTGTTTAATCCAGTTTTATGATATTATATCTGTTGCTACTCACCCACCATTTCTTTTGCTTTTGGTTATTTCATATTATTATATGCTTAGTATTGTTTATTTGTCTGTCTTCTTCCTAAGCCGAGGGTCTTTCCGAACACAGTTTCTCTTTCCCATGTATGTGTAAGGTTTGCCTATATCCAACCCTCCTTAGACCATACCAACGGCTTTGCTAAGAGTGAGATCATTAGTGTGCGGTTGTTATTGTTTTTTTAATCCATCATTACAAGTGCATGAATTTGCATGTAAAGAAGCTAGAGACAATACCTTAACCATTCCAGTTCCATTATCACACACCAATGGCTGAATATCTTCAGTTTCTGCCATCTCTGATCAAAATCTGCAATAAATTCACTACTTAAAACAACCAAATAAGAAACATATATCAAATTTGGCATGAATCGAACCGTAATCAGCAAACACGATATACTTAACTTAAAATCTACTTGATCTGTTCCACAAGAAATTCAAGAATACATAAATTTTGATTTCATAAACAGTTATCCGATAGTAAACACTTCGATTGTACACGCATTGATTTCCAGATTATCATTAATTTAGCACAAATTAGAAGCTTGTATAGTTCTATCAAATACGATATGATTGTATGAATCCAACTATAAACAACAAGCAAATCTACTCTAATTGAGACATTTGATAATCAAACACTTCAAATCTATTAGATCAAGCTAAAAAACCTCACATTAACTACACAAATGCAGTCAACTTCATCAATTAGCCAGAAAACAATCCATCTGAAGCTAAAACGCACGCAAAATCATATAAAAACACCCAAAATTCAAACAAAATCGAAACAACAGAGAATGTAGACACAAATAGATTCAAAACATGATGAAAAAAATGAATAGATGAAGTATCATACCTACAAAAACTGGTGCAACTATGGTAGAGATGAGAGGAATGGTCTGAGACAGTGTGAGAAATGAAAAACTTATATCAAAACATAGATTTGATCTGGACCGTTGATCGGTTTGATGTACGAGGTGGATCACACGTCTTGGTTGTCATGGGCCCTCGTCTCGTTCTGTCTCTCCACTCATTTCATTATTTTATTAAAATTTTTTAATATTATTATATATGTATTTATTTATTTAGTTTTTAGATTTATATATTTTTTTTCTAGTCCATGTATATTTTTTCCGGTCCATTTTTTTTCACCAGAAATTAAATCCACATTATCTAGTAGAAGTTTCAAATTTTAACCGGTTGTTTTGTTGGTTGGTGATCTTCGAATTCGTCTTATAAAATTGCTATTTAACTTTTAGGGATTTTTCGTATTTCCACCTCCTAACTTGTAAAATTACATATTTTTCAAAATCTTGCTTTGCATTACACATTATGCATTGAAAATTTGTACCTTGAGGAAATATGTAATTTTTCGAGTTGGGAATGAGAAATATATAATTCTTTCTAATTTTTAAATCTTTAAAAATTATTAATATATGTTTTTTTGGATAAAAAAGATGGATTAGATTTTAAGAAAACTATAATTAAATAATTATTACAAGTATTTCAAAATATAACGAAGAGATCAAAGGACCATATTCTTATTCAATTTGAGTTTTACTCACATCTTGAATAAATTCAAGGATATATTCGAAGAAATTATGACCGCCGGTCGGAATGGTTAGTGGGTTTCAAATGGCTAAAGTGGCTGAACCTAATAAGATAGTAATTACAACACAAGAAGTAAAAAGTACTTGGCTGTGGACTTGGAACCCCTCGATTTTCCAATAAAAATGCTGGCCTACTTCCACACTATGGATTTCATTACCAAATTACCCATACTCCTAGTGGATGCGACACTATCTGAGTAATTGTGGATCGGTTGACTACGTCAGTCGTTTCCTTGCAATCAAGTAAAACGACAAAAATGGAAAATCTAGCCAGAATTTTTGTTAAGGAAGTAGTATCACGACATGGAGTGCCAATCTCCATCATATCTGATCAAAACGCTCGATTCACTTCGAACTTCTAGAGATCATTACAAAAATCGCTTGGTACACGATTGAATATGAGTACAACATACCACCCACAAATCGATGGCCAGAGCGAACGCACAATACAAACACTCGAAGACATGCTACGATCTTGTGTAGTAGACTTCGGCAACAGCTGAGAAACTCACCTACCGTTAGTAGAGTTCTCCTACAATAACAGCTATCACACGAGCATCAAGGCATCGTCTTTTGAGACACTTTATGGCAAGAAGTGTCAATCATCGATTTGCTGGGCGGAAGTGGGCAACAGCCAGTTCACCAGCTTGGAACTCGTACACGAAACAACTGAAAAGATTATGCAAATCAGAAACCGCATGGCAGCCGCTCGTGATCGTCAAAAGAGATATGCCGACAAGCACCGTAAACCTTTGAAATTTCAGGTATAAGATAAAGTCCTTCTGAAAGTTTCACCTTGGAAAGACGTGATCCGTTTGGGAAAACGAGACAAACTGAACCCACGGTATATTGGACCATTTGAAATCCTGAAGAGGATTGGTCTAGTGGCATACCAACTCAACTTACCCGCTGAACTTGACGGAATTCACAATGTATTTCATATCTCAAACTTAAAGAAGTGCTTGTCCGACGAGACACTCGTGATCGCACTGGATGAGATCCATGTGGATGAACAACTATGGTTCGTGTAAGAACCAGTAGAGATCATGGACCGTGAGGTCAAACAACTCAAGCAGAGTCGGATTCTGATTGTTGGAGTCCTATGGAACTCGAAACGTGGTCCTGAATTCACGCGGGATTGTGAAGATCAGATGATGCGCAAATATCCCCATATTTTCAAACGGACAACATCAAACACCGATAAAAACGAATAAATTTCGGGACGAAATTTACTTTCAACAAGGGGATGATGTGACTACTGGAAAATTTTGTTCTCAAACACTACCAACAACAACCAAATTTCGGGACGAAATTTCTTTCAACAAGGGGATGATGTGACACCCGGCAATTTCAGGTAAATTGCAACACTTACAATTTCTTATTTCACATTCGTACTTTTTGCATTTCATTTAATTAGGATTAATTAAATGAGTCAAACACAAAGACAATTGAAAAACGATAATTCGGGGAATTATTGTATTGTACATTACACATTGATTGTGATTAATCAAGCGTGCAAACATTTCGTAAAGACGAACACAAACAATCACGAATCAGTAATTCGAGGAATTACCGAATCACACACGAATCTTATTACACGAACGTGGTGAACAAATAAAACAGTAAATCGAATGAATAGATGTGTCATTATGTGCTTATGTGATTAACACGAACAAAACGTTTATGACAAAACGATACGAATCAAACGCGAATGAAATCAAATAAATAAATTGAAGAATCGGAAAACTGAAACCTTCAAGGTACACGAAGAGCCTCGGCGAAACTTTTCGCGGTAAGCGAAGCCTGGGCGGGTGTTACACCCAGAGCTGGCTGGTTGGATCGACTTTCACATCGGTCAGAATGGTCCCGGGGCGTAATATCGTGTGATAATCGAAATGATCATATTGTTTACATGGCACATGATATATAATAAGAAATGCTAAATTGACATAGAATTACAAAGTTAAATTAAATCAGTCATGTTTATAATTTAATAATGTAAATCTACCAAAAAGAATCAAAAGTTTACTATCTTGTATCTGCACAAAATGTACAAAAGTGATTCATAATATGTCATCAAAATGTATGCACACACAAAAGAAGCTAGGTCCACTATCAGCTAATGTCATGAGTGAGTCAGTCGCTCAGTCTTGCTAGTCTACAGATCAGATGTGGTAGAATTATTAGCAGTTTCTATCTGATTAATATCACCCATGTGGCTGTTTACCAAACCTGACTATTGTCGCCCTGTTACCGGTCATACGATGTAACACCCCGACCGATGGCGGAAACGTCGGGATGCCACGAGGGATGTGTAGATTGTTCATAAGCTCGTGGGCATCTAAATAAATCATCACATATCAATCAATCCAACATAATTAATTACATCAAAAATCATGTTCATCATGAGATAGTTACATCAATTACTCAAAAGATTTAGCTAAACTAACTAAACTCTAGTCTTCAGAATTTCAGTTATTTTAGCTAAGTTCAAGACCCTAAGTGATGATGTCCAAAAGATGTATAGCTATCCTGCTCTACCTACTTTTCCTCGTTCCCTGAAACATGTATAAAATCAAGTGTCAACTACAAAGTAGTTGGTGAGAAATCATAAGTTTTCATGTTTCAAAAATATTTACAAATGTTCATAAAAGTTTATAATTAGTTTATGAAAGTTTATAATTTCCCGAGAAAATCCACATGTACACCTGCGAGTTAATTCCACACTGTCAACACATAAACACAAACACAACAATCACATAATTCAGATAATCACAAATAATCAGCCACATATGTTCAACTAATCTCAGTCAATCACAATTCAATCAATAATCAATAATCATCATAATCATCTCAATATAAGTTACCGCGGAGGACCTCAGTCAACTCAATCAACTGCAGATTAATAAAAAAAACCCTTTAACTCACAAATTAATAAAAAAACCCTTTAACTCAACTCAATACAATATTTATTATAGTCAAGACATCAACTGATGACCTTTTATTAGAAAAGTCATAAAGTTACTACTGGACCAATCAGTTATTTGTAACTGTTGTTAGGTAGTCACAAAAATTTTGCATCTGCAAAATCGTGAAAGATTTAAGTCTGGTACAGAATAATTTGCTTTATGCAACTGTCATAAATCATCACTTTTGAATTATGATATTAAGTTTTATTATAATTATTTGAGTTTTTTTTTTTTTGTGTCAAAATTCAAAAACTCAAGTATCTTTCTATACATACGAATTACTAAGATTTTTGTATCCACCAGGAAAAAAAAAGAATTTTTTTATATAACTTCTCGTATTGCCAAACGTCATAAAAAAATAAGTGTAGTACCCTATAAAATTACATGAAATTCAAAACATATTTTATCTATAATATTTATCATCTTTATCAACCGGTCAAACACCAAATTCATTTCATTTGGTTCAGATGACAACATGTTAATAGTTTAGTTTTCTTTTACATTTTGTGTTATATACATTTATAACATGGCTCTTTAGATTATTTTTATTATTATATATATTTTTTACTAACTAATACCTCCAACTAAAGTGACAGGTGTGATCGCTAAACAGTTCACATGGCCCTTTAGACGTTATTTTTGATTTTCTATTAAGCAACAAAATACAACTTAAAAGCATTTTGAAATGATGACCTTTTGATTTTGTTTTGAAATCCCTTAAATGAAATCATAAAAAAAAGTTGATATGAATAATGAGAGAATCTATATACTTTTTAATAAATAAAGGTTCTAAAATACACGTGTCAATCTTTTAAGTCATCTAAATGTTAGTTTTCCCGTATTTTTCTTCTATTAAATATTTATACTACACCTTTTATTAAATATTGATTTTTTCCATCTCTATCTAGTTAATAATAATTTTATTCAATTTTTTTTATACAACTCTTTAAGAAATATATGGTGTGTTTTTTAAAATAAATAAATTAAAATTTAACCTGTATAATAAAAGGTTATAATCTAGTAATAAAGAATGTCTTGAAAAATGTAGTTGTGGAATTTCTTTCTATTATTATATAACAATTAAATTTATCCTTAAAATATTTGTTTGATTATAAGTATGTTATATATTTTAGAGTAAATTGTTGAGATGGTCACTGTGGTTTGCTAGTATTTTACTCATGGTACATTGGTTTCATAAATTACTAATATGGTTTCAACTTTCAAACTTTAAATATTTGTGATGTGTCTGTTATTCACACATCATTTTAGTACTTATTTTATATTATTTTATTTAGTTTTTATTATATTTTTATTATTTTTTACTTATTTTTATTTTTAATGTTACTTTTGTAGGTTTTGGGAATAAACGTTCATAACTGCAATGAATCCGAGCTTCGGAGTAAATTTTGTTACAGTGTAGAAGCTAAAAATATAATTTTCAGAAGTTCTGGGGTTAAAAAGTGCATATCATGAAGTTTCGGGGCTTAAAATTGAATTTTTGGAAGTCCACGAGGTAGTTTGTAAAATCTGGAACTTTGGGGGTGCCTGGGACACGCGGCAGCTCCACAGGACGCCACGTCAACCCTAAAAACCTACTTGACCCACGCCAAAAACCTGGTACTCGGCCTTGACCTGTGCCAAACTCGGATGCACTCACATGAGGATCTGCGTGCAACCCGGTAGACGCCCCACGACACGCATGCTTTGACCGGCCTCTTGGCCTTTGACCGCAGTTGACCCGCGTTGATTGGTCCATTGATCAGGCCATTTTGCCCTTTTTAACATGCTTTTGAACCTCTTTTGGGCCTTGAACCGGCCCATGGACCCTGTCATGAACATAAGGCCTATTTTCATCAATTTAAGCATTTGGAACCCTAATTCGCGAAGGATTCACCCCAAGAAGGCTGAGAACAAAGGAAAAACATAATTTTGAAGTTTTTGAAGGCTTGGGATCAAAAAAGACGTTTAGGGAGGCTCAAATCACATATACAAGTGCTCGGAATGCGTTTTCGGGATTGTTTATGCGTTGACGTTGTTCTTTTCCGTTTGTTCTCGAATTTTCTGATATGTTTAGATCTGATTGAATGTTTATGAGTGTTTGGAAGATGATTCTTGGCTAGATTTTTATTTCTACCTAGACATTGGATGATTTTCGGATGAAAATTTGTTTTTTGGGTTCTTTTTGGTAGAATGAAGCTATGCTTTTGATTTGAATCTAATTGTGAATGATTATGGATGTTTTTAGACAATTTTGAATGATTTGATTATATGTTAAAACTATCTTGTGGATAAAGTTTGAATCGGTTTCGGTAAAAACTTGATTTTTGCATGATTTTGGGATAAAAGCTTGTTTTTAACCTAAGTGTGATTTGACTAATCCTAGTAAATCAGAAGAATTTCATATAATCAGAATATAATCAGTGGGAAAACCATATTAGAGTTAATCAAGTAATAAGGTGTTGGGATATTGTGATTTAAACGGGTTTTTTGGGTAATTCGCGTGAACATTGGGTTACTTGTTGATTGTTTATGCCACGTATGTCAAATTCATAGTTAATCTTAATCAGATTGATTCCTTTGTGCCTTGGTACATTGTGGTTGTTAAGACTGACCTAGTTATTCAACTATAGAAGCTTTAAGCATTGACTGTTTGGAGAGACTAACTCGGTGATCCATTCTTATATCCCCGTGAGCTTTACACAACCATTAGGATCCTTTAGAGTATTGGAGAGTCTGAACATGAAATCTAGCATTCCTTATGTTTCTGAATAAGTTTTCATTAGATCTAGTGTCATTCAATCAGACATTCCAGATAGCTTTTTAGATTCCTTTAATATTCCTAGTCTTGGTAGAATCCCCTTCATATATGATTTTCTAGTTATTCTTGTTGTGTTGAGTTGATTTATTTAGTTTTCTTAATTTATTTAATTGCATAATATTTTTCGTAAAACCAATTCCGTTTCTAAAATCAGTAAGTTTCTCGTTTTGTTAGGTTTTTAGTTAGGGTTTATTATTTGATTCCATGTCCTTAGGTTCTATATTTGGACTTTCCTTAGCTATACTTCATACGTCAGGTACACTTGCCTGTATTGTGTAGTTCGGTTTAGGTTATTCCATTTTTATTACTTGGTTGTGTTGAACCATTATTTCTATATATATAAACTAACACATCAATTTGTAACACAAATATTCATTTGGTTATTAAATTACCCTCACATGCTTGATCAAATTATTCTCACCTGAGGACTATATGTATTACAAATGTTTAAAGTTTAAGACCATATTGGTAATAATTGAAACATAGAAACCAAAAGTGATATATTAGAAACCACAAGGACCGTCTCGACAATTACTCTCTCTGTACACACACACACACATAATGTTATTTGGTGCTTGAATCCAATTTAACTTGTATGATGTCCCAACCGATGGGTAGATAACTAATTATTAGGTAAGACGCCCTATTTAACGACCAGTTCGATTATAAAAATATGCTTAGTATATGTCAGCATCTATTTGAAACGTACTATTATATATTAGTCAAATAAATAATAGTTTCACCTATCATGCGTTGCGATGACATCAAGATGTACATTTTTTTTAAATATTATCTAATGAAAATGTTATATATTTGATTTAACTCATTTCCTAGCAAAATTCACATTGAAACGTAGATTAACTGAAAATATATATAAAATATATATTGTACAAATTTTAAGGATAAATCTTAAAAATTTATGAGTGATACTTAAAAGTTTTAAAAATTAGAGGATTATAAGTGATCAATAACAAGCTGCCACTTACATTTTAAATTGAGCTTAGGAGAAATTCTTGTAACAGCCTAAGGCAATTGTACCAAGATATTATTCGCTTTGCCCATGATGGGTTGCCATCCAGGTACTCACAGTTTTGTTTTCACCCGACGAGTTGTTCGCCCACGCGAAACACGTCTTGATGATAGGGAAGGTATTCACCTCCTTATAAAGAAGGCTTTGTTCTTCCTTCCAACCGATGTGGGATCTAAACTCAAAAAACTGATAAGTCAAAGTGATACTTTACAAATTTTGGGGATAAAAACTAAAAGTTTATGAATGAAACATAAAAGTTTTTGACATTAGATATAGGGTTTAATTCTAAATTTGAAAATTGACTGGGATCAAAGTAACAATCTATAAAGTTTAGAAATAAAACATAAAAGCTTATAAGTGAAACTTAAAAATTTATAAGAGAACTATAAAAGTTTTTGACATGAAGTGTAAGGTTAAACTTTAAACTCCAAAAACTGTACATGGTTAAACTGATATTCTACAAAGTTCAAAGATAAAACCTATAAATTTATAAATGGAACTTAACTTTTTGAAGGTTGGATGATTATATGTGGTCGTTGGCAATAGAGATGCAACTTAAAAACTTAAGGTTTTGAAAGTTTGAGAGTTAGAAGTGATCAATTGCAAATTGTCTTCAACACTTCAAATTTAATGCAAAGATAAAATCTAGGCTTAAAAACTTGAAGGAGTCAAAGTAACGTTATACAAAATTACGGATGAAAGTTAAAAGTTTTGACATCTTTTATAGGCATAAACTCTAACTCAAAAAACCTAAGGGGAAATGATGTCGACGGAGCTTAGCTAATAAACTAACTAAAAATCGACTCTAAAAAAGACACAAAGTAATAAATCTAGACTCTCTAAAACCTAAGCTACCGACAGGCAAGTGTACCTATCGTATGTAGCAGAGCAAAGCAAGTCCGAATATCGAACCCACAGACTTCTACAGACTGTACTAACTAGACTCTATGACTAATCTATACAAAATTTGTACTTAAAATAAAATAATATTAAGGAAGGGGGGTTTTCTAACAAAACTAAAAATAACTTAAATGAAGACTAAAGAGAAGACACCAAAATGAACGAAGATAGAAACGAAGATCAGACAAAGACAGAACACTACCTAGGCATGAATCCTACACATGCTCAACAAAGAATCTATCAGTTAAAGGAAACTATGTGATACTGGGATCTTAGAATACTAAACTCTAAGGAAACATAGAGCACCCTCGACCCTTCTCAAGGATTGTCAGCTAAGAGTCCTAAAAGCCGTGAAACCACCGGTTAAATGGATTTCCCTCACAGGTCATCAAATTATACTCAAAATGTATCCGCTAGACAATCTACCTCACGACACGATAATCTCAAAACACCTAAGAAGTAACTGTTGAACAATCTACCTCACAGCGCGAAAGTCACAGTTTTCTTAAATGCTAGGGATGACTTGGGTTTTTCTATTGGATTTGGCAAACAAAGATATAAGATGAACTAGAAAGATCTTCTCACAAAGCTTCTAAACTAGCAAACCTAACACCCTAGACAAACCGGCAATCTCTCACCTCACGGCTATCAAGATTGGTTGCACATCTAATATATCTACATCAAGATAATAACTCCTATGATAAACTCGTACGTAGTAAACCATCCAATAATCAAAAACACACAGTAATTGACCTAGCATGAACCTATTACATGAAAGACATTCACAAGGCACATAAGGAGTAAATCATCAATCCATAAACAATCATAGACACACATAAACATCCAATAATCCAATCCAAGTTTGTTACATCATGAGTTCATCACATAAACATAATCCAAAACCAATAAAAACCAATGTTAAACATGTGCAATCATCAAAACCTAGGTAGTTCTAAAAGATTATCCAAGAAACATCGTACGAATACAATCCATAATCTGCTTAAAATGAATGAGAAACATAGAAATCAAAGAAAACAAAGAAACAAAGAAAACCGAATGAAGAACACCCGAATTCCTTGATCATAGGCCTTCAATCTTCAATCCAATGCTTTCTCAACCTTTGATTCACCTTAGAATGGCCTTTCCTCGTCTTCCTAGCCGGGAGAATAAATGGGAATCTCCTCCCTCGCCATCACATCAGGACCACGATCACCAACATCCCATGGTCCCTCTTCCACAAACTCATCACCATCCACACCTAAACCATCAACTATATGGGCAGGCTTACCACCGGTGGTCACAAAATCTGCTATCTTAAGACAAACACTCTCGTCACCCACTCTAAGAGTGAGTTTACCCTCAAAGACGTCTATGATCGCTTTCGCGGTGCTCAAAAATGGGCGCCCGAGAATGATGGGAACCGCGGTGTCCGCCTCCATATCCATCACAACAAAGTCCACGGGGAACACAAACCTATCCACTTTGGCTAAAACATTCTTCAAAATCCCCCATGGACACTTAACCGACCGGTCCGCCAATGACAAGGTCATGCGTGTGGGGGACAAGTCACCAAGGGCTAGCTTCTCATATAGAGAATATGGCATCAGATTGATGCTAGCCCCTGAGTCCGCCAGAGCATGCCTCCTCACATCATCACCAAATAAACACGGGATTGTAAACATCCCTGGATCTGCAAGCTTCAAAGGCAGCTTGTTTAAAATCACCGCAGAACACCCCGCGCTCACAGGGGTGTTGGCAACCTCTCCGAAATGATCCTTACTCTTCAGAAACTCTTTGAGATACTTGACATACTTTGGTACATGCTGAAGGGCTTCAATAAACGAGAGATTAATCTTGAGCTGTTTAAACATGTCAAGAAAGTGCCCGTATTCCTTAGCGTGTTTTTGATTAGTTAAACGCCCAGGGTAAGGAACACGAGAAAGATCAATCCCCGAGGTTGGCTTAAATATGACCGTCTTACCAACTGCCGGCTTCTCAACGAGAGACTCACTGTTAGGTGCGGTACTTGCTGGGACTAGCCTCGGGGGCACCCTCCCAGGAGTCTCCATCTCAATCTCCTCTTCCACCGGTTCCTCCTCATCTAAATCAACCGGTAGGACCACTCTCTCACTCTCCTCAACTTCCACCAACATCGGTGGTATAAATCTCTCTCCTCCACCTCCTCCAGAATGGGTGGTGACCGCCTTAACGTGGGCGTTTGGGTTGGTTTGGGGTTGACCCGGGAACTGGCCTTGGGGCCGTTCATCCAACCGTTTGGCTATGTCACCAACCGTTCGCTGTAAATCCAAGAACGCAGATTGCTGGTTCTTGAGGAGAACATCGTGTTCATGTATGATCTTTTGTGTAGTGGCATCTTTTGCCACTAACTGAGTCAATAACTCCTCTATCCAACCCATACTACCACCACCACCAGAAGTGCTACCAAAACCACTACCGCTAGGCTGAACCTGCCCCTGGTTTCGAGGATAACTATGATGGAAACCAGGGGGATTACCGGAAGATCTATAGGTTTGGTTAGAAGGATTTCCCCAACCAGGGTTATAAGACTGCCCAAACTGGCCCTGCCCGCCTACAAAATTGGCTTGTTCCTGGCCCACTAAACACTACGAGGTGGCATGAACACTTCTGCAAATCTCACATCTGTCCACTCTCATCTTCAGATCCCTAACATCCCTAGCTAAAGACTCAAGAGCAGCAGCAACACTAGTGTCCATGTTCACATAGTGGACACCCCTCATTGACGAGGAAGAACTAGTGATAGGAGTTGAATTCCTATTTGCAGACCGCTGCTCATGCTCGGCCTGAGCAAAACTCTCAAAAAGGTCATTGCATTCGGCCACATCCCTCTTTCCCATGAGGTGGCCTCCTGCAGAAGTGTCAAATCTGGCACGAGTCTCATATGTGAGCCCATTGTAAAATTTCTCTACAAGGGCCCATTCAGACAAACCATGCTGGGAACATCGGCTTAGAAGGTTTTGGAACCTCTCCCAAGCAAGATAGTAGGGTTCATCAGGGGCCATTCGGAATGAATGGATCTCATCTCTCAGGCGGGCGGCCTTAGCAGGTGGGAAGTACTTTTTAAGAAAAGCATTCCGGAGGGTAGCCCAAGTGGTAAAAGTGCCTGGCGGATGAGAGTCGAGCCAAGTGGCTGCTCGCCCTGATAAAGAAAAGGGAAACAGGTGCATGAAAATCGCATCTTCGGTAGCGCCTTGAAGATTAAAGGTGCCACAGATGCGTGTGAGCCGAGCAAGGTGCGCGGGTGCATCTTCATCATCACGACCGCTGAATTGAGCATTATTAATAGCGGTCATGATATATGAAGGAATCTGCCACGAATTTTCATTCGGGATCGGTGGCAGTGTAATGGGGTTGTTAAGCCCCGTGAAACCCGCAGTGGCCTGCTGGTGAACAGTGCGACGCGCCGCCATGGGTGGAACAAAATGAAAACATGGGCTAGAGTTGTCACACCCCCAATTTCAACTAACGGAATCATACCGTTTGGGAGCATGACAAACCAGGATCTCAGATCATTAGACATAGCGAAGACCTCTATATGAATTTCAAAAACATACTTTGGTCTTTAAAACAAACGTAATAACCAGAGTTTACAAAAAGTGCGGAAGCGTTTAAAAACCATAAACAGTTGTAAATCAAACATTACAATTCAAAGTACTTAAATATTCAGATTTAAATAATCAAAGTGAAAGAAATGCATGAGACTCTATCTTCCTAGTCCATGCCAGCTGTTACGCGCGCCTTAGCGTCCTGAGAAAACATGCAAATCAAGTCAACACAAAGGTTGGTGCATAACACAGGTTTTAAGTAATCACAGTGTTCAAAACATCAGTTTGAATAACAAGTTGTAGATAACATAATCACAATTGCACAGTCATGATAGCCAGTCATATAAACTATTTACATACGTGTTCGACACCGAAGCTGACTAGTTGCCATGCTATAGCATGTTTTCGCCTTGCCACTATTGTCTATCACAACAATAGTAAAAATGTGTTTGGTCAGTCAAACACCTGCGTAGATCCCATCTACCAGGTGAGGTTTGTCAAACCTAATAGATCTATTTCCAACTACCACGCTTTGCATTACAGCAAACTAAACGGTTCGAGGTGTGTAAGGACTTTCAAGTTGATATGTTTTCACATAATGTAAACAGATAACTCATGCAAGTGTTATGTATCTAAAAGTAGTTTGTTGCACATGTTTTCTCCCCCAAAACAGTTTAAAATAAGAAAGGGGCCGTGTACGCACCTTGGTGTGTAAACTGAATGATCGGTATACGTGAAATCGTGTAAATAATCTTCTACGAAAGATCTGTAGTTTAATAACAACATTGTGTTATTCGAATTGTCGTTTAAAGTGTGAAATCACATACGTGTCATCACACGTATGTCAGATTGTTTGAATTGTGTGCACGTACGTATATTTGTCTTTGAAATCGTTTAATTAAATCAAATAAACATATATTTGATTTTATAGTGTGAAATAACATATGCGTTATTACACGTATGTTAGATTATTAGAACTGTGTACACGTACGTATACGTGTCTTTGAAATCGTTTAATTTAATCAAATAAACATATATTTGATTTTATAGTGTGAAATAACATATGCGTTATTACACGTATGTTAGATTATTAGAACTGTGTACACGTACGTATACGTGTCTTTGAAATCGTTTAATTTAATCAATTAAACATTTATGTGATTTTATATGCGTTAAAACGAAGGAATTATGGGCTAAAAAAAAAAACCAATTCTTGTTCAAAAATTATAAACACTGGCAGCCTCTAGGATCGAACCCGGGACCACCCGCACACACACACAAAGCCCAAACCAATTCACCTCCATTTGATTTCACAAACAACAACCACTTTAATTTCTTTTAACTACACTTTGTCTGGTTCCCCTTTGTTTCACCATAGCCGACCCATTTGATCCCGATTGAACCCAATCCAAAACCAAATCAATACTAAAACCATAGGGGTTTGATTCCATGTATCCAGGCGACCACAATGGTGATTTTAATTCGACATTTGATCAAACCAAGACTCGAACTCAACTCATGCAAACATTCGGTCGTGGATACCTCAAACCCCAATTCAAATCGACCTAATCCGCGAATTGTAATTCGAATTACCATGGGGTTTTTATTAATCGGGGTCTTATGAACCTATGGATCTGATTTGATTTGATTTTTAAACTCAATTGCATCAAAAACCCTAAACCCGTTTAATATAGAATACACGCAATCGGATATCAACCAATTCGATGTTGTTTGTACAAATAATCATAGGGTTTTTATTCACCAGTGAATTCCGAAGCTTTCTATATACTTTAATTGGATTTTAAGAGTCATTTGCATCAAAACCCCCAAACCGGTTTTAATGATGAACCCTAGATCTTGAATTCATATAATTCGCTGTTATTTGCTTAAATTAGCATGGGGTTTTCATTCAACCCATCATTTCGAAACTGTATGTGTAATTTAATTCGATTATAGAACTTTATTTGATCAAAACCCCCAAACCGATCCTTATCATGAACCCTAGGAATCGGATTCATACGATATGATGTTAAACGATGAAATTAACATAGGTTTATTCTAAATCGGCATATTTAGGTTGTAGAGATATAGATTTTTACCTTGTTTGATGTTGATTCAATGGAGTTCGACTAAAAGATGGAGTTCGGCCAACTTCCGTTCTAATTCTTCAATCCAACTTGTTTCTGATCGAATTGTGGTATGTTGCAGACTCCAAAGATGCCGACTAGGTGTTTAGGATGTTCAATTGTGAGCAATTCGTTCAATTAATAGAATTTCTATGAGTATTAGTAACGGTTTCGAGTTTAGGTTATTATTTGGATTCAATTCGATGCATTAATGAACTAAAACGTTTATAAACGGTTTATAATAATCATTACAATGATTATGGATGATTAATTGACAGTTTCAACTTCGAATTTGCTTAAATTCGAATTTAAATTTGATTTTCATAAGATTTTGACTTTTTAAAGTCAAAATTTGGCATTTCTTGTGTTTACAAGTTAAACCCTAGTAGTTTAGGTGTTTATAATCTATGCAATTACCAATGTGATGTTCTAGGATAGTTTAATTTGATTGAATTTGATTATAGGGTCAATTCGGGTTATAATTTGAATCCAAAAACCCTAATTTTGACCTTCAAGTCAAAATTGCATAACAACTCATTATTAACCCTAATTATTGAAATTAATAATTTGTATGTTCGTTTTGTTCAATTACAATCCTTCTAATTTGAATTTGTAACATTTCATATCATTTATACTAATGTTTGGTTAACGGGGTTAATCCGGAAAGCCGGATTATCACATTATCCCCTTGTTGAAGAAATTTTCGTCCCGAAAATTAGTAAACGTTAGAAGTAATCAGAATACTACTAATAAGTTCAATGTGTTCGTATTAGTGTATTGTTTTATCATTCAGTGTACTTGTGTGCATTCACACACAAAGTCCAACATTACACCTAAGTGTAATCGTTCTGTGTTTGGCAATGTCACCCCTACGTGTGATCATTCCAAGTGCTTGTTTGCATTCCCACTAGTTAGTCCACCTAACTGTGAATGTTCATGTTTGATGTGTTTGATCATACTGTACTACGTAACTTCGCACATAGCAAAATGTTTGTACTATCATACCATATAGTTACAAAATGTTTATGACTAATCATGTTTGTACTAACATAAGGTGTAACACACAACATGTAGCACAGAAAGTATATCACATAAAATGTAATTGTTCAGTACAATGTTTGTAACAAAACCAAATGTTAGAGATGTTTGTGCTTACTGTTTGAAATATGCAAATGTTGAAGTGAGAAGTATCACATCATCCCCTTGTTGAAAGAAATTTCGTCCCGAAATTTAAGTTACCTTCTCAGTGTTTGTCGTTGTTTTGAATAACTGGGGATACTTCTTCATCATTTGATCTTCTCGTTCCCACGTGAACTCAGGTCCACGTTTTGAATTCCAACGGACTTTAACTATTGGAATTTTTGCTCTATTTAAGTTGTTTGACCTCGCGGTCCATGATTTCGACTGGTTCTTCAATAAACCGTAACTGTTCATCCACCTGGATTTCCTCAAGTGGTACTACCAATGTCTCATCAGAAGGACATTTCTTCAAGTTTGATACGTGAAAGACATTATGAACTCCACTGAGTTCATCCGGTAAATTGAGTTGATACGCCACCGGACCAATCCTTTTCAGGATTTCAAAAGGTCCTACGTATCGTGGACTAAGTTTCCCGCGCTTGCCAAACCGTATCACCCCTTTCCAGGGTGAAACCTTTAGAAGAACTCTGTCTCCTACTTGTAATTCCAACGGCTTACGCCGTTTATCAGCATAACTTTTCTGTCGATCCCGAGCCGCTGCCATACGGTTCCGGACCTGTACAATCTTCTCTGTAGTCTCGTGTATTAACTCTGGCCCTGTTAGCTGACTGTCGCCAATTTCAGCCCAGCAAACTGGTGATCGACACTTACGACCATACAATGCCTCGAATGGCGCCGCCTGAATACTCGTATGATAGCTATTGTTGTATGAGAATTCCACTAATGGTAAGTGGTTTTCCCAACTATCACCGAAGTCAATTACGCAAGCTCTCAGCATATCCTCGAGTGTCTGAATCGTACGTTCACTCTGACCGTCTGTCTGAGGATGATATGCTGGGCTCATGTCTAAGCGTGTTCCCAAAGCTTTATGGAGAGATTTCCAGAAATTAGAAGTGAATCGAGCGTCTCGATCAGATATGATTGATATTGGTACACCGTGGCGTGATACCACTTCCTTTACGTAAATACGAGCTAATTTCTCCATTTTGTCTGTCTCCTTGATTGCCAGAAAATGTGCAGATTTCGTTAGACGATCAACAATTACCCATATCGTATCACAGCCAGTCGGTGTACGGGTAACTTGGTGATAAAATCCATTGAAATCTGTTCCCATTTCCACATGGGTATCTCTGGTTGTTGCAGTAAACCAGATGGCTTTTGATATTCCACTTTTTCTTTCGAGCAAGTTAGACACTTGCTAACATACTTAGCAATGTTGGCTTTCATATGAGGCCACCAATATAGTGCCTTCAAGTCATGATACATCTTATCCGATCCCGGATGTACAGAGTATCTAGACTTGTGTGCCTCGTCCATCACAAGTTCTCTCAAACCGCCACGTAAAGGTATCCAAAGTCTGTTCATGAAACCACGTGTCCCATCAGCCATAACTTCCAGTTGTTTTTCCATACCCCGTAAGGATTCCTGTTCCAAGTTATCCTCACTCAAAGCTTCGAGTTGTGCACTGCGTACCTTGTCAGGTAAGTCAGTATGTATCGTCAGTAGAAGTGCGCGTACCCGTCTTGTCGGTGTTGTATCCTTCCTGCTTAGGGCATCAGCTACCACATTAGCATTCCCCGGGTGGTATTTGATCGCGCATTCATAATCATTTAGCAACTCAACCCATCGTCGCTGCCTCATGTTAAGTTCCTTCTGATCAAAGATGTGCTGCAAACTCTTGTGATCAGTGTAGATAGTGCATTTAGTTCCATATAAATAGTGCCTCCAGATTTTCAATGCGAACACTACCGCTCCCAGTTCCAGATCGTGCGTAGTGTAGTTCTTCTCATGTGGTCTCAGTTGTCGAGAAGCGTAAGCAATCACTTTCTCACGCTGCATCAACACACATCCCAGACCTTGCCCTGATGCATCACAGTAGACTACAAAGTCTTCTGTTCCTTCCGGTAAGGACAGAATCGGTGCACTGCAAAGCTTCTGTTTCAATAGCTGAAATGCAGCTTCCTGTTTATCAGTCCACACATATTTGGTTCCCTTGTGAGTGAGGGCAGTAAGCGATTGAGCGAACTTGGAGAAACCCTCAATGAAACGTTGATAGTAACCCGCCAAACCTAGGAATTGTCGTAACTTGGTAGGGGTCTTTGGTGCTTCCCAATTTTTAATCGCCTCAATTTTCGCTGGATCAACGTGTATGCCCTTTTCGTTGACTATATGTCCCAAAAATTGTACTTCGCGCATCCAGAAGTCACACTTTGAGAATTTCGCATATAGTTGTTCTTGCTTAAGTAATTCCAACATCTGTCGGAGATGTTCTGCATGTTCCTCCTCGGTTTTTGAATAGATGAGAATGTCATCAATGAAGACGATGACAAACTTGTCAAGGTAAGGTTTACAAACCCGATTCATGAGATCCATGAATACGGCTGGAGCGTTTGTCCACCCAAATGGCATGACCAAGAATTCATAATGGCCATATCTTGTTCTGACCGCCGTCTTTGAAATATCTTCTTCTTGGACTCTGAGTTGGTGATAACCAGATCTGAGGTCTATCTTCGAATAATAACTCGAACCCTGCAGTTGATCAAACATATCATCGATTCGAGGTAACGGATACCGGTTCTTAATGGTAACTTTATTAAGTTCCCGGTAATCGATACACATTCGGAAAGTCCCGTCCTTCTTATTAACAAAATAAGACTGGGGCTCCCCACTGTGAAAAGCTAGGTCTTATAAGGCCCTTATCTAACAACTCTTGCAGTTGTGTAGATAACTCTTGCATCTCAGATGGTGCAAGTCGATAAGGTATTCTAGCTATAGGTGCTGCATCTGGTGTAAGATCGATTCGAAATTCCACTTGTCTGATAGGAGGTAATCCCGGTAAGTCTTCTGGAAATACCTCGGGAAATTCACGAACTACTGGAATGTCTTCAATCTGCTTCTCAGTTGTTGGCTTTTCAGTTATAAGAGTTATAACCGCTGTATGGCCTTTACGAAGACCTTTGTGTACCTTCATACAAGATATGAGACGCAGTGGCGTACTGCTCTTCTCACCTTGTACATATAATGTCTCTTCTTACAAGAGAGGTATTCAGACAATCTTATCATGGCATACAATTTCAGCCTGATGTTTTGACAACCGGTCCATGCCAATGACAATATCAAAACTACCTAAGGCAATAGGCATAAGATCAATGTCCAATGTTTGACCCATAAAATCTAGGGTACATCCTTTAAGGATATGTCCTACTACAATCAACTTGCCATCGGCTAGTTCTACAGTGTAGGGGTCTTCTAAAATAGTAGGGCTAACATTTAGCAATTTTCAAAATGTATTAGATACAAAACTTTGATCTGCACCGGTGTCAAATAGCACATGGGTAGAGTGATTATTCAAGAGGAACGTATAAGTAATGATGTTGGGATTCTTCTGTGCTTGTCGTCCTCCAATCACAGATGCCCTTAGCACCATTGGTGTTGTTGTTATCGTTGTTGTTGGTGCAGTTGCCGTCTGTGGTTGTAGCATTTGTCCCTTCCTCCTTGAGTTGTGGACAATCCTTCTTGAAATGTCCAAGTATGCCACAATCCTAACACTCCTTCTGTGTGTTGTCCTGGTTAGTTGGGTTTGTTTGTAATTCTCCCCAACAGTCTTTCGCTGTATTACCCATCTTTCCGTACCGCTGGCCTCGGTACATGTAACATTGATTCCCGAAATAGTAGAATCCACATTTGTTGTACTTTGGGTATTTACCACCATACCCTCCTGATGACAGTTGGTTATCGTTTGTGTTGTGATGGGTTTTGTTTGATTCATGCTTGCGGTTTGTTGAGTGAAGGTTTTGCTCAGAGTGTTATCCATTTGCATTTATTGTCGATGGTCTTTGTCACTGAATGTTATGTGGAAATCCTTTTGTGTTAATTGAATTCGTCGTGCCCGCAAAATAAGGCAAAGTGATTATTTATGTCTATTCTTTGAAAATAGACTCCCAATAGAATTTGCCAGAATTCATGTGTACCTGTAAATTCACGATTACGTTGCGCACCATGATCGTCAATTTACCTTACATAGGAATTCTAGCTCCTCCCACTTAGAGCTATTTGTTTCGTTGAGTACAAGGTTTGTTCATAACCCCAAGATACAGACAATAATCATACGATACATTGTTGACTATCCTATCGAAAGGAATAGTTGTGTGAGCATTTATTTGAATATTATAGTATCCTATAAGGATAGTAATTTGACTTGAGTGTGTTTTTCCTTAGGTTACTTGGTGTTGAGACACCTGTTGTGTGAGTCTTAATATAGTTGTTTGTGGATGACCACCTACTAGCCAAGGTGTCTCGTATGATCACTCTAGTGATAGTGTCGGAAAGTTAAGTTTAAAAACATAGCGTAAAGCCAGTGAGTTCATAGAGTGATTGACTATTATGTTGTTTTAAGAGTTAGGTAAGAAATTGACATTTTCTTATCAAATCTAAAGCCATAGCAGAATCAGTTGCCACCCATGTTGAGAAGTGCGGTTGTTTTCTAGTCAAAACTAGTAACTAAATAGAGCTGATAGATATGGTTCCAAAACCAAGATGTTGTTCAAGTCACCGGATTTATTTCATCTCTGGACTTGTTAAAGTGAGTCACAGGGCCTATTTCATCCCTTGATGTGTTTGTGTGAGTCACAGGGCCTATTTCATCCCCTGACTTGTTTGTATGAGTCACAAGGCCTATTTCATCCCCTGACTTGTTTAAGTGAGTCACAAGGCCTATTTCATCCCCTGACTTGTTTAAGTGAGTCACATTTATCCTTATTCTAGTGACTAGTCTATGTAGCTCTGCATGAGCTGTATCCGTATCCCTTAGCTCTTGTAATAGTCTATGTCACGTGCTAAGGACGTGATGATGTATGACATCGAGTTTTTGCCTCTTAAGTTCAGAGGTCTTTCGTGTGAGTGGTGTATCATCAGAAAACTCCTCCTCGGGGTCCTCGTCAGAATTTGATTCTAGATCCCCCCTCAGGATCCTTGTCGAGTATGTTTTGCTTGCTACTATCTGAAGGTTGTGGACGTCGGTTTGGTGATTTCTCTGCCACCAATAGGAATGATGCAGGAGGTGTAAGAACAATCGGTTCCTCCTCGACATGAGTAAATAAGGATAGTGATGGTACTGATGCCATATCCATCACATAATACCATATGTAATAGTTATGCAACTATTGTGTAAGTAAGTGTCTAATGTCTAACAGTTATAGTCTAAGTCTACGAATGCAAACCTAGTTCGCTATAACCAATGTCTCTGATACCAATCTGTCACACCCCCAATTTCAACTAACGGAATCATACCGTTTGGGAGCATGACAAACCAGGATCTCAGATCATTAGACATAGCGAAGACCTCTATATGAATTTCAAAAACATACTTTGGTCTTTAAAACAAACGTAATAACCAGAGTTTACAAAAAGTGCGGAAGCGTTTAAAAACCATAAACAGTTGTAAATCAAACATTACAATTCAAAGTACTTAAATATTCAGATTTAAATAATCAAAGTGAAAGAAATGCATGAGACTCTATCTTCCTAGTCCATGCCAGCTGTTACGCGCGCCTTAGCGTCCTGAGAAAACATGCAAATCAAGTCAACACAAAGGTTGGTGCATAACACAGGTTTTAAGTAATCACAGTGTTCAAAACATCAGTTTGAATAACAAGTTGTAGATAACATAATCACAATTGCACAGTCATGATAGCCAGTCATATAAACTATTTACATACGTGTTCGACACCGAAGCTGACTAGTTGCCATGCTATAGCATGTTTTCGCCTTGCCACTATTGTCTATCACAACAATAGTAAAAATGTGTTTGGTCAGTCAAACACCTGCGTAGATCCCATCTACCAGGTGAGGTTTGTCAAACCTAATAGATCTATTTCCAACTACCACGCTTTGCATTACAGCAAACTAAACGGTTCGAGGTGTGTAAGGACTTTCAAGTTGATATGTTTTCACATAATGTAAACAGATAACTCATGCAAGTGTTATGTATCTAAAAGTAGTTTGTTGCACATGTTTTCTCCCCCAAAACAGTTTAAAATAAGAAAGGGGCCGTGTACGCACCTTGGTGTGTAAACTGAATGATCGGTATACGTGAAATCGTGTAAATAATCTTCTACGAAAGATCTGTAGTTTAATAACAACATTGTGTTATTCGAATTGTCGTTTAAAGTGTGAAATCACATACGTGTCATCACACGTATGTCAGATTGTTTGAATTGTGTGCACGTACGTATATTTGTCTTTGAAATCGTTTAATTAAATCAAATAAACATATATTTGATTTTATAGTGTGAAATAACATATGCGTTATTACACGTATGTTAGATTATTAGAACTGTGTACACGTACGTATACGTGTCTTTGAAATCGTTTAATTTAATCAAATAAACATATATTTGATTTTATAGTGTGAAATAACATATGCGTTATTACACGTATGTTAGATTATTAGAACTGTGTACACGTACGTATACGTGTCTTTGAAATCGTTTAATTTAATCAATTAAACATTTATGTGATTTTATATGCGTTAAAACGAAGGAATTATGGGCTAAAAAAAAACCAATTCTTGTTCAAAAATTATAAACACTGGCAGCCTCTAGGATCGAACCCGGGACCACCCGCACACACACACAAAGCCCAAACCAATTCACCTCCATTTGATTTCACAAACAACAACCACTTTAATTTCTTTTAACTACACTTTGTCTGGTTCCCCTTTGTTTCACCATAGCCGACCCATTTGATCCCGATTGAACCCAATCCAAAACCAAATCAATACTAAAACCATAGGGGTTTGATTCCATGTATCCAGGCGACCACAATGGTGATTTTAATTCGACATTTGATCAAACCAAGACTCGAACTCAACTCATGCAAACATTCGGTCGTGGATACCTCAAACCCCAATTCAAATCGACCTAATCCGCGAATTGTAATTCGAATTACCATGGGGTTTTTATTAATCGGGGTCTTATGAACCTATGGATCTGATTTGATTTGATTTTTAAACTCAATTGCATCAAAAACCCTAAACCCGTTTAATATAGAATACACGCAATCGGATATCAACCAATTCGATGTTGTTTGTACAAATAATCATAGGGTTTTTATTCACCAGTGAATTCCGAAGCTTTCTATATACTTTAATTGGATTTTAAGAGTCATTTGCATCAAAACCCCCAAACCGGTTTTAATGATGAACCCTAGATCTTGAATTCATATAATTCGCTGTTATTTGCTTAAATTAGCATGGGGTTTTCATTCAACCCATCATTTCGAAACTGTATGTGTAATTTAATTCGATTATAGAACTTTATTTGATCAAAACCCCCAAACCGATCCTTATCATGAACCCTAGGAATCGGATTCATACGATATGATGTTAAACGATGAAATTAACATAGGTTTATTCTAAATCGGCATATTTAGGTTGTAGAGATATAGATTTTTACCTTGTTTGATGTTGATTCAATGGAGTTCGACTAAAAGATGGAGTTCGGCCAACTTCCGTTCTAATTCTTCAATCCAACTTGTTTCTGATCGAATTGTGGTATGTTGCAGACTCCAAAGATGCCGACTAGGTGTTTAGGATGTTCAATTGTGAGCAATTCGTTCAATTAATAGAATTTCTATGAGTATTAGTAACGGTTTCGAGTTTAGGTTATTATTTGGATTCAATTCGATGCATTAATGAACTAAAACGTTTATAAACGGTTTATAATAATCATTACAATGATTATGGATGATTAATTGACAGTTTCAACTTCGAATTTGCTTAAATTCGAATTTAAATTTGATTTTCATAAGATTTTGACTTTTTAAAGTCAAAATTTGGCATTTCTTGTGTTTACAAGTTAAACCCTAGTAGTTTAGGTGTTTATAATCTATGCAATTACCAATGTGATGTTCTAGGATAGTTTAATTTGATTGAATTTGATTATAGGGTCAATTCGGGTTATAATTTGAATCCAAAAACCCTAATTTTGACCTTCAAGTCAAAATTGCATAACAACTCATTATTAACCCTAATTATTGAAATTAATAATTTGTATGTTCGTTTTGTTCAATTACAATCCTTCTAATTTGAATTTGTAACATTTCATATCATTTATACTAATGTTTGGTTAACGGGGTTAATCCGGAAAGCCGGATTATCACAAGAGTGAGTAGAAGAAGAAGAAGATGGTGTGTGCTCAGAATAATCTACAGAAATGGGAGTAGAAGCACTTACCTCGCTCGTAGAACCTTCAGAGAAGTCCCGCGAATCGCTCCTTGATGGCAAACAAAGCTCAGGTGGCGGTCCGTGTGAACGTAGGTGTGGCATACCCTACCAAACCTGCAACAAATAAAAATGAATCAAAAAGAAATAAAACAAAATAAAATTGAAAAGCAAAATAAACACAAATATGCACAGATTAGAACAAGAACTAGTAAGCTCAATCGACTAAGAAGTCCCCGGCAACGGCGCCAAAAACTTGATGTCGACGAAGCTTAGCTAATAACCTAACTAAAAACCGACTCTAAAATAGACACAAAGTAATAAATCTAGACTCTCTAAAACCTAAGCTACCAACAGACAAGTGTACCTATCGTATGTAGCAGAGCAAAGCAAGTCCGGATATCGAACCCACAGACTTTTACAGACTGTACTAACTAGACTCTATGACTTATCTATACAAATTTGTACTTAAATAAAATAATATTAAGGAAGGGGGGTTTTCTAACAAAACTAAAAATAACTTAAATGAAGACTAAAGAGAAGACACCAAAATGAACGAAGATAGAAACGAAGATCAGACGAAGACTAAACACTACCTAGGCATGAATCCTACACATGCTCAACAAAGAATCTATCGGTTAAAGGAAACTATGTGATACCGGGATCTTAGAATACTAAACTCTAAGGAAACATAGAGCACCCTCGACCCTTCTCAAGGATTGTCAGCTAAGAGTCCTAAAAGCCGTGAAACCACCGGTTAAATGGATTTCCCTCACAGGTCATCCAATTATACTCAAAATGTATCCGCTAGACAATCTACCTCACGGCACGATAATCTCAAAACACCTAAGAAGTAACTGTTGAACAATCTACCTCACAGCGCGAAAGTCACAGTTTTCTTAAATGCTAGGGATGACTTGGGTTTTCCTATTGGATTCGGTAAACAAAGATATAAGATGAACTAGAAAGATCTTCTCACAAAGCTTCTAAACTAGCAAATCTAACACCCTAGACAAACCGGCAATCTCTCACCTCACGGCTATCAAGATTGGTTGCACATCTAATATATCTATATCAAGATAATACCTCCTATGATAAACTCGTACGTAGTAAACCGTCCAATAATCAAAAACACACAGTAATTGACCTCGCATGAACCTATTACATGAAAGACATTCACCAAGGCACACAAGGAGTAAATCATCAATCCATAAACAATCATAGACACACATAAACATCCAATAATCCAATCCAAGTTTGTTACATCATGAGTTCATCATATAAACATAATCCAAAACCAATAAAAACCAATGTTAAACATGTGCAATCATCAAAACCTAGGTAGTTCTAAAAGATTATCCAAGAAACATCGTACGAATACAATCCATAATCTGCTTAAAATGAATGAGAAACATAGAAATCAAAGAAAACAAAGATCAAAGAAAAACGAATGAAGAACACCCGAATTCCTTGATCCTAGGCCTTCAATCTTCAATCCAATGCTTTCCCAACCTTTGATTCACCTTAGAATGGCCTTTCAAAAACGTGTTCTCCCCTCTTTTTTTTCGACTTTTTGGCTTAAAACTGAAAAACTGCGATTTTAGACCTGTAGCGTAGCGCGACAGATACCTCTAAATCTGTCGCGTAGCGCGAGAGATATCAGAGGGTATTTTGGTCTTTCCCACCTCTAGCGTAGCGCGACATGGTTTGATGTGGTTGTCACGTAGCGCGACAGGTTTCAGATTTCAGTTTTCTTCTTTTCTTCTTTCCGGGTCCGTCCTTACCCAACCGTGAGCTCGTTTCTTTGTACTTTATCACCGAATATACGTGTTTATTACCTGCAAGCATCAAATTACAGAAATGTGAAGCACCAGCTTAAATTGACTCTAAAACTGAATAAAAAGGTACTGAAACTTAACAAAAACAAATGGAAAAATAGATGTGTTTTACCACACATCACATCCCCACACTTATCTCGTTTTCGTCCCTGAAAAAGACTTATGCAAAAATCTAGGATCATAGCTAGGTAAAATGGTTTCTACACAATTAAACTCATTAATTCAAAATTAAATGCTTTGGAAAAGATTGCAAGTATTGTTATCCTATTAAACCCATACTGATTTTCCCAGTCCCTTAGTCATGGTCCATTATGTTCATGTTCTACATTTCATTTCATTAGACCCACATTAAGAAGTTCTAAAAACAGGTAACAGACATTCACAGCAAGAGGAGTTGCAGATCTTAGCAAATGGGTTGTTAGCCGAAAGTCATCAAACCGATATTAGGTTTTTAATTAATTATTTTAGTGTCATATCATACAATGTATGATAGTGTAGGAACCTATACTGATTCAGGTTCCTAATACATGGTTGATGACACACTTGATTAATCAGAATAATCTCGGATTAACCAAATAGTTAATGTTGTTGATTATAATGCTAAAACAGTTTCTAAACAGATTAATGGCTTAAGAATGATCAATCCTTGTTATTGATTACCCAAATATCATGAAATATCATTAATCCTTGTTATTGATTACCCAAATATCATGAAATATCACAATGTAGCATTAGAATAGGTTTAATAACCATGTTTAACATACTAATCTAACTGTTATCATAAACATCAGATAATCATGCCAATGAGTATGTTAATGATTGTGATTAGTTTGAGACACTTGGATTTAACCTTGCATTTCAAAGATTAATCAAACTAATCACATACATTGTCACAATCAAATGGTTTAAACCATTATAGTCATAGTTATGATTTCATGCAAACGGGGCATTACAACAGATCAAAACAAGGATTTAGCCGTTAACATATTGAGTTCTTCATTTATAATCAATCATAGCCATCATCTAGGCAATAATCAACAACCCTAACTATATCATTACGTTCAAAATCAATATCTAATCAACCATTATCAAGCTAGAAGGTTAAAACAAACCGTTACCTAATCAGACAGATTTCTGGTTGTAAAACAACGATCAGGACTTGTAGAAACGTTCCTTGGTGCGATCCGGACGTTTAGGAACCTTTAGAACTGAGTTTGGATGATGAAAATGGGTTTTTTGTCGTCTGAGAGTCGAGCAGAAGCGAAAGAAAAAGATTTGGATGAATTCTGCATGAAAAAGTGAGTTTTGTTCTGATCCACCGCCTCAATACCTGCCAGGCGCACCGCCTCGCGTGGCTACTTGGCCCGGGGCGTAGTGCGCGGATTCCCCAAAATCTCAGATATTTTGTGGACTCCAGGCGTACCGCCTAGCATGGAGGTCTGACGCTTGGCGTACCGCATGGCCCCCAATTTCTCATCGTTTCGCGATTCCGGACAATTCGTAACTCCGTTTCGCGCACGGTTTTTGCCTACGTTCATCATTTCTCGCATACTACCAACCTGTAATAATTAAAATGACTAAATCAACTTGGATTTTAAGCACGACCAAATGTGCTCTTGCCATTAATGACGTAATTCTCACATGCAATTGTCACAGTCTTCTCCTGTTAGAGAAATTTCGTCGTGAAATTTAGTGAAGACTTACTTGATGACAATCGTTTGTGAGAATAGATGTGGGTATCTTGCTTTCATCCGATCTTCACGTTCCCATGTATACTCAGGTCCACGTTGTGAATTCCATCGGACTTTAACAATTGGTATGCGACTGCGTTTCAGTACTTTCACTTCTCGATCCATCACTTCTACTGGTTCTTCACTGAACCGAAGTTTTTCATCAATTTGGATCTCTTCAAAAGGTACAACTAATGATTCATCAGTTAAACATTTTTTCAGATTTGATACATGAAAGACATCATGAATGTTACTGAGTTCAGGAGGTAATTCAAGTCTGTAAGCCATTTATCCAATTCGTTCAAGAATTTTGAATGGCCCTACAAATCTTGGTGAAAGTTAACCTCGCTTTCCAAATCTGAAAATGCCCTTCCAAGGTGAAACTTTCAACATTACTCGATCACGTATTTGAAATTCTAAAGGTCTACGACGATTATCAACATAACTCTTTGGACGATCGCGAGCAGCTTTAATTCGTTCTTGAATGAGTGCGATCTTATCAGTAGTTTCTTGAATGAATTCTGGGCCTACGATACGATTTTCACCTACTTCTGACCAACAAATAGGCGATCTACACTTGAGTCCATAAAGTGATTCGAATGGAGCGCATTGAATACTGGTATGGTAGCTGTTATTGTATGAGAATTCTACAAGTGGAAGATGAATATCTCAGCTACCTCCAAAGTCGATCACACAGCTTCTGAGCATATCTTCAAGATTTTGATTTGTTCGTTCAGTTTGCCCGTCCGTTTGCAGATGATATGCTGTGCTCATATTGATTTGTGTGCCCAGAGCATTCTGAAGAGTTTGCCAAAATCGTGACATAAATCGAATATCTCTGTCAGAAATGATAGAGATTGGTACTCCATGTCAAGATACAATCTCATTAACATAGAGTTTAGCGAGTCGATCCATGGAGTAATCTTCTCGGATGGGTAAGAAATGCACAGATTTAGTAAGGCGATCAACAATGACCCATATAGAGTCATGATTTCCTGATGTTCTGGGTAGTTTAGTGATGAAATCCATAAAGATCTGATCCTATTTCCACATGGGAATCTCAGGTTGTTGTAGTAACCTAGAGGTTGTTGATGTTCAGCCTTAACTTTGAGACATGTTAAACATCGATCCACGTATTCTGCTATGTGTTTCTTCATTCCTGGCCACCAATAAAAATCTCTAAGATCTTTATACATTTTTCAGCACCTGGATGAACAGAATACCAGGATTTGTGCGCCTCATCCAAGATGATTGTTCTAGAGTTATCCAATAAAGGAACGTAAATTCGGCTTTTGAAATTCAACACTCCATCAGTCTTAGTTTCTAGTTGCTTGTCTAATCCTCTTAACTCCTCAACAGGGTAGTTCGTTGCTTTTAAAGCTTGTTGCTGAGCTTCTCTGATTTGAGGATTTAGACTGGTTTGAATAGTCATTCCTAACGCTTTTACACGTAAAGGTTTTACTCGTTCCTTGCGACTCAAGGCATCGGCTACGACATTCGCTTTGCCTGGGTGATAACGAATTTCACAGTCATAGTTGTTTAAAAGTTCTACCCACCGCCTTTGTCACATGTTCAACATTTTCTAATCTAGAATGTGTTGAAGACTTTTGTGATCAGTGTATACAATACACTTTGTTCCGTATAAATAGTGTCTCCAAATCTTGAGTGCAAACACCACTGCACCAAGTTCTAGATCATGAGTGGTATAGTTCTTCTCATGTACCTTTAGTTGTCAAGAAGCGTAAGTAATTACCTTATCCTTCTGCATTAACACACACCCAAGACCTTGACGAGAAGCATCATAGTATACTGTGAAATTATCAGTACCTTCTGGTAATGCCAAGATAGGTGCATTGTAGAGTTTGTGTTTCAACAGTTGTAATGCCTCCTCCTGTTGAGAACCCCATATAAACGGTTGATTTTTCTGTGTCAATGTGGTTAGTGGCAAGGCTATATTTGAAAATTTCTTGATAAATCGGCGATAATAACCTGCCAGTCCTAAGAATTGACGTATTTCAGTTGGGGTTCGTGGTGTCTCCCATTGTTTAACAGCTTCGATCTTACTGGGATCCACTTGAATACCTTTTCTCATTCACCACGTGTCCAAGAAATTGAACTTCTCGTAACCAAAACTCACACTTCGAAAATTTGGCCTATAGTTTTTCACTGACCAAAAGTTCTAGGATCAGTTTCAAGTGTTGAGTATGTTCTTGTTGGTTTCGAGAATAAATAAGAATGTCATCAATAAACACAATCACAAACTTATCCAAATAAGGCCTACATATTCGATTCATCATATCCATGAAAACTGCAGGTGCATTTGTTAATCCAAACGGCATTACTAAAAACTCGTAATGTCCGTATCGAGTTCTAAAATCAGTTTTAGGAACATCATCATCATGAATTCGTAGCTGATGATATCCAGAGCTTAAATCGATTTTCGAAAAAAAAGTAGCGCCTTGTAATTGATCAAACAGATCATCTATTCGTGGCAATGGATAACGTTTTTTGATTGTCAGTTTATTGAGTACCCTGTAGTCAATACACGTCGTGAATGAACCATCCTTCTTTTTCACAAAAAGAATTGGTGTTCCCCAAGGTGAGAAACTAGGTCTAATAAAACCTTTGTCTAACAGTTCTTGCAGTTGACCTGAAAGCTCTTGCATCTCTGAGGGTGCTAAACGATAAGGAGATTTAACTACAAGTGCTGCACCTAGAATTAGGTCAATTTGAAATTCAACTTGTCTCACTGGGGGAAATCTTGATATATCCTCAGGAAAAACTTCAGAAAAGTCTTTGACTACCAGAATATCTTCGATACGTTTCTGTAAAGAACAGTTCTCGATCACATGTGCTAGAAAGGCTTGACAACCCTTCCGTAAGCATTTATGAGTTTGCATACAAGATATGATACTAAGTTTCTTACCGGCTCGTTCTCCTTGAACTATCAGTGTATTACCGTTAGGTAATGGAATACGGATCACCTTGTTTTGACATACAACTTCCGCTTGGTTATCAGAAAGCCAGTCCATACCGACAACGACATCAAAGCTCCCAAGCTCAATAGGAAGTGAATTGATTTTAAAAAGGTGATCATTCAGATTCAAGGAACACCCTTGAATGACATTGTTAGTTTTGATTAACTTGCCATTAGCAAGTTCGATGACATAAGGAGTTTCTAGATCTACCTTAGGCAATGAGAGTCATGATGCAAATTCAGGAGACATAAAACTCTTATCTGCCCATGTATCAAACAAAACTGATTCGTATAGGTTATTAAGAAGAAACTTACCAGTGAAAATGTTTGCATCATGCCTTGCCTCGGTTGCACCAATCTGAAAAGCTCTCCCCTAGCTTCATTTCCCGGATTGGTGTTGTTATTGATCGGACAGTTTCTCATGAAATGGTTAGGACTTCCACACTTGAAGCATGACCGGTTTGTTTGAGTGGTTTGTCGTGCTGCTTAGTTTGGTTGACGAGTAGGAAAGTTACAGTATCTAGCGTAGTGTCCTACTCGATTACAGTTCATACAAACTGGACATGTTCCAGTGTGATGGTATGGACACTTGTTGCACTTGGGCGCCTGTCCAGTGTAAACTTTCCTCTCAGGAACAATTGCACCATAGGTCTTCACCGTTGGTTTATGCTGAATGGTCTCAACCAGAGTTTTCGTTTTGGTCTTACCAAACCACTATCGTTTAGTACCTTTAGAAACATTCGAGGTACCCCGCATCACTACGGCCCACCGCCGTCTGAGTTTTTACGATCAGACACCCTTGATATACTTCTCAATCAAAGCTGCTTCCGTATGAAAAATATTGGGAGGTAAACAAGTAATTTCGTGAAACCGATCGGTATAAGCTAAACAATCAGCACCGATCAACGAGTGATTCCAGAATTCCTCCTGGAGCTTTTGAATTTCAGTGATTGGGCAGTACTCTGACATAATCAGAGTTTTGAAATCATTCCAGCCCATCGAATTAACTGTAGCTGAGCCCAAAGTTTTAGCCTTGGTATTCCACCAGGTTAGAGCTGAGTCTTTCAAAGAACAAGCAGCATAAGACACCTTATGCTCTGCCAGACACTGGCTGATCTTGAGTTTTGTTTCCATCTCTTCAATCCACCTTAAGAGTCCAGCCGCTCCTTCTTTACCCTTGAAAGTATGAGGGTTGCAAGAAGCAAAGTAGTTTTAAGTACATCCTTGCTATGGTGGATCAGGAACAGTTGTTTTTATTGTTGTTGTACCGGTTGTCGCACCCCGAGAAATCCCGTCCCTCCTGGGGTGCGAGCAACATCAGATTGTCAGGATCGCAGTCTCCGGTCACACAACTTGCGAGACTTACATGTCTGGTTGTATACGTACACCCAAATACTTGGATAAAACAGTTTGTAAAATCAGAGTTGCGGAAGTAAGTGTAGGTTATCAAAACAGGTTAATATTCATAGATAGCGGAAGCGTTATCTTAAAACCATTTCCAAAATGTTATGTAACAATAGTTGCGGAAGCGATTAAAGTAGTTTGACAATACATAAGTAACGCGATCAATGATAACAATTGTTTAATAGACTAAGACACTTAAACAGATGCATGCGACTCCAGCCTAGCATCCTAGATCCCTTGTGCGCGTGCCTAAGTTACCTGAGAAAACATGCGAGTAAAAGGTCAACACAAAGGTTGGTGAGAGCACATGTTTGTAATCAGCAGTAAACATCAAAATGTTTAAAGTAAATGTTGCAGGTCTACTTTTCTATACAATGCAATATCCATTGATAGCTAGTCAATATGAGTTATACCATATGCGGGTTCGCAACTGAAGCTAACATGCTGCCTCCTGCCATACCCATCCAAGATATGGCAATGTCGTTTGGTCAATTATGCACTGTTCCGACCTCCAGTCGGGGTGGCCATACAGCTCACAACAGTGGGGCTTGTCAGGCCCAAATAGTACTATTCAGAATTACCACGCTAAGCACAACCGCTATTAACGGTTCGAGGTGTGTTTAATGAGGACTTATCAGTTTTGTGGATGAATGCCACACATATGCATATACGATATTAGCATTTACAAAAGCAACCAAAAGTGTGTATGTTGTTCAAAACAGTTGTATGCAATGTTTTCTCCCCCAAAGGTAGAAAATGTAAAAAGGGGCCGTGAACTCACCTGGTTAGCAGTTCCGGTATGTGTTTGTGTGTTCGTGTCTGCGAAAGCTAGCACCTGCTAGTATGCACCTATAACCATATATGTGTGAGTATGTGTTTTGTAGTGTGTTGTAATCTATACAACTCCAAGTGTCGGTGTGCTCAACCGAGTGCGTGTGTTGACTAGTGAGACTCAATGAATCGTTGGTGACACGATTGTTGTGTTTATGTGCCTTAATGCTCATAAGACACCAAAATGCATCTTATGACTCTAATCACATAAGTTACCATTTTTAGAAAGTTTCCAATTTAGGAAAATGTGGTTATGAAATCCCATTTCATCAAGTTAATAACTCCTAATGTGATTGTAAAACACGTTTAAACTCTTAAAACATGTCGCTTGCGCATAAATCACCATTTGGGTCGTTTTACCCAAATAAAGTTTCCTAAAATAGTAAGTATTTGTTTAAAAGCTCGTTTTCACAAATCGAAGTTCCCAATATGCTTAGAAATCATTTTTAAGCATATCCCCATACTTAAAGTTCATCAAAATGCCTTAAAACATCAAAAGCCCTCTTTTGATTTTTAAAAGTTTCCTTTTATAGTAAGTTTATACAAAACCAAGTTTTTGACAAAATCAAATATCCCAATGTGTTTCTAATCACTCCAATACACATTTAACAACATCTAGACATGTCTAACATGTCTAGATCATCACAAATCCAAGACTTGCAACATAAAAGTTTCCTTTTATGGCAAGTGTACCAATACATCATCAAATCAACCAATAACTCAACAAAACTCAAGCTAACATTCTAATACTTTGAAATCAGTAAATCTATAACATCTACACAACAAATCACCAACAAATTTGTGCACAATAACCGTATGGAGTTGCATGTGGGTTTTTAGCCCTTGCATGTACGATCTAACACTAGGAAAACGTTTAAAACTACCTTAAATGACCAGATTCGGTGGAGATGGCTACTGATGATGAAGTTCCAGTGGTTTGATGGTTGCTCCAAGCTTCTCGATGGCTTCCAAGACCTTCCTTGTGCTTCAAAGGCTCCAAATGACCCACCAATGAAAGGGATAGCTCCAAGGACGTTTCCAGGGGGATCTGAGGTTGATATCAGGGGGTTTTGGTCGAGTATAGTCGAGGTTGTTCGAAGAAAATGGTTAAAGATCGGATAGGAGGTGAATGGGATTGATTTATAAAAAAAAAAATTTGATCTGCATGGCCTTCGCGTACCGCGAAGGCCGATTAGAATTTTTCTTCGCGTAACGCGATGGAATTCGGGAGTCTCGACTCTCTGTTTGCTTCGCGTACCGCGAAGCCTTTCGCCAGGCGGCTTCGCGTACCGCGACGAGTCCTTTTTCCTTGTTTTTCGATTTCGTTGATATGATTTCGCTCGTACTCGATTCCTAACATTTATCCAAAGCATCTAATGCATGTTTAGCACGTAATCATGTAATAACATATAAGTTTGATCACCAACGTTCGTGAGACTCGTGTGTGTGTTTCGATAATTCCTCGAATTATCTTCGATAGTTTGTGTTCGTGTCTTACGAAGTGTTTGCACGCTTGATTACTCCTAATCAACGTGTCATGCACAATTCAATAATTCCCTGAATTATTGTTTTGTGTTAGTGTTGTGTTTGCCACACTTGGTTTCCAAAACCAATGTGCAATGCAATATACGATTCGATAGTTCCTTGAACTATCGTTTCGTAGTTGTTTGTGTTCAGCTCATCTAATTAAACATAATTAAATGAAATACAACAAGTATGAATGTGAAATGTAAAGAATGTAAGAGTTGCAATTTACCTGAAATTGCCGGGTGTCACACCGGTGGTATGATGAGTTTCTACGTGACCACCAGTTGCATTATGTTCCATATGATCATGGTACCCACCAGAACCCGTAGTGATATGTGGTCGGTGTTGTGTCTAAACACCACAAGCTGATAGATGTTCTCTCACTATTCGTGCTATCATCGCTTTATTCAGTTCGGATCTACTTGCACCTGCAGGTGGAACCGTGTTCATTTCCGGGTTCACAGGTGGAACGGTATTTGTTCCAAGATTTTCAGGTGGAACCACATTTGCTTCCGGATTGATCTGTGGATCCGGATTAAGTTCTACATTTACAGGTGGGACTTGATTTTGTTCAGGGTTAGTAACGTTCTTGGCAGCTTTCTTAGTTGTTCGACCTCTTTTAGGAGCCATTATTCTGCTCACATGCATACAAACCTAGGTCAGTTCAAGAACATTAAAGATATAACCCGTTTGATCACATAAATTCAATCATATTTAGTCATATTGACAAAATTTATGTTGAAATGTGATTATAATAAACATAGTATAACTACATTGATATAGTTCAGACATGTTCTCAGTACACAAAAATCACACAAAGGTTTGTAGTTATACTCAGTCCTGTTATTTCAAAAACATGTTAGAATATTACACAGCTCACAGTACTGTGATATAGATATGTCATTCACATGTTTTTGATATATTATATACAGGACACTGATAAGTTCTCACACAAAATGTTCTCATAGTTCTACGATACATTGCCATACAGGCAACATATATGTTCTAACACAAACATGTTCTCATATTTCTACAATACATTGCCATACATGCAACAGAGATTGTTCTCACACCAACATGTTCTCATAGTTCTACAATACATTGCCATACAGGAAACAGATATGTTCTCACACAAACATGTTCTCATAGTTCTACAATACATTGCCTGTAGATATGTTCTCACACAAACATGTTCTCATACACAGAAATGTTCGTACAAGTTCGATATTAATATATAGTTCATAGATTCACACACAAACAAATATACAAAAACAACCATTTTATTACTGTGATATAAGTTTTGTACAATCATAAAGTTTTCGATACAGACTGTCAGAAGACCATAACATCACAACTACTACCGGGGATCTATTTCACATCCAAAACATCCCCCATACATCACATATCCTCAACCTATTCGTTTGTTGCTGATGATATATACAATGATAATCCCAAAACATGCACGCCCATATCATACTTTACTGTAAAAATACGGTAAACATGCTATCACGATGGCTATAGTTGCCAGTACTATAGCCAAACCCAACAACCTCGCCTCCAAACTCAGCATCCTCACCCCCTCCATCAACTCTCTCACTCTCACCGCCCTCACTCTCACAGCCTCAACATACTGCCAAAATACAATCATCATCACATGCATCATGGTCTGTATCATCCTATCCTCTATAATCATCCTCCATGCTCTAGTGCCGGCCTCAAGAATCTCAAACTGCTCTACCAAAGTATGGTGAGCCACACGTGTCTCAGTTAGGGTGGTACGGGTCTCTTGCAGAGAACCATACGACTGTCTCAGCTCCAAGCGAATACTCTGCAAGTCCACAGTAACCTGCTGTAGCTGAGCTCTCATCTCAGCTTGTCAAGAAGAATCACCCACCTCTTGAGTGGAGCCTGGAATATCTCTAGGGGCAAGCTGATGCCTAGGTGGTAACCCTGTGGTTTTGTGGGCCTGTCCCCGCATCCTCCTAATCCCAGTGTAAATCGGGACTCTCTGTGGTGATGGGCTTCTAGGCCAATGTTTAGCAGAGGTATCATCAGATACTTGTGGACGTGGTGGTGGTGTACGTGGTACATGGGGTGGAGTCTGTGGTACTAATGGTGGTGTGTGTGAAATCTGAGGTACTGCTAGAGATGCTGCAAAAGATGCTTCTGACGGATCCGAGTCAGAACTTGAGCTAGTACTAGGCGTATCGTCTAAAATCACATATGGAATCTGCCTGTAGATATAACGATCACGTGGGTTAACCGTCGCTGTACAAACAAAATTTCCAGATCAGTATCATGAAATAAATATTGAATAATAATATTCAACATAAACATGATATGATATGTCTTCCTATCTTAAAGCAACTACTCGTCCTTATAGTTATTATTGTTCTGCTTGCATTGAAATTCACTAGAATGCACACGTGTTGCGAATTTCAGTTATGCTGGCCACTCATAACTGGAATTTGTACCACCTGATTATCCTGGTTTAATTCAAAACAAGTGTTGTTCATCAATTATGTTCGGTGCTCTCTGTGTCACTATACGAGCCTGTGGTTATAGTCTAGGTCTCTAAGTCCACTTAAATTCTATAACCTGTGTCTCTGATACCACCCTGTCACACCCCCACCTCTCATCACCTGAGATGATGTCATTCGTCATTCTGAGAAGGTTGCGGAAGCATAGTGGTGATGTCTTAGAGATGAGGTGTGAGTTACTTGATCCGGTATCACAACACACAGATTAACTTAAAGTAAATATATTACAAGGATTTCGTAATCAAAACCAACATTACAATATATAAACTACGTTTATTACATTATCTGATTTATTTAATTACAAGTGTATGAAGTGTTTCCTCACCCGGCGGTCACTGTCTCCCGGCAAAAGGTTTAAGTTTAAAAGATCAGCACAAAGCTGGTGAGATCGTAAAGTTAAAGCTCAACAATATGATATGATATGTAAGTTCTCAAAATGTTCAGTTCAAGATAACCATGGGACCCCTATCTAGTTCCTTTCGAACAGTTCTCGTTCTATAAGATACTACTCGTCGGTAACATCTTAATGCCTCATTGTCTTAATGTCTATCACCACATTAAGAAGTTCTAAAAACAGGTAACAAGCATTCACAGCAAGGGGAGCTGCAGATCATAGCAAATGGGTTGTTAGCCGATAGTACTATCATTGTTCCCTGTTCGGCCCCACATGGGTTCACTAGATACAGTTCATAAAATGAGGACTTTTAAGTTCTGTGATAGCGTTCTGTTCTCCGGGAAAAATCCCATGAAATCCACAAGTTCTCAACAAATCACATGAAATCACATAGATAACAGTGACACATATCATATGTTCAAGAAAAGTTCCACAGTAATACCCCGATGTTTATAAAACATTAAAAAGAAAAAGGGTTGTACGAAGCTCACCTGATATCTCACTGTCACACCCCCACCTCTCGTCACCTGAGATGATGTCACTGAAACGGTCGCGGAAGCACAGTGGTGATGTCTCCGAGGTGTGGGGTGACTTACTTGATCCGATATCACAAGCACACAGATTAACTTAAAATAAATACATTACAGGGTTTCGTTATTACAATTTACATTACAACATTAACCTATTTAACTACAATTTTTGTGAGGTGCATTCTTCCCGAAGTCACGGTCTACCTGCAAAAAGGTTTGATTTGAAAACGTCAGCACAAAGCTGGTGAGTTCATACAGTTCAAGTTTCACAATATGATATGATATGATATGTAATATAAGTTCACAAAATGTTCAGTTCAAGATAACCATGGGACCCGTATCTAGTTCCTTTTTGACGATATTGTTCTACAAGATACTACCCGTCGGTACATATCTTAATGCCTCATTATCTTAATGTCTATCACACCATTAAGAAGTTTTGGAAACAGGAAACAAACATTCACACAAGGGGAGATGCAATCCTCCCAGCAAATGGGTGGTCAGCCAATAGTACTATCAATGTTTCCCCGTTCGGCCCCACATGGGTTCACTAGATACAGTTTAGAAATGAGGACTTAAGTTCTGTGATAGTGTTCTGTTCTCAGGGCAAAAATCCCATGAAATCCACAAGTTCCAACCAATCACATGCAATCACACAGATAACAGTGATACATATCATATAGTTTTGAAAAGTTAGCGCTACCCCGATGTTTATAAAAGATTAAAAAGAAAAGGGGTCGTACGAAACTCACCTGGTAGTATAGATGTAGCAGAATATCTTAAAACTGATAATAGAGAAGTGATTCTGCATTTATTTATATTTAATGAGTTATTTATGTTCTAGTTTACTGATTAGATCTTTCTGAACGTTCAATGTCAAAGACATTGACTTAAAAGTCATCAAACTGATATTAGTTATGTAATTAGTTAATTTAATGTTATATCATACAATGTATGATAATGTAGGAACCTACATTGCATTAGATTCCTAATACAAAGTTGATGACACTCTTGATTAATCAGAATAATCTTAGATTAACCAAATAGTTAATGTTGTTGATTATGATACTGTAACAGTTTCTAGATAATTTAATGGCTTAGGAATGATCAATCCTTGTTATTGATTACCCAAATATCATGAAATATCACAATGTAGTATCATAAGAGGTATAATAACCAAGTTTAACATACTAATCTGACTGTTATCATAAACATCAGATAATTGTTCCAATGAGTATGTTAATGATTGTGATTAGTTTGAAACACTTGGATTTAACCTTGCATTTCAAGGATTAACCCAACTAATCACCTACATTGTTATAATCAAATGGATTAAACCATTGTAATCATAGGTATGGTTTCATGAAAACCGAGCATTACAACGGATCAAAACAAGGATTTAACCGTTAAAACTTTGTGTTCTTTGTTTATAATCAATCCTAGCCATCATCTAGGCAATAATCAACAATCTTAACTATCTCATTACGTTCAAAATCAAGATCTAATCAATCAAAATCAAACTAGAAGGTTTAAACGGATCATTACCTAATCAGACGGATAAAACAACGATCAGAACTTGTATACACGACCCGTGGCACGATCCTTGGCGTCTGATAAGCTTAAACTGGAGTTTGGATGGGAAAAGTGTGTGTGTTTTCGCCTGGAAATGAAGCGGAAACGAAGAAGAAGAATAAACTTCTTTCTTGCATGAAATCTGATTAAAAGGATCAGATCATTCCACCGCCTCATCCGTCGCGTACCGCGACCAAAAGCCCAAAAATTCTTCGCGTACCGCGAAGAAATCCGGAGATCTCAAATTTCTTTCATGCATCGCGAACCGCGGAGGATTCTGAATCCCTCCATCGCGTACCGCGATGGATCCAATCGACCAACACTTAGTGATTTTTCTTCGTTTTTCGATTTCGGGCAATCCAGGACTCCGTTTTGTGCACGGTTTTCGCCCACGTTCAACATTTCTCGTCTACTATTACTCTGTAACAATTACAAGTATTAGAACAACATGGGTTTCTAGAATGATCAAATGTGCCCACGTCATTGATGACGTAATTCTCGTGTACAACTGTCACAAAGTAAGTCACCCCACCTCTCGTCACCTGAGATGATGTCACTGAAACGGTCGCGGAAGCACAGTGGTGATGTCTCCGAGGTGTGGGGTGACTTACTTGATCTGATATCACAAGCACACAGATTAACTTAAAATAAATACATTACAGGGTTTCGTTATTACAATTTACATTACAACATTAACCTATTTAACTACAATTTTTGTGAGGTGCATTCTTCCCGAAGTCACGGTCTACCTGCAAAAAGGTTTGATTTGAAAACGTCAGCACAAAGCTGGTGAGTTCATACAGTTCAAGTTTCACAATATGATATGATATGATATGTAATATAAGTTCACAAAATGTTCAGTTCAAGATAACCATGGGACCCGTATCTAGTTCCTTTCTGACGATATTGTTCTACAAGATACTACCCGTCGGTACATATCTTAATGCCTCATTATCTTAATGTCTATCACACCATTAAGAAGTTTTGGAAACAGGAAACAAACATTCACACAAGGGGAGATGCAATCCTCCCAGCAAATGGGTGGTCAGCCAATAGTACTATCAATGTTTCCCCGTTCGGCCCCACATGGGTTCACTAGATACAGTTCAGAAATGAGGACTTAAGTTCTGTGATAGTGTTCTGTTCTCAGGGCAAAAATCCCATGAAATCCACAAGTTCCAACCAATCACATGCAATCACACAGATAACAGTGATACATATCATATAGTTTTGAAAAGTTAGCGCTACCCTGATGTTTATAAAAGATTAAAAAGAAAAGGGGTCGTACGAAACTCACCTGGTAGTATAGATGTAGCAGAATATCTTAAAACTGATAATAGAGAAGTGATTCTGCATTTATTTATATTTAATGAGTTATTTATGTTCTAGTTTACTGATTAGATCTTTCTGAACGTTCAATGTCAAAGACATTGACTTAAAAGTCATCAAACTGATATTAGTTATGTAATTAGTTAATTTAATGTTATATCATACAATGTATGATAATGTAGGAACCTACATTGCATTAGATTCCTAATACAAAGTTGATGACACTCTTGATTAATCAGAATAATCTTAGATTAACCAAATAGTTAATGTTGTTGATTATGATACTGTAACAGTTTCTAGATAATTTAATGGCTTAGGAATGATCAATCCTTGTTATTGATTACCCAAATATCATGAAATATCACAATGTAGTATCATAAGAGGTATAATAACCAAGTTTAACATACTAATCTGACTGTTATCATAAACATCAGATAATCGTTCCAATGAGTATGTTAATGATTGTGATTAGTTTGAAACACTTGGATTTAACCTTGCATTTCAAGGATTAACCCAACTAATCACCTACATTGTTATAATCAAATGGATTAAACCATTGTAATCATAGGTATGGTTTCATGAAAACCGGGCATTACAACGGATCAAAACAAGGATTTAACCGTTAAAACTTTGTGTTCTTTGTTTATAATCAATCCTAGCCATCATCTAGGCAATAATCAACAATCTTAACTATCTCATTACGTTCAAAATCAAGATCTAATCAATCAAAATCAAACTAGAAGGTTTAAACGGATCATTACCTAATCAGACGGATAAAACAACGATCAGAACTTGTATACACGACCCGTGGCATGATCCTTGGCGTCTGATAAGCTTAAACTGGAGTTTGGATGGGAAAAGTGTGTGTGTTTTCGCCTGGAAATGAAGCGGAAACGAAGAAGAAGAATAAACTTCTTTCTTGCATGAAATCTGATTAAAAGGATCAGATCATTCCACCGCCTCATCCGTCGCGTACCGCGACCAAAAGCCCAAAAATTCTTCGCGTACCGCGAAGAAATCCGGAGATCTCAAATTTCTTTCATGCATCGCGTACCGCGGAGGATTCTGAATCCCTCCATCGCGTACCGCGATGGATCCAATCGACCAACACTTAGTGATTTTTCTTCGTTTTTCGATTTCGGGCAATCCAGGACTCCGTTTTGTGCACGGTTTTCGCCCACGTTCATCATTTCTCGTCTACTATTACTCTGTAACAATTACAAGTATTAGAACAACATGGGTTTCTAGAATGATCAAATGTGCCCACGTCATTGATGACGTAATTCTCGTGTACAACTGTCACAGTCTCCTCCTGTTAGAGAAATTTCGTCCCGAAATTTAGTGAAGACTTATATTATGACCATCGTTTATGAGAATAAATGTGGGTAATTTGATTTCATTTGATCTTCACGTTCCCACGTATATTCGGGCCCTCGCTGCGAGTTCCACCGCACTTTAACAATTGGTATGCGGCTACGTTTTAACACTTTCGTTTCTCGATCCATTACCTCTACTGGTTCTTCACTGAACTGAAGTTTTTCGTCAATATGAATCTCTTCGAGAGGTACGATCAATGATTCATCAATTAAGCACTTTTTCAGATTAGATACATGAAATACATCATGAATGTTACTGAGTTCAAGAGGTAATTCAAGTCTGTAGGCTACTGATCCAATTCGTTCAAGAATTTTAAATGGCCCTACAAATCTTGGCGAAAGTTTACCTCTTTTCCCAAATCTGAAAATGCCTTTCCAAGGTGACACTTTTAACATTACTCTATCACCTACTTAAAATTCGAGTGGTCTACGGCGATTATCAGCATAACTCTTTTGACGATCGCGAGCAGCTTTGATTCGTTCCTGAATGAGTGCGATCTTATCCGTTGTTTCCTGAATGAATTCTGGGCCGATGATTTGACTTTCACCTACCTCTGACCAACAGATAGGTGATCTACACTTCCGTCCATAAAGTGCTTCGAATGGAGCGCATTGAATACTGGTATGGTAGCTGTTATTGTATGAGAATTCAACAAGTGGAAGATGAATATCCCAGCTACCTCCAAAATCAATCACACAGCTTCTGAGCATGTCTTCAAGAGTTTGATTCGTTCGTTCAGTCTGCCCGTCAGTTTGTGGATGATAAGCTGTGCTCATATTGATTTGCGTGCCCAGAGCATTCTGAAGAGTTTGCCAAAATCGTGACATAAATCGACTATCTCTGTCAGAAATGATAGAGATCGGTACTCCATGTCGAGATACAATCTCATTAACATAAAGTTTAGCGAGTCGATCCATAGAATAATCTTCTCGGATGGGTAAGAAATGCGCAGATTTCGTAAGACGATCAACGATAACCCATATAGAGTCATGATTACGTGATGTTCTGGGTAATTTAGTAATGAAATCCATAGAGATCTGGTCCCATTTCCACATGGGAATCTCAGGTTGTTGCAATAACCCAGAAGGTCGTTGATGTTCAGCCTTAACTGGATGAATAGAATACCTGGATTTATGCGCCTCATCCAAGATAATAGTTCGAGAGTTACTGAATAGGGGAACCCACATTCGGTCTTTGAAAAACAACAGTCCATCGTCTTTGGTATCGAGTTTCTTATCTAATCTTCTCAGTCCCTCAGCAGAATAGTTCGTTGCTTGTAAAGCTTGTTGCTGAGTGTCTTTGATTTGAGGAATTAGACTGGTTTGAATAGTCATACCTAACGCTTTCACACGTAAAGGCTTGACTCGTTCCTTGCGACTTAAAGCATCAGCTACAACATTTGCTTTGCCTGGGTGATAACGAATCTCACAGTCGTAATCGTTCAACAGTTCAACCCATCGCCTCTGTCGCATGTTCAACATTTTCTGATCTAGAATGTGTTGGAGACTTTTGTGATCAGTGTATATAATACACTTAGTTCCGTATAGATAATGCCTCCAAATCTTAAGTGCAAACACCACTGCACCAAGTTCCAGATCATGAGTAGTATAGTTCTTCTCATGTACTTTCAGTTGTCGAGAAGCGTAAGCAATTACCTTGTCGTTCTGCATTAAAACACACCCAAGACCTTGACGTGAAGCATCACAATACACTGTGAAGTTATCAGTACCTTCCGGTAGTGCCAAGATAGGTGCATTGCAGAGTTTGTGTTTCAACAGTTGGAACGCCTCCTCCTGTTGAGAATTCCATACAAACGGTTGATTTTTCTGTGTCAATGTAGTCAGTGGCAAGGCTATCTTTGAAAAGTTCTTAATAAACCGGCGATAATAACCTGCCAACCCCAAGAATTGACGTATTTCAGTTGGGGTTCGTGGCGCCTCCCATTGTTTCACCGCCTGAATCTTACTGGGATCCACTTGAATACCGTTTTTGTTTACAACATGCCCGAGAAATTGAACTTCTCGTAACCAGAACTCACACTTGGAGAACTTGGCATATAATTTTTCACGTGCCAAAAGTTCTAGGATTAATTTTAAGTGTTGAGCATGTTCTTGTTGGTTTCGAGAATAAATAAGAATATCATCAATAAACACAATCACAAACTTATCCAGATAAGGTCTACATACTCGATTCATAAGATCCATAAAAACTGCAGGTGCATTGGTTAAACCAAACGGCATTACTAAAAATTCATAATGTCCGTATCGAGTTCGAAAAGCAGTTTTTGGAACGTCATCCTCATGAACACGCAACTGATGATATCCAGATCTTAAATCGATTTTTGAAAAACAAGTAGCACCTTGTAATTGATCAAATAGGTCATCGATACGAGGTAGTGGATAACGGTTCTTGATTGTCAGTTTATTGAGTTCCCTGTAGTCAATACACATCCTGAATGAACCATCCTTCTTTTTCACAAAAAGAATAGGTGCTCCCCAGGGTGAGAAACTAGGTCTGATAAAACCTTTGTCTAACAGTTCTTGCAATTGACCTGAAAGTTCTTGCATTTCGGATGGCGGAAGCCGATACGGGGCTTTAGCAACAGGTGCTGCACCTGGAATCAAGTCGATTCGAAATTCAACTTGTCTCACTGGGGGTAATCCTGATATATCCTCAGGAAAAACTTCAGGAAAATCCTTGACTACTGGGATATCTGTGATTTGTTTGGGTGAAGAATTGTGCTCAATCACATGTGCTAGGAAAGCATAACAGCTTTCCTTAAGAACTTCTGAGCTTGCATACAAGATATGATACCAAGTTTTCTACCTGCTCGTTCTCCTTGAACTATTAGTGTATTATCGTTAGGTAATGGAATACGGATCACCTTGTTTTGACACACAACTTCCGCTTGGTTATTAGAAAGCCAGTCCATACCAACAACGACATCAAAGCTCCCAAGCTCAATAGGAAGTAAATCAATATCGAAAAGATGATCATTCAAATTCAAGGAACATCCTTGAATAACATTGTTTGTTTTGATCAACTTGCCGTTAGCAAGTTCAATAACATAAGGAGTTTCTAAATCTACCGTAGGTAACGAAAGTAATGATGCAAATTCAGGTGAGATAAAGCTCTTATCTGCTCCTGTATCAAACAGAACTTATGCATATAGATTATTGAGAAGAAACGTACCAGTGACAATGTTTGCATCATGTCTTGCTTCGGTAGCACCAATCTGAAAAGCTCTCCCCCTAGCTTCATTCCCTTGATTGGTGTTGTTGTTTGGACAATTTTTCATGAAATGATTAGGGTTCCCACATTTGTAACATGATCGATTGTTTTGAGTGGTTTGTTGTGGTGCTTGGTTTGATGGTTGAGCAGGAAAGTTGCAATATTTAGAGTAGTGTCCTACTCGGTTACAGTTGGCACAAACAGGACATAGTCCTGTGTGATGGAAAGGACACTTATTGCATTTGGGCGCCTGCCCAGTATAAACTTTCCTCTCCGGAATTGCAGCACCATAGTTTTTCATAGTTGGCTTGCTCTGGGTGATCTCAGCCGGAGCTTTCGCCTTGGCTTTGCCAAACCACTTTCGTTTAGTACCTTTTGAAACATTCGAGGTACCGATATCACTACGGCTGTGAGCCGTCGGAGGTTTCAACAACAAAGTACCACTCCTTACCGCCTCATTGGTAAGCTTAGTGGTTAACAGAATTGCATGTTTCAGAGTTGTAGGTTCAGCTGCAGTTACCATTCCCCGAATCTGGGGAATCAAACCTTTAATGTACTTCTCGATTAAGGCTGCTTCCGTAGGAAACATATCGGGAAGCAAGCAAGTGAGTTCATGAAAACGATCGGTATATGCTAGACAATCAGCACCGATCATGGAGTGATTCCAGAATTCCTCCTGGAGTTTTTGAATTTCAGTGATGGGACAGTACTCTGATCTAATCAGAGTTTTGAAATCATTCCAGCCCATCAAGTCAACTGTGGCTGAACCCAAAGTCTTGGCCTGGGTATTCCACCAGGTCAAAGCTGAGTCTTTCAGAGAACAGGCAGCATAAGACACCTTATGCTCCTCTAAACACTGACTGATTTTAAGCTTAGTTTCCATCTCCTCAATCCACCTTATTAGACCAGCCGCCCCTTCTTTGCCAGTAAAAGTAGGAGGGTTACAGGAAGCAAAGTACTTATATGTACATCCTTGCTGTGGTGGATCAGGAACAGTTGTTTTTGTGATTGTTGCACCGGTGGTAGTATGAGTTTCAGCGTGACCACCAGTAGCATTATGTTCAGTATGATCGTGTTCCCCACCCGAACCTGCGGTGATATGTGGTTGGTGTTGTAACAGAACACCACAAGCAGATAATTGTTCACGCACAATTCGTGCTATCATAGCTTCGTTTGTTTCGGATCCGCTTGTACCAGCATGTGGAACAGTGCTTGCTCCCGGATTCACTGGTGGAGCAGTATTTGTTTCCAAGTTCCCAGGTGGAACGACGTTCACGTCCGGATTAACACGCGGATCCGGATTTGATTCAACAGTCAAAGGTGGAATTTGATTCTGTTCAGGGTTTGTAATGTTCTGAGTAGCTCTCTTAGCTGGTCGACCTCGTTTAGGAGCCATTATTCTGCTCACAAGCAGACAAAACTCAGGTCAGTTCAAGAACATTAAAGATATAACCCGTTTTATCACATAAATTCAATCATATTCAGTTACACTGAAAATTTATATTGAAATGTGAAGATAAAGAATACAGTATAACTACATGAATTTAGTTCAGACATGATTTCAGTACACACAGATCACACAGATGTTCGTAGTTATACTCAGTCCTATTAATTCAAAAACATGTTAAAATATTTCACAGCTCACAGTACTGTGATATAAATATTTGATTACCCATGTTTTTGATAAATTCAGATTCAGGACATTGATAAGTTCTCACATTGATATGTTCCCATACAGATATACGTTCTCATACATGTTCCATGATATGTTCTCAGTTCATGTACTAGATTTGTTCTCATACAAACAATAGATATGTTCTCGTTTAGATATGTTCTCGCACAGTATGGCTCTCGTACTGTACTTTAGTAATAGATATATTTGCATACAGTATTGCTCCCGTACTGTATTTCAGCAAAAGATATGTTTTTAACCATGTTTTTGATATACGATCACTCAGGACCTTGAAATGTTGCCACAAGGGACTTTGATATGTTGCCACAAGGGACTTTGATACGTTGCCACAAGGGACTTTGATATGTTGCCACAAGGGACTTTGATACGTTGCCACAAGGGACTTTGATATGTTGCCACAAGGGACTTTGATACGTTGCCACAAGGGACTTTGATACGTTGCCACAAGGGACTTTGATATGTTGCCACAAGGGACTTTGATACGTTCTGACATTGATATGTTTTCGTATTGATATGTTCTGATATTGATATGTTTTCGTATTGATATGTTCTGATATTGATATGTTTTCCTATTGATATAATCATAGTTCACACAACACCCAAATAGTACATTGCACAGATCGATACACAAAACACCCATTTTATTTCATCATTATCATTATTGATTTTATACAGACCACCAAACAACACAAGACACTACCATCAGATAAAGAAAAGAACAGAAAAGAACTCCCCTATCTACACCCTGATGCTCTGAAAATCCCAAACTGATCTCCTGTACATACTCATCGCATAAAGTATGATAAGAAGGAAAGTATCATGGCCACTATTGCCATGACTACTGCCAGGATCATCATCCTGGTCTCGGTACTCGCCACTCCAAACCATGCCAAAAACTCTGTCGCTCTCTCTCTCACCCAACTCCATCCCTCAGTCATCCATGCCACTTGCCGCAAAAATACAGCAAGCATAATCTGTCCCCATGTCATCCTCAGTCTATCATCCATCGCGGTTCTCCAGGCTCGAGTATCGGTGTCCAACGCCTTCACTTGATCCATCAGGGTCAAGTGAGAAGTGAGGATCTCTAATATGGTCATACGTGTATCCTCAACCGTAGCCTGACACTGCTGTAGACTCTGCTGTGTCCCCTGCAAGTTCTGAGTAACTTGCTGCAACTGTGCTCTCAGCTCTGCCTGATGGGAGGATTCTCCCATCTCGTGTATGGCATGAAACTCGTCCCTGGGAGCCAGCTGCTTCCGGGGAGGTAGTCCTGTGGTCTTGCAGGCTTGACCCCGCATACGCCACAACCCGTCCCAATCGGGTACTCTAGGAGGTGATCTACTCTGCATCCGATCCGCAACGGGATCAGCCGGAGGTGAGTGAGGAGGACTAGGTATGATAGGGAGTGCTGGTGGTGGTGGTGTAACTGGTCTAGGCCCTAATGGTGAATGTGGTAAGGCTGGTTGTGCCTGTGGCTCTACAGATGGAGCTCGTGAGGCTGCAGTCGATGCCTCCGAAGAATCTGAATCCGGTGCTGAGCTAGAGCTCGGAGTACCATCCCTCATATCATGAGGAGCTAGCTGATACTGTTCGCCTCGATCTGCCATCGCTGTACAATAAAAATCTCTAATCAGTATCATGAAAAAATATATTGAATAATAACATTCAACATACACATGATATGAGACGTCCTCCTATCTTAATGCAACTATTCGTCATTACTATTGTTTGTGTTTTGCTTGAATTAAATCAAACTAGAATGCACACGTGTTGCAAATTTCAGTTATGCTGGCCACTCATAACTGGAATTTGTACCACCTGATTATCCTGGCTTAATTCAAAACAAGTTTTGTTCAATATTAATGTTCGGTGCTCTCTGTGTTACTATACGAGCCTATGGTTATAGTCTAGGTTTCTAAGTCAACCTAATTCTCTATAACCTGTGGCTCTGATACCACCCTGTCACACCCCACACCTCGGAGACATCACCACTGTGCTTCCGCGACCGTTTCAGTGACATCATCACAGGTGACGAGAGGTGGGGGTGTGACACTCACCGGTAGCAGAATATGACACAAACTGGTAATAATAGGATGATTCTGCATTAGTTTATGTTTAATTAGTTATTTATGTTTTAACTTACTGATTAGATCATTCTGAACGTACAATGTCAAAGTCATTTCCTTGAAAGTCATCAAACCGACATTAGGTTTTTAATTAACTATTTTAGTGTCATATCATACAATGTATGATAATGTAGGAACCTATACTGATTCAGGTTCCTAATACATGGTTGATGACACACTTGATTAATCAGAATAATCTCGGATTAACCAAATAGTTAATGTTGTTGGTTATAATGCTAAAACAGTTTCTAGACAGATTAATGGCTTAGGAATGATCATGGCTTAGGAATGATCAATCCTTGTTATTGATTACCCAAATATCATGAAATATCACAATATAGCATTAGAATAGGTTTAATAACCATGTTTAACATACTATCTGTCTGTTATCATAAACATCAGATAATCATTCCAATGAGTATGTTAATGATTGTGATTAATTTGAGACACTTGGATTTAACCTTGCATTTCAAAGATTAATCAAACTAATCACCTACATTTTCACAATCAAATGGTTTAAACCATTATAATCATAGTTATGATTTCATGCAAACGGGGCATTACAACGATCAAAACAAGGATTTAGCCGTTAACATATCGAGTTCTTCATTTATAATCAATTCTAGCCATCATCTAGGCAATAATAAAAACCCTAACTATATCATTACGTTCGAAATCAATATCTAATCAACCATTATCAAGCTAGAAGGTTAAAATAAACCGTTACATAATCAGACGGATTTCTGGTTGTAAAACAACGATCAGGACTTGTAGAAACGTTCCTTGGTGCAATCCGGATGTTTAGGAACCTGTAGAATTGAGTTTGGATGATGAAAATGGGTTTTTGGTCGTCTGAGAGTCGAGCACAAGCAAAAGAAAACGATTTGGATGAATTTTGCATGAAAAACTGAGTTTTGTTATGATCCACCGCCTCAATACCTGCCAGGCGCACCGCCCCGCGTGGCTGCTTGGCCCGGGGCGTAGTGCGCAGATTCTCCAAAATCTCAGATATTTTGTGGACTCCAGGCTTACCGCCTAGTTTGGAGGTCTGACGCTAGGCGTACCGCCTGGCACTCAATTTCTCAAATTTTAGGATTTTCTTCGTTTCGCGATTCCAGACAATCCGTAACTCCGTTTCGCTTACGGTTTTCGCCTACGTTCATCATTTCTCGCATACTAACAACCTGTAATAATTACAATGACTAAATCAACATGGATTTTAAGCACGGCCAAATGTGCTCTTGCCGTTAATGATGTAATTCTCACATGTAATTGTCATAGCCTTGCAAGCTTAGGTTTACAAGTATTGTTTGACACTATTTAAGGATATTATTGAGTGCTATGATTACTTGTTTGTATGCCTTGGATGACTATTCTTAACTTATTGAATTCTTGTGATATACACGAACCTTTAGATGCTTGTAAGAACATATACTTTATATCAATGCTTATTAGACTTTGAATTTGCATTTTTTTCTGTGTATTATTAAACATTGTATGTGTGCTCACCAACTATGCAAATAGTTGACATAAACTTTTTTTACATGAGTAACATGTTAAGTGAAGATGGTAAAGACTTAGGGGCTGTTTGGTAGTATATCTGAATGAGTCTGAATGAGTCTGAATCTGAACTATTCAGATTCAGATCGTTTGTTTGGGACGTCTGAATTAAAAAAATCTGAATCTGGGCCTGAATGGTTCAGACCTGGTACCTAGTCTGAATGGGTCTCAATGGAGAAAAAGGAAGGATTCTCGTCTTCCTTCCCCTCCTCCCTCATGACCGCCGACCTTAGCCAGGCACCTCGGCTTCCTCCTCCCTCATGACCGCCGACCTCAGCCAAGCACTGTTGGCTTCCTCCTCCCTCACGACCGCCGACCTCAGTCTAGCTCCGTCGGCTTCCTCCTCTTTCATGGCCGCCTCTCCCCGCCTGAACAAGGACCGTCGCTCGCGCCTCTCCCGATGACCAAAGTGATGACAAGCGTCGGATGACCTGCTCTCCCCTGCCACCCGATGACAACCGAAGCGATGACTGACCTGTTCGATGACTAGAGCGATGACGACGGCTGACACTGGTGACGGAGCGATGACGACGACCGAAACTGGCTCAACGAAGGAGGCCAACCCTGACGGCGACAGAACTTGTGATGGAGACGGCAATTAGAAGAGGAGGTCGATCTGGCCATGTTTTTATTTTTTAGGGTTTTTTCAAATAAATGGGTATTTCAGGAGGTCGATCGGGCCATGTTTTTATTTTTTAGGGTTTTTTCAAATAAATGGGTATTTCATTCAAATGCTAAAACAGACAACACCACTTAATGGTTCATACCCTCTTAATCATTCAGACATCTTAACCATTCAGTATTTAATGAACCCTTAATTTATTGTAATTATAATAAAAAGATGTAAAAAATTAAAGTTGAGATAATCTACGCATATGACATGTGTTTCTAAAAACCTTAATTTATTGTAATTAAAGATAGATTAAAAAATTATTTAATGAACCCAATTGTGATATGTGTTAGCTTATCATTTACAAAAAGATAATAAATAATTATATTTTAGATCTAAATCAAATAAGTAAAAATAATTAATGATGCATATCAATTTTATAGGCTACTTAAAAGTTGGTTTTCATGTCTCTTTTTCTCTTAAATATTAGATGCCATATGTTGAGTTTTATTTTAAATATATATTTTTAATTTTTTTATCGTTTTCTATTAATTAATAATAATATTTTTAATTTGGTAAAAAAATTAATTATATTATAATTATATGATATTTTATTTACAATAAAATTTTAAAAGTATTTATTTAACCTTTTTATTTTACATAGATTTTAACCTATTTATAAAATAGAGTTCATTTTAGTCCTTGTGGTTTGGCAACTTTTATCATTTTAGTCCCTGTGGTTTGAATTTTGTCATTTTGGTCACTATGGTTTCATTTTATTGCCATTGTCATCCTTATGGTTTCTATTTTATTGTCATTTTAGTCCAATTAAATTTAAAATTTTGGACTAAAATGACAAAATTTATCAAACTATAGGGATGAAAATGGCAATAAAATGAAACCATAGTGACCAAAATGGCAAAATTCAAACCACAGGGACTAAAATGACAAAAGTTATCAAACCACAAGGACTAAAATGACATTTATCTCTATAAAATATAAAAAGATACTTAATGTCGTATACTTGCATGAAACTAGAAATTTCCTTTGCAGTCCTACAGTTGTCAATCTTGCCTTTACGTTTAAGAAAGTATGCTCGTCATCATATACCCACCATCATCCCACGACACCTACCCATATAGATATTTTCTTATTTATATTAAATAGAACATTTTTTAAATAATAGTTTATTTTTTAATGATGGCTTCGTAGAGTTTGTTATTATATTTACTTGTTTGTTTTATATTTAATTATTAAACTTTTTTATTGGAAAACTCTGATCATTATAACGTGAAATAATTAAAAACAAAAATTCATACACCATATAAGTGGGTAAAATAAATTAGGTAGCGTTTATATGTATGAATCAAAGATATAATGGAATAAGACATTATGTTGGAATGTAAAAAAACATGTTCGGTTACCACATAGGAATTGAATGTAATGCATCATTCTATAAGAAATGTAATTCATTCGCTTTTTATGATTTTTATTTCTTAGAGCATGAGCTTTTTTTCTTTTATTCATTCTCTTGAAGGAATGATCCCACCAATGACTCGACCCACGTCCAAAACCATGACCCATCCATGACCAAAACCATGAGCCGACCCTTGACCTGACCTATGACTCGAACCATGACCTGAACCATGATCCAATCCATGACTCAAAAAATTACCCGACACTTGAATCAAACAATGACCCGATCCATGAACCAAACATGACCTGATCCATGAAATGCCCCATGATCGAACCATGAGCTAAACAACCGACCGATGGTCCGAACCACCCCAACCTGGTTCAAGGCTGACGTGTCACGTATACGGATTCAGAAGTAAATGCAACAATCCCAAATGTATTTAAAAACATAAATACATAAGTCTTAAGTTGATAATTAAACATAACAAATCAAATATTTAAGTTTTAAGCATTGATTATTACATTTATCACAGAAACAAAAGTTTCCAGATTTAGCTTCAATTTTACTCTCAGAAGTTCCCCACCTGGTTTCCTCGATTACCTACACAATACAGATAAACAATGCAAAAAAAAAATACGACTGAACCAAATAATGCTAAGTAACGGATAAACAACAGTAATAAAGAAGTTTAGAATGTGGTAAAAAATAGGAAAAATTCAAGTGAAAATATAACCAGACAATGGTCAGAAACAGGATCAGAACAGTAATCAGTGGTCTGACTTTTATAAAATATAACTTTTCAGAAACAATAACACAGGTTATATTGTAAGCCAAAATTAGTAGAATCTTAAAATACCACGAGCCGTTCTGTACATATAATAAGTGTAAAGTTCACGGGTAGCTACTCCCGCTCACCAGACGTATGAGATAGTGCGTGTTGGCATACACAACACTATCCCTCAAAAATTAGCAATGTAAAGTTTAATATACCCTAGGACCAGTTCATACGCATCCCAAGAATTCAGTAGGTGCACAATGTACAATGAGAGTACTAATGGAGACGGCAGGAACTCGATTAACCGTCACGGATCATCATGGTTGCCGCCATGGAGGGTCTGTAATCATCCTTATAGGTAGGGGCATGCTCGGATAACATGTGACACCCCGTAATTTTCAGGTCAGCTTCCATATTAATTAAATATTTATTTAATTGGCATTTGCATACGTGGCACTAGAATTAGTTTAATATAGTGTGACACGTGGCACGACAGTACAAACACAGTCACACAACAGGATAATTCGCGGAATTTTCGAAAAATCGCACACACGTGTCAAAAATCACGAACGTTGGCGAACGTCATACCAGTTAAGCACCAGAATATTGCACAAGTCAATTATGACTAATAATTGATGTTAGAGTTCAAACGATGTTAAAACAATGTGTTACAGTCGTGAAACGAGCGAAAATGAGCCCGAATATGAAAAATGGGCTAATTGGGCTTGTCCGAGTAGCCAGGCGGTACACCTAGACCCAACACACAACCCCAAGCGGTACGCGCGAGACAGAGGGAGCTTCTTGGACCAGAACCTTCCGCACGATACGCCTGGAGACAAACTGGCCCATCAGGCGATGCGCCTAGCAGCCGAATCATAGAAAATCTCCTTGAATACCACAAAAATGACGCCTACTCTATTTTCACTCATCATAACCGGTTCTAGACGCCATCTACTCGAAATATTCACCCCTGATTCATCTTCTACACCTGCTAGAACTCAAGAAACTCCATTAGAAGCCATTGATTGAAGGATTTGAAGCTTGGAAACAAGAAAGGAAGGATTAGAGGCTGGTCACCACTCTCACCATCACCTTCTAGCCTCTAGAATCTCATTCTCAGCTGATTAAGGAGCATTCCAGACCTGTTCAAGCAACACCCTACCTTGTTAGAGGCTTTAAAAGGTAGTTTTATATCCCTTGTGGCATAAAAACACTCAAAACACACACATGCATACACTAACTAAATCCACATGCACACACTCTATCATCACATGCACGAATTTTTGTTGATAAGAATCTGTGTTTAATGATTTGGATGACTGATTTTGATGATTTATGAGGATCTATGATGAGCTTTATTGATAAAAGTATGATTTGAGTCATGAATCTATGAAGTGTTCATTGTTACTTGCATGCATGTATGGTCTAAGCTATTTTAGATGATTTTGGGTTATGATAAATTATAATACCCGAAAAAAAAATTGTAAAAATTATATAAATAAATAAAATACTAATGTTAATTAAATTGAAACTCAATAAACGAATTTAAATGTTAAATATGATTGGGATAACCGACTATTTAATTTAATAACATAATAAACTAAAACGAACGAAACAGATTAACCATATATACGAATTAAACGATCTGAATAGTAAACGAAATCACATCTAAACCAAGTTCCGTTCAACTGCTCAAACAAAATTTTTTAAAAAATCATACGTGTGTTCGTTGACGAATCGTACGCGAACCATTCCGTTTAGATTTGAACTATTATATACTCACATGTGTACATGGTATCATTTTAAAGCTCTTGCTATGTGATCGACTCGTAAATCATTGTCATTGAAAATTGAAAAACTAACATTTGAAACAAATTGATATCCTCCACTCATTATACCGACTCAAATTAAATAAAATAAGAAATTAAGTAACAATTCCTTCTCGTACAAGAAAACTGATTTAAATGTAATTGCAAGTTTCATGGTTATCTCATTCCTCAGTCAACAACTTCCTTCAATCTCCTTTTTGTTGATCACATTCATAACCCATGACTACAAGTTTTCATCTACCATTTGAAACCCATTAAATTAATCACACTCTAGCATCATGATAAACCATAGAGGAAATTAACTATCTGGTAACTTATAACCTGGAGCTTTGATATCATGATGAGTGCATAACCATCACCGGAGCTAGCTACAACTAGAAACAAGACCGGCGAGTGAACCCGACAACCCTGCGTTTACGTTCAATCAACGATCGTTCGATCCTGTATCACAGTTGCAAACCCTTCTCTGAATCGCTCTCATACTATTGTTAAGGTAAGGGTTCCGATATTTTAGAGTTTTATAACTCCGGTTAGATCATAAGTTAAAACAGGGTAAACGGGTTAAGGATAGTTTCATCAAGATCACAAGGTTCGGGAAAGGTAACGAATATCATTTTTATTTATAATGAAATTGTTAGTCATTTTATTTGAAATCAAGATTTTTTGTGTGAATTTGGAAATTTGTACGTAAGTACCATGTTGTATGGAAATTTGAAAGTAAAAGAAAGAAGATGAAGTCATGGATGTTAACGTTAATTAACAAACCAGCAACTTCAATAATAATTATATTACCAGTTCAATTGGGTATAATTCTTTTTGTTCACTTTTAGCTTGAGTCTTGGTTAATATATATATATATATATATATAGGCAAAGGTTCAAATAAGAAGGGGTTTTAAGATGAGAATGTGAGAACCAATCAGAATCAAACATGTGGCAATTTAAATAAAATAGAAGGAAGGGTAATATGATAACTTCACAATTATAATAGAAAGGTATTTGCAGTACTGTAGAACTGCACAACGTTTTTGTTCTTGCGTGTTCTTCGATCCACCACGATCGACCATGAAATTGTTCACGCACGATTGATTTAGTAGATCGTATTCCATGTTTCGAAGCTTCTGATCCATTGTGAGGATTCTACATTCTTCTAATTCATCAATTTTTTTTGTTTTTGTAATCGTTATTTACGTCAGACATCATTGTATTCCATGATTCGAAGCTTCTGATCGATTGGTTGTATTCAGACATTTGGCAATCGTCTTTAGGTTTTCAACAATCGTTTGGATACGCATTTGGGTGATATGTTTTGTAGTTTATGATTTTCGGTATTTTTAGCTTATTTTTTGTTAATTTAAAGCTGATTTCATACATTTTCATGTTTTGAAGATTAATTAGGGCTTGTTTGAAGACAATTAGGGTGTATTTGGATTATTGAATTGAGTGGTGACAGTATGAACGAAAATCAGTCTACTGGTATTGATTTTTGATTCATTATTTTCCATTGTGCTGGATTGTAGTTTACTGTATTAGTATATTTTGTGATGTATTGATGTATATATCATTTTTTGTTTCTTGTTTAGGTGAAAAATCAACTCCAACATTTAGTGGTAACTTTTATACACCAAATGTTGGAAGTCCATCTAAACCTAGGGTGGGTATGGTTTTTAATACACTTGATGAAGCATTTATTTTCTATCAAAAATATGCTAAGTTAGCTGGTTTTACCGTTAGAAAAACCACTCAAAACTCAGTTCATGGTATTGTAATGAAAAAGTATTTGTTTGTTCAAAAGAGGGTAAGAAATGTAGTCAAAACATTTACACTATTAATGATGGTGATGGTGATGGTGCTGCAAAGAAGTGTCATGATAGAAGGAATAGAGCCTCCAAACGTACTGGATGTAAGGCTTTAATCAAGTTAATGTTAACTGATGCAAAGCAATATCGAATTTATGCATTTGAAGAGAGACACAATCATGATTTTGTTGATAAGGAGGATTACCATCTTCTTCATACATCTAGAAAGTTGTCTGTTGTTCAAGAACAATTGATATCTGATTTGTCTATGATGAATATTGGTCCAGTAAAAGCTTTTAACATTATGAGGGTTAGGTATGGTGGTTTTGAGGATGTTGGTGTTACGGCTGTGGATTGTAAGAACTTTAGAAGGGATTTGAACACATTCATTGGAGAATATGATTGTGACATGGCTGTCAAGCATTTATTGAGTAAAAAAGACATTCACACGATTTTTATTGTGATTATTTCACCGGAGAAAATGAAACTCTTGCTGGTTTATTTTGGGCTGATGAATATATGAAGTTAAATTATCATACATTTGGTGATGTTATGTCCTTTGATGCTACATATCGCACTAATAGGTATTATACATTTCATTTCATGTGATGCATTTGATTAATGTACTACATTTATGTAATGTAATGCATTTGTTTAATGTATTGCATTTGTTTTAACGTTTCAGGTATGAAATGGTTTTTGTGCCCTTTACTGGGATTGATAATCATCACCGAAATGTCACATTTGCTGCAGCATTGTTGTAGCTTCTGAGACTGCAGATTCATATAGGTGGTTACTTAAATCATTTATGAAATGTTTTGGTACTGAACCTAAAGTTGTTGTTACTGATCAAGACAATGCCATGAAGTTGCAATTAAGGATGTTTTTCCAAATAGTAGGCACCGATTATGTATGTGGCATATCATGAAGAAAATTGCTGATAAGGTTGTTATATAATCATCTAATTTTTTTTATATTTTTAAATTTAGTAGTTTAATTGGTGTATTAAACTTTTTTTTATTTAATAGGTTGGTATTAAATTATCACACGATCCTGATTTCAAGAAAAAGTTATGTGAGATTGTATGGACAGATGCGATTGAACCCGATGTTTTTGAGAGAAATTGGAGTGAAATAATGACAGAATACAACTTGAATCATAACAATTGGATTTCTGACATGTTTGAATTAAGGTTTAATTGGATACCAGCATATTATCGTCATGAGCATATGTCTGGACTTATGCGTACAACATCTAGGTCAGAGAGTGAGAATCATTTTTTTGGACAATTAACCAACACAAAGTTGACTTTGGTTGAGTTTCTTACTCATTTTGAAACTGCAATGGAATCTCAAAGATTTACACATAGAAAAAATGACCATGACACTAGGTACACACACACCGGAAATGTGTACTAATTATGAGTTGGAACAACAAGCAGTAAAGATTTATACAAGATCTATTTTTAAGGATGTTCAATCTGAAATTCATGCCGCTGTTAACGAATGTGTGTGCATGTCTTATTGTGGTGCTGATGATTTTACCAAGTATTTCATCATGGAGACAGGTCCCATTTTTAGTGATCCATTTGAGGTATATTGTATTACTTGTTAATGTATTTAAAATATTTGTGCTGCTTTTATACGTATCTTTGTACTGTTTTTTTTTTATATTTTGTGTAATTATGCATAAAAATGTAGCATATTTTTTAATATATGTACTATATTTATTTGTACTGTATCTATGTATAACCTTAGTGGATTTATGTATCTGCATTTTATGTACTGTATACTGTATTATCTGTAATGGATTTTATGTATAGGATATATGTGTACTGGATAATATGATCTGTATTATATGTACAGGATTAAATATGTACTGCTGTAATAATACAATACATGTATTGTTTATTTTAAATAATATTTGTACTATTTTTATTTAGGTGTTGTACTAATTACATCTTAATGTTCTGTTATTTTAGGTTTTTTTTTAGAAAAACAGATATGGAAATCAAATGTAGTTGCAAAAGGTATGAGCAGTACGGCTTGTTGTGCAGGCATATCTTTTACGTTTTACGTATGTGTGGGATAAAAGAATTTCCTGACAAATATGTTTTGAAAAGATGGACAAAAGATGTTGTTATAAACAAGTCTACCCGTTCTATGTTTGGTCGCAATGTTGGTTGTAAAAATGTTGAGGATGTAGATACTATTGTTCGTGACATCCTTTTTTCAAATGAGTATATTGTCAATCGACTCGTTACTGACATTGATGAATTATCACGGTATAGGTATGCATTGAATTAAAAACATATATTATTTATACATTCTATTTTACACATATTTTTTCTTGACATTTTGTTACTTATAAATAGGGATCAATTAAAAGATATGATTTCAAAGGTGGATTCTTCTTTTGTTGATAAGAAAGCATTGAGTAAAAATGATAGATTTTCAAATATTGTTCATGGAGATCCACCTTCTTTTGCTACTATTAAAAGGCCCATTGGGATAAGAACTAAAGGTAGCGGTTCTCAAAAACGTCTTAAATCTTATCGTGAGTTAGCAACCGTTCAAAAAGAAAAAAAGGACGTGCATGCATTATTTGTAAAAGGAGGGGCCACAACAAACGTAGTTGTCCAACAACAAGAGATATTGGTGATGGTTCTTTAAATGTCAACCAAAATACTACAAAAGTTCAATTAGAGACTTCTCAAGTTTTATGATTATATCTTTTAGTTTGTTTTCCTTATTTTTAGAATATGGTTGCATTAAGAATTTTTGATCTATTTTGTATGATGATTTTGTCAATCACTTATATCTCATTGATTCAAATATGTACTGGATTATCTTATGCATATAATAAGATTAAATCATATATTGGATTATATGTACTGGATTATATGTATAACCTTATTGGATTTATATGTACTGGATATATGTGTACTGGATTATATGTATAACCTTAGTGGATTTATATGTACTGGATTATACCAGAATACATAATATGTTCATGACTAAATAAAACAAACAAAAAGTTAACTGGATTTTATGTACTGGATATAATACTAATGTAATATACTAGATATATGTGTACTGGATTCTATGTATAACATTAGTGGATTTATATGTAATATATTATATGTACTGGATTATATGTATACCCTTAGTGGATTTATATGTACTGGATTATACCAAAATACCCAAATATGTACATGATTAAATGAAACAAACAAAAAGTGTACTGGATTTTATATATAGCATATATGTTATACAGTACATGAAATATTCTTGATTTGTGTACTATATTCAGAAATATATGTTCTGCATTTTGTAAACAACTGTTATATTCACCAATTTGAATCAAAATATTTGAAATGATCATTTGGACAGAATCCACAAAACTACAATATCCAATGTTTAGACAAGTACACATTAATAAAACTACTATTTTTTACAAGTACACAGTAATAAAACTACTATTGTTTTATAGAAACACTACTAGTGGATGTTCAACAATAATTCTTTTTTCTTTGATTGATTCTTCTTTCAGCACCTTTCTTCAACTTTTCTTTTTCAGATATGTCAATCTTTTCAAAGCTTCTAGTTGTGACATCACTTTATCATGCAGCAAATTTACATCTGATAACAGCAACTTTGAAAGATATTTTATCCTCAGATCATTTAATTGGCCTATTACAGATTGCTCAGCCTCTTCTTTTAAGCCACAATCATTTGCCCATTCATTTATAGGTTGTCCTTTATATGTCTCCATGTGTCTCATTGCAAAGACACCACAATCAACAAAATTCTTATCTGTTTGCCAAGGCAAGTCTACCTTTGTTGGAACAACTCCTTCAAGTTTGTTATATAAACTTGGAAAATGGTTTTCCAGGTAGTTTAACATAACTTGTGTCTGCAATAAAAAAGAAATTCAATATCAATTTGTCACTTTGCTAACTATAACAATATTTTGCATTTAATATAATATAATAATTTTAAAAGAATATTACCATTCTTGTGACACGATATTTTTGTTTCGCTTTCATCTTCCCTTTCATATTGTCTATGACATCAATTGTTTCGTTTTTGAAATTGAAACAAACAAGATAGTAATGTGAATCTTGCAAAATTGGCACAACCAATATGTCTACATCTTCAACACTTTTGTAAATAGAAGATAGTAGAGTTGACTCAATATTAGTTTCCAAATTTATCAACAATTCATTAAGTCTCATTCTAGCCTTGAAATTGTTTTCTCCTCCCTGCACAAAAAGGAAGATTTTGATTAATTGGTACTGAATTACATTTTGTGTATTATATCATCAAATACATAACATATATTCTTATAAAAAATTGTACTGTATTGATATTAATAACTATCATGTTTTTAAATGAATTAATAAATTAACTAAACTGGTTTTGTTCTTGTTTCAATTTATGTACATGTACTGAATTTTGTATAACCTTGAATTGTATGTGCTGGATTTTTATTACATATAATCAAATACAGAACATCTATTTTTATATAAAATTGTACTGTATTTTGGATTACATACATAATAATGCAATAAATATGAATATATAGTATTTGAACTTACCAGCATGTTGCAAGTGCAAAACAACCTTGAAGTTGAATCTTTGCTTTTGAATTGTTCTTCATGGTTTAATACATTTGACCAACAACTCATCACACCAATATGAATATACTGTTTTGGATAAAATGATTCAAAAGATATCTTTGCAAACTTGTTATTGAGTGAAGTATCAAAGAGTATTTCCCTGCAATTATGATAAACTCATTAGTTTTCATATTTTTATTTTTTAGATATAGAAATTTATATGCATTACCAAACTTCTCCAGTAGCAGAAAAAATCCATTCAGAAATTCTTTCTTCAATTTTAACCCTTTCAGCATTCATTGTACAATCCGTTGTCTGTATGGTGATCTTAGAGCATCTGACACCTTTATTATACGCTTTTGTCGATCAACCGGATTCTTTGGTTTTTCTGCTTTTATGAAAACTAGTTCATCATCTGTTCCCTTTTGCTCATCTGTTTCCTTTTCCTCATTGCTCTTCTTATTTGTTTGTTGACAATCAACTTCAAGATCAGCTTAAAAATGCATTTAAAAGTATATAAGCTTAAGATATATACTTTAAAATACATAAATTATATAAAATCACAACTAAATTACCTACCTTCCACTTTATCTACTCTAACTTCAATCTTCAATATAAAATTAATCATACATCATTTTAAAATGTATTTTTATGAAACATTGTACTGGATTGAATGTTAAAGTATACATCAAGATTATATAAATTTTACTAATTTTGTTATACAGTACAACAGTTTTAAAGATACATCAAATTTATTTAATAGAAATACCTTTCACATCTTTATTGTGTTCTGATTCAACCTTTTCTACTGCTTGTATAAGTTCTCCAACAAAAGTTGGACTAATTTCAGTCATTTCTGTATTATAAAATAAAAATAAAAATGTACTACATTGAATAAAATGAATTATGTAATTATGTACTGGATTTTATGTTACATTTGTACAGTATTACCTTGAACCTGAACAGTATCTTCTTTTATATCTTCTTTTTTATCTTTTTCATTTTTGTCTTTATGTCCTGCATCAATATATTATTACTTAAAGTTTAAGTTTTTAACAAATCAAATTTAATATTTACTGTATTTTAGGTTAAGAGTTTTTAAGAAAAAAATGCAATATGTTCTGTATTTAGGTTATACTTGTACTGTATGTACCTTGGACCTCAAGAACATTCTCATTTTGATCTCTTTCTCTTTGATGCTCTTCCATTCCATTTTGAACATCAACATCATCATAATTTTCAATTTCATCTTCTGCATCAATGTATCATTAGTTAAATTTTGATATATTTCAACAAATCAAAAGCAATATGTACTAGATTAATGTTAGAGCTGTACTATATTTACCTTTCATCTCAGCAACATCCTCATTATGTTCTTCTTCTTCTTTGGCTTTTTTGGTGGATTGAATTGACTTTTGTTTATCAATTTCATCATCATGTCCCTCAACTTTACCTTCAAGATTCAATTTATTAAATAAATCATCATTATATTTTAAATGAGTAAATAATACAGTACACTAACTTGATAAAGTTGAAATATTTTACCTTCCAATTTTGCACAAATTTCAACCTCTGCTTTAACAACTGCATCAATCATTTCACACAACAAAGAATGGCTAATTTCTTGACTTAATTGATCAGTTTCTTGACTTGTAGTATTTTCCTTATCCTTATCATGAGCTTCCAAACACATTAAAAATGTACTAGATTAGGTGTACTGGATTATATAAACACATAAAAATTTTACTAGATTGTATATACTGCATTGTTTTTTGTACTGGATTATATAAACACAAAAAAATTGTACTAGATTGTGTGTGTAGTTGATTACAAAATATTTACCTTGCAAATGAACAATTGCTATGTTTATCTTCTTTCAATTCTGCTTTCTTAGATTCAATTTCAATCTCAACTTTATTGACTGCATCATATCATATCATTCATCAATTTGATCTTTTTGATGACTTTCTTGACCAATTCTGAGATCCCATCATCTTTTTTATCATCATCTTTCTTAATGTTATCTGTTGATCCAAATCTGTATAGAAAATGCCTTCATTACCAATAAAAAAATATACAAAAAAAATGAAGTGTATTTCAATTTTTACCTTTCACAATCAAATCACACAGTATAGTTGGGCTTATTTGTGATATTGGCTCAACCATTTGTGGAATTTCAGCACCTTCCTGATTTACAGCATCTTCAAAACATATGAACAGCGTATTAATGTTATGTGTACTGGATTATGTGTACTGGAATATATAAACAAACAAAAATTGTACTAGATTGTATGTACTGTATTATATGTATAAGCCTAGTTGATTATGTGTACTCGATTATTTAAACACAAAAAATTGTACTAGATTGTATGTGTGCTGGATTAACCTAATAAGTTTATGGCATTAAAAAATAAAGTACATGTATTTTGTTTACCTTGAGAATGAACTTCTTGTGGCTTATTTTCAGCACCTTCTTTATCAGCCTTGTGTTTATTTTTAGATATTTCATTGTATTTTGTAAACCTTGACATCCATTCTTCAATTGGATTTAAGATTACATCATCTGTTTGAATTTCTTGAAGACATCTTGTAATCAATTTTTCAACATCGACAACAAATCTGTCTAGCTCCTTCACTTTGCTTCTAATCATGGATGCCCACTCCTAGAATGATAAATACAATATAATTTTACAAAAATTGTACTGGATTATATGAACACAAAAAAGTGTAGTAGTGTACTAGATTATATAATCCTAGCTGATTATATTGTACTGGATTATACCATCCTAGTTGATTATATTGTACAGGATTATATGTAATGGATTATGTGTACCTGTTCATTCATTGGTTGAGAACGTAGTGGAATACTAGCAGAAAGACCATTAAGTGAATCATCATTAGATGCGATGAAATCCTCCTCAAGATTCATTTCTTTTGTCTTATCTTGTACTACATTCTTTTGCTTCTTCTCTCTTTTGTATCCACTTCATCTAGTTTTGCTTTTCTCTTTTTTGTATGCACTTCATCTACTTTTGCTTTTTTCTTCTTTGTAGGCGTGGATTTAATCAAACTTAAATCTTTTTCAACCTTGCTTTTCTTACTCTTTTTCACTTCAATTGGATTATCCTTGATAATGTTTGGCTCATTCAACAATTCTTTATCCAATTTATCAAGACTTTCATTACTGCTGAAACGAATGGCATGCATCTTTTTTTCTTTGGGATTTGCTCTTTCATAAGCATACAACAACTGTTAATAATAATGAAATCAATCATTCAATGTGTATTGGAACATTTTATGCATAGAATAGGATTAAATCATGTAATGTATATTTTATAGTCAAGTACAGTACTGTATTCTATGTGTACTGCATTCACACATGTACTGTTTTGAAATACAATATATGCTAAAATATACAAAGTGAAATAAAAAATTAAAATACAGTAGATAAAAATTATATTTTGCATACCAGTAAGAAAGTAAGTGGCCCATTGTAGTGTTGGTATCCATTCCATTTGAGCTTTGTTTTTTGTAAGCAACTAACTATGTAAGAACACCAATCAAATGATCCTACATCCACACCATTTTTTAGTGAAGTAAGAAACTCCATGTTCACCTTTGATCCTTGTGTCATCTTTCCCATTATGGTATTGAAAAAGACTAGAAAATTCAATTCAAAAAACCTTCCTGAATCTCCAGAATTCTTCACTAAATCCTTTACATGACTTATCTCAGGTAGACCAATATCATCTGGAAATTGGCTACGAAATTCTGCCACAATAGGGTCTCTTTTAGAAGGCTTGTTTAGTTCCTTTATTTGTATAGATCCAATAGGAATTCCAAGAACTTGATTCACTAGTTTTGATGTAATTTTAACAGAATGAGAACCCAAATTCAAGGTGTTGGTTGTTGGATTGTAATTTGAGAGTAGCCAATAGCCCATACATGTTGGTAAACTTGTAATCTTAAAATTAAGAATGCTTCCAAAACCAATCTTCTTAATTGCATCCTTCTGTTTGACATTTAGTAAATCAATAAATGCTTTCAAATTGATTGGAGAATTGCGTATTCGTACTCTTCGTTGTATATCATATGCAACGAATGTTGATTGTAGATTCAATTGAGGTGATTTTTTGGACTTTGGTAATTCAAATCATCCTCAGAATTATGCTGTAATGGTAGTGTTTCTGGATAAAAAATATTTATTAGATATTACAGTATATTTTATGCAGTACATAACAATTTTGAATGGATAATGCAGCACAACCATAATAACAGTAATCATATGATGCACCAGATGAAAGTTTAAGTATAATGCAGCAGAACCTCAACCATTACAAATGCAGTACATAAATACAAACATTAGAAATGAAGTACAACATGTTTGCTAATGAATGAAATGGTTTCACTAAGGTCTTACAAAACACAACAAACATATGCAACACAATTTCAAAGCAATAGAAAAATGTAGCACAATTCAAAAAAGTAAAAGGAATGGATAATGCAATGCAGTACAATGGCATCCATAAAATTTTGAATGGATAATGCAGCACAACCATAATAACAGTAATCATATGATGCATCACATGAAAGTTTAAGTATAATGCAGCACAACCTCAACCATTACAAATGCAGTACATAAATCCAAACATTATAAATGCAGTACAACATGTTTGATAATGAATGAAATGGTTTCACTAAGGTCTTACAAAACACAACAAACATATGCAACTCAATTTCAAAGCAATAGAAAAATGTAGCACAATTCAAAAAAGTAAAAGGAATGGATAATGCAATTCAGTACGATGGCATCCATAAAAATTTTGAATGGATAATGCAGCACAACCATAATAAGAGGAATCATATGATGCACCAGATGAAAGTTTAAGTATAATGCAGCAGAACCTCAACCATTACAAATGCAGTACATAAATACAAACATTAGAAATGAAGTACAACATGTTTGCTAATGAATGAAATGGTTTCACTAAGGTCTTACAAAACACAACAAACATATGCAACACATTTCAAAGCAATAGAATTTTATAATCTGATTAATGTAGTACAACAGAATCACTAATGAATGGTCACAAAAATTTGAAATTATCAATAGCCTTATAGAGAGATTAACGCAATCAATAACACTGTAATGGAGTACAACATATTTCATAATGCATGAATGACTTAATTTTTTTAGGTTAAATCGATCGTACCTTTAGCGGTTGATTTCTCAGTTTTTGGATTTGATTATTTTCGTTTGCTGGACCGATAAACTTGTAATTTTTCTGTAAAAACAAAAATTATAACAATCGATCATATTTGATTCGCAATGCAGAGTTTCGAAGAAGAAAAATAATCAAATTACTTACTATTCGGTTCATTGTTGAGATTTTCGTCCATTATTAGTTGATGTGCTTGATTAATCGAAGATTTTGAAGAAGAAATCACTTGCTATTAGCATCAATCGATGACAATCGCCGGTGAATCGATGACAATCGCCGGTGTGACGGACGGAGAGACGTACGAGAGAATGACGGTTAAGAAAAAGGATTTTATACATTTTTTGATAAAATGTCGATAATACCCTTTATCATTAAAGCATTAACAGTTACTAATGGTATTAGTTGGTGATTAATTAGGACTTTTGATCTAAAAAATTAGTGGTTAAGATTAGTTCTTATTGTTCTTAGGGTAAAAACCTTTCTTAGTGGATCCTCCCCCTATATATATATATATATATTATATATATAATATATATATATAATATATATAGGAGTAGGTTAAATACAAATAGAAGTTTTGTAAAATGGTAGGAACCATATTGTTGACATGTGGCATTTTTATTATTAATAGAAAGGGTAATATAGGCAATTGTATTTAATTGATTTTTTAAACTTTGCATTAAAATAGGAAGTTTTCAGTTTCCTAATTGAACATAATTCCAAATTAAAATTATATCACGTATAACTTAAAACCATTGAATTCGTAACATCAAATATGAATAAAATCGCCGTATTGAGTTTTTTGAATTGCATTTGCAAAATTCGATGGATGATTACGTACACGGATGGATGGTGTTATATGTGATAATATGTGCTATTTTTATGTAGAACGATTTGAACAGGAATTTTTATAATTTGTTAAATTGATAATCGTTAAATATTTTGTTGATATGTGTGCTGGTATGAATGATAGAATAATTATTTACCATATTTTTAGTGTTGTTGTGTGCTGACATGTTTTAATTTTAAACGCCAAAACACAAATTTTGTAGTGCTATTATATGTTGATATACATATATGTACTGATATGTGCTAATATATCATGTATTAATATCACATATTATGTATACAAGCTGATATATGCTTACATGTATTAATAGCATGTATTATGTGAATGTGCTGATATACGCTTCCTGTACTAATAGCACATATTAGCACATCGCGAAAATGAAACCGACTTATTCCTTAAAAATAGTAATCGCTCCTGGTTTAATGGATAACATGATATCTGCAAATATGGAAATTCCTTTTAAGCCCTTATTTCCATTTTAAACAACATATTAATTACAATCATGCCACTAGTTCTTTAATAGCCATTGATGATAACACATCAAAGGTTCAGATTGTTTCTCACTGTTTTTACAAAATTATTGTTTTGTACAATAACGTTACTCTATATATATATATATATATATATATATATATAAGAAATGGACAAAGCTATTAAAGATCTAAATAATTAAACATCCTAAAATATAAATGCAGTGGTTAGAATCTTCGTTTAGAGAAGTAGAGGTTGGGGTTCGAATCTGGCCAGAGAGCCTCTTTTTCTTGTTAATTTTTGATGTTTCAAAACAAATTCTTGCTAACTTTGTTGTAGATAAAAACCGCCATATATAATTTTTAGAAGCTATAGACTAGTTAGAAAATTTCAAACATTAATAAAAAATTGTGAATCTTCTTTAAAATATGTGTATGTTTTAAATTGTTTTTATTCAGAACCGCATAAATCTTAACTTTTCGATCGAAAACGTTTAAGTTGTTAATTTACAAAATGAACAATCATTTATAAAATGTTAATAAACAAATTTATAAAATAAATCGATTACGTGTACTAATTAGAATTCGTTTAAACTAACGTTAAATCACACGAAAACCACATATTATTGAATCATTGGAATCCGGACTACTCGCTTACTATCTTATTTCTTGCTTAATTATTTGCTAAGGTTAAGGTACGGATTTTCTTTTCATTACTTATAGTATATTTTGTTTGCCTCATTCGTTCTATTCATTTAATTAAGTTGAACCGTTTGATTTTTTGAGCATTCGTTTGATTTAATTATGATTTGTTACGCATGCGATATAATTGTTAAATTGTATTCATTATCGCATGTTCCGTTATATTAACGTATGAGATTATTTCATGCGCCCTTTTGTCTGAACATTTGATTGTTTTGTATCTGTAATTTGTTTCGAATCCGATACTTGAGCAAAGCCTCCGGTAGGTGATTCTACCGGTGCGTCATTGGGGCATCAATGTCGTAGCACTTTCCGTGACGGTGTGACTGGTTCACGGCGTCTCCATATTTTGGTAGTTGAGGAGTGATATTTTGGGAGGCGTATGGACTGGTCCTAGGATAATTGTTTTGTTTTGGTGAGTGTTGGTGTGTGCCCACATACAGCTCACAATTTGGTACATTAGGCCGACGGGTCTGTGTACACCATTTGTTTTGTTTTGTGCTCAAATGGGTATCTCCTTACCATACGACTTAATTGATTATGTATTCGTTCTGATTAGTTGAAATTGTTTATTCGTATGGTTAGTTCGTTCTGACATTCGTTATCCAATGTTTGTTATGATCATTTCAGTTTCTTCCGTTGACGTTGTTATTTTCATAATTGTTGTTCCTTGCCACTTCTTTATTCATTTTCTTTTTCAGATTTCACCATCATTACTGTTGTTCTTCCGTTGCTGAGCAAATTATTGGCTCATCCGTATTTCTCTTTGTTGTTTTCTTTGTTTCTAAAACAGGTACTCATGGGATTCGAGGGTTTTGTGAAGAGAAGATAAAAGATTAGAAATTTTATTAATGCAATTAGATATTTTGTATTTAATTAGTGTTAATTCATTAAATATCGAAATATGCATTGTTCTGATTTCTGTAATAGTGACACGTCAGCTCTCGTCTGGTTAGGGTGTTGCAGTTATGGTATCAGAGCAAATGTTCTTTCCTGTAGATAACTTAAATTAAATAAATAAGACATGTGAGGTTAATGGGTAGACATCGGGTTAGGATTGGTATTTTCTGGTATATCATTTTATATTCCTAAATCGAGTATTTTCATTATAGATGTCTTCTGAAAATACGCAAACTGATCCTGCGATTACTGCTGCTATTAATCGAGCATTCACGGAATAAATGCCAAATATCGTGGAGACACTCATGGGACGGTTAAATCATAACCAGAATAATCAACTTCCTCCTCCTCCGCCGAATCCACCTCCTCATATTCCGAATCCTCCACCGTATGACACCGAAACTCATATCGACAAGACAGCCTCAGGAATTCATCAGTGGCTGACCAGATTTCAGAAACAAAAGCCACGATCTTTTAGCTCTGCACCTGATCCTATGGATGCATGTAACTGGATCATGCATATTGAGAAGATTTTTGAAGTCTTGGGAGTTGAAGAATAATTTAAGGTGAGGTTAGCAGCTTACAAGCTTGAAGATGATGCACAATCCTGGTGGAGGGGAATCAAACATGCTCAAGGTGGAGATGTTTATGCAGTTACGTTGGCCTGGAATGAATTTAAGGAAGTATTTTATCGACAATACTTCACTACCTCGCACCAAGAAAAATATTATCGAGAATATGCTATGATTGCACAAAGGGATGACGAACCGATGATGGACTTCATGGCTAGATTCACACGTTTGGCTAGTTTTCTGGGAGAGGCTGCGGGAAACCAACAAGTCCAAGCTAACAAAATTAAGTGGGAAATATGTGAAAGGTTTACAAAGTTAATTGTGATGAGTAAGTTTGATAACATCACAGAGGTTGCTGATGCAGTTCAGACACTAGAGTTAGCAGAGAAAATGATCTCTACTGTGGAAAACCAAAAAAGGGATCGTGATGATAATAATCATACCTCTTCTGGAAACAAAAAGGTTCAATCTCTACTGTACACCATTTGTTTTGTTTAGTGCTCAAATGGGTATCTCCTTACCATACGACTTAATTGATTATGTATTCGTTCTGATTAGTTGAAATTGTTTATTCGTATGGTTAGTTCGTTCTGACATTCGCTATCCAATGTTTGTTATGATCATTTCAGTTCCTTCCGTTGACGTTGTTATTTTCATAATTGTTGTTCCTTGCCACTTCTTGATTCATTTTCTTTTTCAGATTTCACCATCATTACGCAAATTCTTGGCTCATCCGTATTTCTCTTTGTTGTTTTCTTTGTTTCTAAAACAGGTACTCATGGGATTCGAGGGTTGTGTGAAGAGAAGATAAAAGATTAGAAAGTTGATTAATGCAATTAGATATTTTGTATTTAATTAGTGTTAATTCATTAAATATCGAAATATACATTGTTCTGATTTTTGTAATAGTGACACGTCAGCTCTCGTCGGGTTGGGGTGTTGCATAAATGGTTATTGATGATTATTGGATGTGCTATACGATTCGTTATGATTAAAAAGGTTAAAAATGGATTATATGAGATAGTTACTATTTTTAGTAACTTTTGCCTAACAAAGTGATGATAGATGTGAAAGTATGAACATGCATGATGATAATAGGACCATTGTGGTACATTATTGTGATACTTGCATAAGAAATGGATCAGAAATGATAGAATACCTATTTGTTGATCATTTGAGCATAGTTACTATATTTAGTAACTTTATTCTTGAAAAACTATGTTAAATAATGAGTTTGATGAAATAAGTAGTTAAAATGATGAGATAATGTTATTAATGAAGTTATTAGCAAGTGATATGCATTAACTTGGTTAGAATAATGCTTAGAATGAAAACTTGCTAATTTTAGAAACTTTATTTTATGAATTCATGAAGTGGCAACATAATTCTTGATTTATTTATGATAAATAGCTTGGAAAGTTACAATATGATTATTGTGTGGAAAGTGATGTAAATCTTGTCGTTATATATGCTTAATATAGAAACTTTCCATTTTAGGAAACTTTAACAACTAAAAACCACTTATATGTTTATTTGATTGTTTGTAACAATGTGCTATGGGTTAACATGATCACTTAGGAATAATAAGCGTGTTAGAATCATTAAAACGATAAGTGTTGTAAACTTTCTAAAAATGGAAATTTACTATAAATAGTAAGTTGTCCATAAACGTAAATTGTGTGTTTTGCTCACTATGTACACGATCACGAATAATTCACGAGTTATAACCGACACACGGTTCACCAACGAGTCGTTGACTTGACATGGTCAAATACGGCCAAACACGGTAAAGTATGGACCAATATGGACAAACATAACAACCGAGGGTTGTTGACCACAAACTTGAGCACGAACACGAAACACGGTCACATACACGAACTCACATACACTATGCGATATAGGTAGCCGGTGACCGACGCGTCGAAGGAAACAGGAGCATGTGCTTACCGACGATCAACTAAGGTGAGTTTACGGCCCCTCTTTAACTCTTTTACAAACTTTCAAAATAGGGGGAGAATACTTGTTGATCGAGTCAAACATTATTACTTGTACAAATATTTGTGTATGTTGGTTTATTAGACAAACATTAAGTGTTTTATCGTAACAAAGTCCTTGCACAGTCTTACCGTTAATGTTCAATCAACGAGATGAGTTTAAATAGATATATTGGGTGTGATGAACCCCACGCGGTGCCAGTACTGACCGGAGGTCGGGACGCATGTAATCTCGACTCATCGCGCCATTGTTATTACGAGACATGGCGGAGGAAAGAACTAACAAGTCTAGTTCGGTAGAGACGCAACTGAAACTTGGAGCCTAGGGCTCGGAACTAACATTTGATAAACAACATGACACGTGACAAACATTTTACTTATTATGTAACTATATCAAAACCTGTGAACTCACCAACCTATGTGTTGACACTATTTCTTAAACATGTATTCTCAGGTAACTAGCTCGATCATGGATAGGGATGCACTTAAGAGATCAAGCACTAGAGTCATATGCATTCATCCATTGTCTTTCAAAAACAATATTTAAATTTATTATGTCTTTGCAAACAATGTAGTGTTTAACGTTTACATTCCGCTGCATTTGAACAAACTATTATTTTTCCGCTGCTTATGTATTTTAATATTCAACTACAACTTATTTAACCAGTTGGGTTAACACTATGGTTTCAAACTTACTTTTCAAAAGCATATAGAGTCGTTCTATATGACCGAGAGCTGTGGTTCTGGTCACGTCACATCCATGCGGACTGACACCGCACGTGGGAATTTGGGGGTGTGACATAACATAATACAGTTTCAGAAAGTTTAGTTTGATAGTCATACTACCAATTAAACAATAATCAGGATCATGCAATAACGGATACCATATAATTTAGAGTTATTGCATGTTAAACGAAACAGAGAAACACGATATCACATCGTGGCAATCAGAATTTAAAATATAATACGAAATGAAATTTAATGATTATAGAAAGATTTACAAAAACATATCACATAACAAAAATAATATGAGGCAAATGTATAAAATCCGTACAATAACGGATAACAAAATTTATACTCTGATTTAAATAAACGAAATATGTACCTTAGCCTTATAAATTTTGTCTTAGATAATCAAATAATAAACACGTAGTCCAGTCTTCGATGATTCAGAAATCTGTGTTTTTAGTTAAACTTAGATTGAAATCATATAAACATGACTTTGTTATTCAATTTGAATAAAGTCATAATGATGGAACAAACGTTTAAGACTTGCTTATTCACACAATTACCAATAGAAATATGCAAAGCAACACACAATTACTAATGAGTAAATGATGCAAGAAAACCAAATCACTGATGGCAACACATATAAGCTAAAACATAGATGTATTGTTTAAATCAACCAAATCAAAATCAAATCAATGTTACAATCCAAAACCTAAGTTCAATATCGAACACAAAGTTTCACTTACAACCTAATTGCGCGTAAGCAATTACAAAAGAACTAGCCATACATCATCATGATTTCGTCTTCAATTCTTGAATCGGAATGGAATTCCATGAACTTGGATGGATTTGGGAGACTTGGAATGCTCAAAATCCTCACTTTTTGGCCCAAAAATCGTCTTGAAATGGCCTCCCTTCGAAACCCAAGATATGGGTTTAAATATGGATGAGATAGGCTAAAAAAATCGAATTTTCCGGCCTCTGGCGTATCATACGCCGAGTATGGGCATATGATACACCAAACTCCAAGTGGTACGCCCAATAAATTCTGCAGACGCCCAAAATTGGGCGTTTTATACGATGGGCGTATGACACGCCAGGTACAGGCATATGATACGCCCAAGAAGACTTCACCTAAAGTTTCATCTCGTCGAGAAAAACGATTTTCATATATTATGAGTCTCGTAAATCGTCTCCTAGCTCAAGATATGTCTCCACTAAGTTCCGGTCTTCCTAACTTCGTCTTCATTTATTTGCACTTTTGACCCCGACTTCTCTTCTAATCACCCAATCAGTTCTCCAACACTTCCTTAGCCTCTTAACACCTTAAAATCATAAATACACTCAAAGTAACCTTGTTTCGGGCCAAGAACCTATAAATCACACAATTAAACTTCAAATAACATGAACAAATGCTACGTGATCATCTCCCTAGTACAACCCGAGTGTGACCGGGTGTGATCACGGGTGAGCGAGGGTGGCTGTTGGAAATAAAAAGAAAAACAAAAAGTTAACGGTAACTGTTTGAAAGAATTAAAAAAATCTATTATTAAAATCCACTTTAAATCGACCATTCTTCTCTTTAAATTGTCATTCTTCTATCTAGATTAACCATTCTTTTCTCTAAAACCCTATTACATCCACTAAAAATGAGCTGGAGGAAGAAATAATGAGATTGTTGTTATCGGATTCGGATGAATGAGCTTTCATATATTTACATGTTGTTTAAGCAACAATAGCATCCGTTGTGGCTAATATTGAAGAAAATTCTACGAAAGTGTTCCGACAAAAAAATAATAAACCGTGATCGTAAAGGTGGTAACAAAAGCATTGTTGAAGATTATTTTAGTGAAAATCCAACTTATAACAACAAGCAATTAAAACGTTGTTTTTGAATGAGTCTCAATTAATTTACTCAAATAGTAAGCGTAATGGAACAAAATTTTCCGCATTTTCAACAAAAAGTAGATGCAACAGGCTAAGAAGGTTACACATCTCTACAAAAGTGTATAAGTGTTATTCGACAGTTAGTGTACAACACATGTAGTGATTCTTACGACGAATATTTAAGACTGTCTAACAAACTTTCTCGAGATAGCCTAAGTAGGTCTTGAAGAATTATTTATTACATTGTAATCTATGGTACGGGTGTTCACAGTCCGGTTCTAAACTGTGAAACCGCTTTTACCGGTCATCGGTTCGGTTACATGCTCGGTTTTTTTCAAAACATTTGATCGGTCGGTTTCTTTCAAAATATTTGATCGGCCGGTTTCAAAGGTTGAAAACCGTAATAAACGGTTTGGTTTACAGTTTTCATCAAAAATTGGTCGGAAACCGGACCGAATCATATGTGTGTGTATACGCATAGATATATCTGTATATCATATATATGCATATATTCATAAATATCCATGTATATATATATATATATATATATATATTGAGTTTATGATTTACGCGCCATTAAAAAAATGGACTTGGTATAATTAGTCCGCCTTAAACTATAAAAGCTATGGTTTGATTTGATTTTATTTTTAACGGGATCACAAGCCCAAACCGTAAAACCAAGCCGGAACCTAACCGTTGATAATGGTTCGGTTTGGTTTTTATTTTAAACGGTTCGGTTTTGATTTTCATTAATCAAAAACCGTTCTTAAAGGTTTAGTTTACGGTTCCACCTAAAAACCACGGATACCCGTAATCTATGGGTATGTTTGAAATTGCTTATTTAACTTCAAAATAACCTTTTGTTAAAAGTATTTATTAACTTAAAACTTTTTAAAATAAAGCTTTTAAAAAATGTTTGAATTAAATTTTGGTATGTGAATAATCTAAAAGTAGGAATATGTTTTCTATCCCTTCGTACATTATTCTACTCCCATTATATAGGGAGGGGCAGTACAAAATAAATAGATATAAAATCACAATGAAATCTATTTACCAAAAGTACTTTCCTATAATATCGTTTAATATATATGGATTAGTTTTTAACCTATTTCATCAAATAGTTAACAAAACATTTCTAAAAGCTACAAATTATATCTTTTTTAAAAACAATTTTTTAACCTTACTGAAAAAGTTAAAACAATAAGTTAGTTTGACATTACTAAAAATTTTTTTAACTTATTGGCTTCTTCATAAAGTCAATAAGTTAAAAAATTAGTTTCAAATAAAATCTCAAACACGTACTATAAGCGGAGATGCATATTAGAGACTTGATTATAGAGTATATTAATATAAAATATGAATGTTGATTTACAGATATTGCAAATATCTTCTATTATTAAGTTTGCATTGGTCATATTTGTTAACCAGTAACTAATTACGATTAATAAAATAATAACATATGAGCTTGTAATTCTAAATATTAAAACGACAAATCTATTATACTTTTAAACTACCCCAAACTAAATTACATCATTGCAAGGAATTAAACCCATGTCATCTCACTCTAAAAAGCAAAGCCTTTACCAAATGGACTAGTCTCAAATTCTAAATAGTTTATGCATACTTGACATAAAGATTAAGATGATGGTAATAAATGTACAAGTCTTTAAACATAAGACTGTCCTTTAAATATCGCGATTTACCTCCCTCATGTTGGCCAGTGGTACCGGTTAGTTAGGGGCGTCTAATGGTGGCGTTTACCGTTTTTTAAAAAAATCTTGGGAAGAGGAATAGAGTGCTCTTCCTTTTAAGACTGTCCTCTCCATAAAAGGGTGGTGTAACCTTCTTTTAACAACCTGTAAAGACTTCATGGACCTTGTTGTTGGTTGTTAACTTGTTACATCAAGACTAGTCCTTCATCTAGTAGAATTTGCAATCCTTTTGAATTGGATACTTTCTATTAGGAGCTTTGTTCTACAGTTTTTTATCAAAGGATTACCATTTCATATATATCAAAGGTTGTAGCCATTAATCTAACATTCTATGAATGCATGTTTTTGGTTTTTGAGTGTTCTTGTAAATGGATCTTTTGATTCGGTATTATACAAAAAGAAAATTAATTGTGCGCAAAGGTACGGTGTTTGTAAGATTTTATCAAGTGTAATTTGTTCTTGAGTGACTTTATTACGAACACAAAAGGAGTTATCAGGCAAAAATCATTTGTGTGATAAATACTTTTGCTTGATAACTCCATGACAAGAACATCTTAGTCTTACGTGATAATTATCAAACATTATTCGTATACTTCGTAAAATGTACTTTGTATCCGAAACTATCATGAAGCCATAACAGAAGATTTACAAAATGTTTTAAAATGGTGTATATCATATAGTTTTAAGATATCATATATTTTCTAAAATGATGCACAAACCCCAACAAATCATAATTGATGAAGTTACATGTATGTTCTTTAATCAATTAATTTACCATAATTGATGAAATTCTTTTCCTGCAAATCAAATCAAAACAAGATTTGATCGATTAATCAATTACGTTATTAGCAACACTATGCAACTTGAACGTATAAACAAAAAAATAATTTATATCTGAGTCTATCTCTTAGGCCATGTTTGGTAACCTCTTAATCTCATTCAAAGGGTGCCTCTTAATAGTTCATGGCATCTAAATGGTTAAAAAGTATCCTTAAGTCTGAATGGTTAAGAGATTGGTAATGGTTCATAACCTCTGAATGGTTAAGAGGTAACTCTAAGTCTGAATGGTTAAGAGGTTATGAACCATTCAGAGGTAACCTCTTAATGTCATTCAGATGCAAACAAACAACCCCTTATAATTGTTTTTTTTCTTTTTAATAATGTTTTAGTTGCATGTGTTTACATATAATGAAGTATTTGATCAATATAGAGTGTTTTTAATCTTTGGTCATCTCCTATTGTTTATTATAGTTTTACTCTCACTGTTCTTAATTAGTAAGGAGCATCTCTCTCTCTTTGTCAGTGTTTTCGTGGCCATACCGGATATGTCAGTCGGATCAAAAACCAACTCTGAAACTGGTTTTAGTTAGGTGCTTCTAAATTGCTCTTGTTTAAACTGTCTATTTAGAGGTCGGACAAGTTGAGCGGCAACCGAGACGGTGGTCGGGACACACTTTTTTTTTTCCTTCTTAAATTTTAAGGAGAAAAACTAATTAAAACCGAATTCTATATATGTTTTTCTTAAGCATACTAATTTTGTTTGTTTGAATATTGATTATGGTACTAACGTTTAGACCGAGAAAGTAGAAATAAATAAATTAAACCTACGACATATAAAGATACACTATATACACTATACCAAACAAAGCTTACTGTCACAATATTGTCTTAAAAATCGGTTTTCTTGTTTTTTAAGGCGTACAAAGCATCCTCAAACACGATAACACATACACCAAAACAAGTTAACTCATGTAGGCCATTCCTATATGAAGCCAGTTATACATTTGAACCCAAAAGTTAATCATAAATGTTTAAAACACAAAAGAAAACCCAACGTATCGACTAACGCTTGCGAGATAAGTGACTTTGCTGGTTCTAACATGGTCATCAGCGAAATCCATGGGCGAAGGTTTCATGGGGTCGGGAGGGACGACCGCCCCCCCTCTTTTTTTCATTAGTAGTGTTATTTTTTGGGCCAAAAGGTTAATTTTTTAAAAAAGTTTTGATTTGCCCTCACCCCCCTCATTTAAACAAAAAAATTATATTACCATCTCTTCTAAATAAAAAACACAGTTTTTTTGTAATTAGTAAATAAAAAATTAACTTCAAAAGTTACCCACGTATTAAAATCTCTAAATTTTTTCTCACCTTTATTTCCTCTAAATAGAGTAAATTACGGTTTTGGCCCTTGTGGTTTGAGTGTTTTAACTATTTCAATCCAAAATAGAATTTTCTACTATTACAAGCCCACGTGGTTTAAACACCTAATAGTTTTGGCCTCAAAAATTGACTATTCTAATGGTTTTGGCCACAAAACTTGACTATTAAACGGTTTTGACCCCCCAAACCTAACTATGATTAGGGACCAAAGCCATTAGTTTTTAAAATCACTAAGGCTTCATTGATATAATATTCTATTTTGAGTTGAAATAGTTAAAAGATTTAAACCATAGGAGCAAAACCTTAATTTACTCCTATAAATATTTAAGTCTCTTTTTTCCCGTGGCTTCTTTCCCCTACTTCCTACCCTAATTTCTTTATTTTTTTCTTCACGATCACGGAGCCTTTTCTTTCCCAAATCCCGTCCACACCACCACACGAGTCCACCGCCACATTTAGGTAGTTGAATTGGTGATTTTAGTTAATTAGTTGTTGCAGATTTAGTTAATTATTTGGTAATTTTAGTTGATGCAGATTTTAGTATTTATGTTGTAATTTGGTTGAAATATTGAATTGATGTATAATTTTTAAAACAATATATCATAGTAAATGTGAAAAGTATTGATTTATTTTTCAAAAGAAATTTTGTTAATAAAGAAATTGTTGATGCAAATCAAGATAAACCTAAAAAATTCTCAACTAATCTCAAAGGTTATCGAGCTGAATTGTAATTCTTCTTCTAGATACTTACTCTTTTTACAAGCATAATAATAATAATTATTATTATTAGATACTTATATTTTTATTAGTTGACCCGACTTGACCCGAATTATTGACCCGAACATTTAACTCGACTAACCAAGTCACACTGATCGGTTGAAAAAAAGTAGGTCACGTAAATTTCCGCCCCCCCCTCCCCCCTCCAACAATCGTATGAAGCTCCGCCACTAGCAAAATCTGCAAGGCTTTTTTAAAGGTGTACGAAGAAGGAAACGTCTAGTCGAAGAAATGCAATAGATCGACCTAAATGTAACCGTCGAAGGTAAGTTTTTTTCAATGAACCAATCTTATATGTTAGGAATATGCCTTGCAAAATGGTCGGGTTGGGTAACGGGTGAGAATGAGTTCGGGTTAGGATGGGTGCGGGTCAGAACGTGTTTGCAAAATCATTTCGGGTTTAAATGGATTGTTCTTAAAAACATCAATTTAATTGAACTTAAGATGTGTTATAAGTGAACAAATAGCCCATTTGTATAATTTTTAGTTATTTTCTCATCAAATATGTTATTAATCCTTATTAAATGTTTAAATCCATTGCATTTACATAGTTTTTTTGTTACACATCTTGACCCGTATTGTGTTTAAGTGCTACACATCTCAACCCATTCAATATTACGATGTTATCTATTCCAACTCATTATACTACAATTGTTTACCTAAAACAACCAATTTCCTTTAATATGGGTAAATTTTGCCAGCTCTAGTTAAGAACATCTTATAACCCAAATCACAATAAACTGTTCTTACGGGACATGTTGAGCCCACTATTGCAATTTAGCATGGTGTAACATTTTAGTAATTATGAAATCCTACTCAACTAGCCGTGAGTTTGAAACTACTCAGCAAGCTTTTCTTTCTAATTTTTTTTTTTAAAAAAAATAGGGCAGTAATTAAAAGATGGTCACATACTCACATAGGGTGCTCAAAAAAATTTTTTTTTTTTTTTTCACAAATGGATTACCTCCACTAGTAGGAACGATTTAAAAGAGAGAAAAAATTAGAATGTAGAGATATAAGAAGTGACAATGTCTTTTCAGAATAAAAATTCATTTTTTCCCTAAATCTCCAATGAAACTTGGTAAAAAAACACCTGAAATCGCTACTAGCAGCGGATATTGAGGAAAAAATGATTTTTTTATTCTGACATGACATTGTCACTCCTTACACCATCTACATTCTAATTTTATATTTTTTTCTAAATCGCCACTACTAGTAGAGGTACCTCATTTGCGAAAAAAAAAAATTTGAGCACCCCATGTAATCCATTTTTTTAATTACAACCCTATTTTTAAAATAAATTCTTTTCTTTGAGTTTTTATGTTTTTTAACGGCAAGGGTCGATTGGCTGACACGATTCTGAAAGAAAAGCATGTACATAAGTCACATCACCTAGACCTTACTAATTCAAGAGAAAACATACCACTTTATTCAGAAACAATTGGTTACAAAGAGACTCAAACCCGATACGTTATGTAAAAGAAATTAAGTTTTTTTTTTTTTATGTATACGTTCACTTTTGACGGGTTGTGCCTCAATTATATATAACGCGACTAGTAATGCGGTGGCATTCGGCACCCACGACACTACCCCTCAACTCATCTCCATATTTGTTTTAATTAATTTTTAATGCTTTCTACATTGCGAACTTTGATAGGTTTGTAAATATGAAGAAATTATCTCGTTAATTAAGATATTAAATGAGACTTAACATTTCATGCAATATTTGAATTATTCTAAAATGCTGTTTCGCTCTCTTTAAGTTTTTTATATCATGTATTATATACGTTTAATTTTAACTCTTCTTTTTTATTTTTTCTATATTTTTTGTTATTTATTTATTTAAAATTATTATACCGTTACATATTATATCAATAAACAATTTATCATGATTTTATATATATTTTTTAATCGTATTACAATGTCACCACACCTCGTATTACCCGCCACATCGCACATTCTAACTTGCTCTTACCAAAACATTACCAAAGCAATGCTTAGAACATTTTTTTTATGAAATTCTTGTAGTTCATATAATATCTTTAACTCTTTAAGTTAAACCACGAAACATGACCAATAAAGACTAGCTATAAATGCAAAATTAATAAATTCTTGTACTTCATATATATAACTTGCTCTTACCAAAACATTACCAAAGCAATACTAAAAACATTTTTTTATCAAATTCTTGCAGTTCATATAATGTCTTCTAGTTAAACCACGAAACATGACCAATAAATACTAGCTATATAAATGCAAAGTTAATAAATTCTTGTAGTTCATATAACTCGCTCTTACCAAAACATTACCAGAGCAATACTAAGAACATTTTTTTTTATGAAATTCTTGTAGTTCATATAATGTCTTCTAGTTAAACCACGAAACATGACCAATAAATACTAGCTATATAAATGCAAAGTTAATAAATTCTTGTAGTTCATATAACTCGTTCTTACCAAAACATTACCAGAGCAATACTAAGAACATTTTTTTTATGAAATTCTTGTAGTTCATATAATGTCTTCTAGTTAAACCACGAAACATGACCAACAAATACTAGCTTGTTTACTAAAGCATGCACAATTACTGCATGTTTAAAATGAATTGAGAAGGATTGCATGTTTATAATGAATTGAAAAGGATAAAGAGGTTGCTTCCTTGACAGAGGTCTTGAATGAAGATAAAACAACTCATTTAAACCATTGAGTGGAGGTCTTTAAGTTAGAAGAAAGCATCTGATATAAATGCAAAATTAATAAATTACCAAATAATCACAAAATAAACTCTACCATAGCTCATGATAAATGGATCATGCAAGTAGCATCATGATGATGTGAATAATTGAAGGTGTCAACATCTACCCTCTCAATATTCTAAAAACTTATCATGTGCAAGGGACTCTTTCAACGAATTAAAAATGTAGTCATCCTAAAAACAAACTTCTACATGAATCTAAAGAGACACATGTGAGCCTATTAATCCATATATGAATCATTTTCAATATTTTATGGACTTAAGTTAAGCGTGATGATATGAAGTGTTGTTCAATGACATGGTTATGCTATTTGACTAAACAATTTAAATGACTATTGTTGGTCATGATGTAAAATATTGCAAGAGATGTATGTAGTTGATATGAATATGCCTTTTAACACCAATTGTATATATATTTAGATAAATGTTGAACATCTAGTAGCTTTTGTTCACATATACAACCATTTAGTTGAATCATTAATTAAATGATTACAGTTAATAGTTAGATCACTTCTCATGAGGTAAAAAATCACCATCTTCGACTTGTGGGCATGCCATTTTGCATACCTTTGAACTAATTAAACAAAACTAATAGATGAGCATGAATACTTCCAATTATAACTAATCTCTATCAGAGAACAAATTTTTGACTCACTTGTAAATGTATTTGGTTGTGTGGTTTATGTATAAGTATCAACGTTAAAACAAGATAAGTTTATCTTGATTGCCAATTTAGTAAGACTATATTCCTAGTGTTTGAGGGGGATGAATAATGAAAGACTTATAACACATGAAAAGAATCTAGAATGCATCATCACTATCAATGAGATCCAAAATCCAATATGTCATACATTTTAAAAGAATAACAAATGAAATACTGGATGTATTCACAAACACAAACAAAGTGGCTAAGTCACATATACAGGTGCCAAATTCAAATGTTTGGAATTAAATAATCACAGAAAGATAACCATAAAAAGAAAACATGAAAGACAAATTGATTTCAAAGACTAAAACCCATGAAAATAACTAGAAGAGAATAATGTAGTTGGTGTCACATGACAAAAAGATTACATACAAAAACCCTAAAAGAGGTTTCCTATAGGATGTGACTAATAAAATTCTAAAAGAGATTAACAAAATTCTAAATGAGGTTATTAGTAAAATATTAGAATAGATTATGAAAACCTTGAAAAGGTTATTGGTAAATTAAACTACATCCATGTAAAATCTTGGTTTCTATACAACTGATCCTTCATGTTCAATGAATGTATTTTCATGTACGTTGTGTTGGTATTGTCTTAAATATATAGTTTGATTACTTAATCGGTGAATTTCGAATCTTTTGACTTAACAAATAAAACATGACCTTGCTTATTTGTTGAGAAAGTACATAAGTCCTATTCTTGGTAACGTTATGCACGTGCGTGAAAGTGGAATGGGCAAACAACATGTACAACGAAAGATAGAATAAACCAAACGCATAACCAAGCATCGTAAAATTGGTAAAATTATTCCTAATAATTACTATATCCTCAAGAGGTTTGTTAATATGGTTGGATAGATCTCGAAAAATCATGAACGTTAGCGGAAACAACTTGTAAAATGGAGTTCGTATGATGCCGGAATTACAAAAACAAGATTTACAATCGCATAAACAACTAGAAGACATGTGGCCCACGAGCTGGGTCATGTGGAATTTGTATGGTACAAGTGTCAACATATGGCTTACAATGTTAGACATAATTCATTAAACCAAGTTTGAAAGCTAATGGATCATTTATGTAAATAGTTTATAGTTGTGTTTATGTGTAAATATGTAATATATATGTATTAGAAGGGTTAAGGTGTTATATGTAAAATAGATTTAGGGTTACATATATCTTGTACGAATGTGCCTGTAAAAACATATGGAACATCAAGATGTCATACGCATATATCGAAGATCAGAATGTTCATACGTTTTCTTCAAAGTTCTTAATTCTTCAATTGTTTGTTCATTGAAATCATGGGCAGCAAGTGGTATCAAAGCCTAGGGATCTTGTTGTTTCTATTGGTTTCTCGTTTTGGGAAGAAGCCAACGACAAGGAATATGGCCAACAGAGTGGCAATTTTAAATTCCAATCAAGGCAAGAGGCTACGATTGGAGTGTTATTTTGAAAGCAGAACATCACAGAAGGTGTTTTGGATTCCTGATTCTCAATTCCAGTCGCATAATCAAGAGGATTTGGGGCTGATAGGTAATTGTAAAAAAATCATTTTTAACTACTTGTCTTTTGGTGCAAGATTCAGAAAAACTATAGGGTTTTGTGTAAGTTTAATTCCATTCGTATAGTCAGTGGATTTGTGAAGGAGTAAATCAAGTGCTTTTGAGGCTGCATCTGTCACACCCTCATTTCCCACTGATGAATCATACCGTTTAGGGCGTGACAAACCAGGATCTTAGTCACTGGACATAACAGAAGACCTCTATATGCTTTTCAAACATAATTCAGTCGCAAATTTGATAGTCAAAATGTAGCGTTTGCGGAAGCGTTATAAAATCCATGACAGAAACATAACAGTTGCAAAACATAAATTACAATGTTTAATCAATTATTTCAAACAATTACACTTAAAAGATGCATGAGACTCAATCATCCTAGTCCCTGCTTGCTTGTACTTGTGTCTTAGCATCCTTAGAAAACATGTTAGTATAGTCAACACAAGGTTGGTATGTACACAGGTTTGTATATATAATCATAAATGTTTGCACAAACTGTTTGTAAGTAAAGTTTGCAGATCACATAAATCACAAATTGCCTAGTTAATGATAGATAATCATATGTACTATTTCTACAAGTAGTCGACACCGAAGTTGACTATTAACTGATAATTGCCTTTCCACTATTTTCTAACACAAACAATATCAATGTTTGATTTGGTCAGTTAAACACTTGCGTAGATCTACCATCTACCAAGTGAGGTTTGTCAAACCCAATAGATCTATCTTCAACTACCATGCTTTGCACTAAAGCAAACTAAACAGTTCGATATGTAAGGACTTCTAGTGTAATGTTCGCACTTATAGTAAATAGCTAACTCATGCAAGTGATATATCTATCCAAAAGTGTTTGTTTTTGTGCCACCCCGTAATTTCCAAGTCAGCAAACAATTTAATTAAATGTTTATTTAATTTATTTTATTACACATGGCACTATAATTAGTTTAATTTAGTGTGACACGTGGCACGATAGTACAAACACAGTCGCAAACACGATAATTCAATGAATTATCGAAACACGCACACACGTGTCGAATGAAATACGAGCGTTGGTGAACGTTAAATAAAATGTGTAAGTAAACACTATTTAGTTCAGAAATGATCAAATGTTGAACTAAGATAATTCGAACAACAATAAACGATGAATCATAAACGAGAAAATGACAAAAAACGAACCAAACGATCGAAATTGGGCTAATTATGCTCAACCGGAAGCCTTCGCGGTACGCCAAGGACCCCGGAGTGGGCCTTGGAGGTACGCGGAGAGTAGGCGGGGGATTTGAATCCCGAAAAGCATCGTGGTATGCCAAGACCCCATGGGGGCAGTCTTGGCAGTACACAAGGCTGTCCAGATGCCAAAATCTTTATAAATCCATGACAAATCATTACTACTATACACACACTCATTATACTCGACTCCAGCCGCCACAACTCGACTTTATCTTCCCCAAGTCTCTCTGATTTACCCCTGGAAGCCATTGAAGCACCGCCCTTTGAAGATTGAAGCTTGGGAACTCATAGGAAGCTTGAAGGAAGATTTGTGGAGATTGTTTATCATCATCACTTACTTTTGCTGTTAAACACCACTTTCCAGATGATTTAGAGGCTGCTCAATCATCATCTCAGAGTTCTTAGAGATGGTGAAGGCAGTTTTATGGCCATTTTGCACATTCAACACTCATACACCAACATGCAAGTCATAAAACTTACTTGAACACACTTAATCTCTCAACATGCATGAATTTTTGATGATATGAACCTTTGATTTGATGTTATAGAGGCTGATTTAAAGTTGTTAGAATGATCTATAGTGATGTGGATATGTCTTGATGGTTATTTTGTTCATAAATGTAAAAATGGTAAATATAGGGCATATATATAGGGCATATGTAGGGTCAAGCTTACCGCCAGCCCAGCCACCAGCCCACCACATACCGAACTGCATAACATATTGTTGTTAATGATAATTAAGCGTTTCATTTCACACCATAGACACAATAGATATTGAGTTCCACAAATTTGAAATTCTATTGATTCCTCGAGTTCATCACACATTCATGATCAACCATAGCATTTGTGAAAACATAATATTAAATGCTTAGATAAATGAATAAGTAAACATTTAATACAATCTAAGACATAATGATTGGCCTTGGTCAACTCAATCAACTGTTCTTAGTTTATTGGTGGTGTCCAGTCTCTATCATCTCACACGTGGCCCATATCAAGCTTGACCCAAAGGAGTCTACCTGTATGTGTCAGGACTTTATGATGTGCCCATATCAGTATGACCCTCCAGGTCTACTGTATATGTTGGGACTTTAGGATATCCTTAGATCGTTGTTCACCTCTGTTTCTTGTAGTTAGTTTGATTGTTTGATTTGTGCCCATGTTAGCATGACTATGAAAGTCTACTATATGTGTCGGGACTTTTAGTTGTTTTACACGTGGTCTTGATCGGCATACGACTGACAGCCACCTAGAATTGTTCTTTGTTTAGCTCATTAGTTCTTGGAAATACAACACTGGAAATAGTTCTTTGATCAGACCGATAGTTCTTTGAATATAGATCTTTGAAAATAGTTCGTTGTTTTAGTTCTTTAGTTCTTTGAAAATGAATCATGGAAAATAGTTCTTTAGTTTGAAATAGTTATCTACTCGTGATGAATGAATAACTCATTTTGAAATCCTGCAAATAGTTTACCTAGACAGAAATCTATAATAACAGTTATACATGAACAACATATATTATGTAAAAGCATTTAAGTAAATATAATCCAAGGAAAATAATTTACGCATGCTTCTCAGCCTCGCGTTTATAAAACAAAATGTTTAGAAAAGGGGCAATGAACTCACATGTGTTGTTATGTAATGAATCACAAAGATATGCACGCTCGTTGTTTGTAGGTTATCTTCAGTACCTGTGTTGATTTATTAGGGTTTGCATACGATAAGTGTTCGAAGATGACGTATATATGGCTTTGGTCTCGGTGTGCGACTATGTGTCCTAAACTTACTAGTGTGTTTCTAAGTCTCTCTAACTAGTCTACACTAATTATCCCTTATAACCCATTATCCCATAGATTTTCATTTTTAAACCATACTTATGTAAGCTCTAATTCATCACATTCATGGCCTTTTACATAAAACATCTTTAATATAACCCCTTCTTAGTTGAAATCTTTAAGTTAGAAATTATTTGATTTATTTTAAAATCATTTAAATAAAGAGTTTTATAAATCATTTTGTTTAATTTAAAAGAATTAAGTTACTTTTTTAGAACAATACAAGTTAAACATGTTAGGACTTAAGTTAATCTCACTCGATTAACTCTAAGTCCTTTGCTAGGTCTTTGTTTCCCATAGTTCTTTGATCGCTCTGGTGTATAACTTATCTTAGAAAGTTCAATTGAACTATCTAATTTAGTTATATGTTTGCATAGATTTACTAAGTATGGGGTGTTAACAGTGTAGTCACCCCGTATATACTTAGCTTGTTTCCTGATGTTCCATAGATCTTCACTTGTCTTAATACATATGTTTGTAAGTCTGTAAGGGTTTTAATGTTATAAAACTTGTTATTCTTGGTTACCAAGTTGGTAGACATACTTATAACCATCATGATCATTGTGTATTGTCACCAACGCCAACTAAAGTTTCCCTTATATATTTACAAGTACTAGTTGCCCAATAACCATAACTCCCATACGAATCCTTTAGCGTATGAACTTAGTTGGCCAAACCCAAGCATTTTCACCCATTTGATTATTAGACCCAAGGTTATATGTGTTAGTAATTTAGAGAACCTTAAGATTGGAAAAAAAACATTAGCCTAGATAGTGAACAAAACGAGTTAACAACCTTGGAAACCCTAACGGCTTCCCTTTCGTTCTAACTAGCTAAACCTAGGTACCGAGGACATGCCCAAGGCTGCTATGCGAATGCAGCTTCATTCCCTCATGTTGTTCCTGCGAATGGCTATTCGAACGAAGGTAGAGTCCGAATGAGGTGCATGCAGATGCCTTTCACCCGAAGTGATTGCCATGCGAATGATGATGCTTGGCCAAACAAGGTGGTCTTGTGAATAGTAACCATGCGAATAGATAGAACCATGCGAAAGATGATGTTAGGCCGAATGAGAATGTCCAGGAGAATGTGGGTTTCATTCGGACATGATGGTCACACGAATGGACAGCCCCTTCGTCCTAAATCCAGGTGAACCAGAGTCCCATTCGGTCATCCTTTCGTGCGAACATGGCTTCACCAAACCATGGTCATTAGCATGAACCGCATCGGCCTCACCCTCATTCGCATAAGCTGTAACTGAGCTTGTCCTTGGTTTAGTTTCCTGATTTTCGAACCACTCAAGTGTTTCACCTATCCCCAACAGCTTGTGGACTTACTTTGTGCATCACCTAAGGCTTTGGAAGGTTCAAAACCGGTTATCAGCGGGTGTTCGAACCAAGGGATTAAAACCCTAAAAATCACGACTTTGAACTCGAATTTACCTCGTTTCAGATGATTCCAAGCTCTAAATTCTTGTACTTTTGTGATCTACAAGTTGTTGTGGTCGTTTTGACACCAAAATCACACGATTTGGTGGAGTTTTGAGAGATCTAGGGTTTGGTTTCTAAAGAGAGAAATCTTAGAGAGAGAAAGTGACGAAATGGGGGAATGTGGCTGGTAGGTGGGGGAAAATAATGGCATTTAATGCCATATTAAATGTTTTCAAACACTCGGGTATGTTTGGGGTCGTTCGATTTCTCTTGGTTTAACGTAAAAACGTCGGTTTTCGGTCGTTTTCGTAACGAAACGTTACGATTTTAAAAATAGAATTAGTTAAATTGGATTAGGTGGTACTTCCTAGTAAATTAACTAATATCTTTTGTTTATTTTAATTTCCTGAGAGTTTTAATTTAACTGTTTTAATCAGATAATCCGTCAGTTTAGTATTCACGTAACGACATCCGTTATTGTTTTGTTTTGTACAACCTCACATACGTCTATACATAATAAAGTCCTAACTAACATTCACGTAATAAGTCTGTGCGGTCAGATGAAATTATGACTGTTAAACCACGGTTTTGAAACATGTTTCTGAAATAAACGTGTAATTGTTCTGTGACAAGCATCAAATGATAATAGTATATATATAACACATGTAGTTCGTACCGGAGTTACTGTGTAGATCACTGTTCCGGTTACGTTTCCGTCACTGATGTTACAATAAACAAATGGTTATTGATGATGTTTGGGATGTGCTATAAGGTTCATTATGGTTTTATTGGTCAAACACAGATTATTTGAGATTGTTACTATTTTTAGTAACTTTTATGTTACAAAATGATGATTAGATGTAGAAACATGAGCATGCATGTTAATAATATGATTATTTGGGGCTATTACAATGATATTTGCATAAAATATGGATTAATAATTTTAATATAGTCATTTGATGGATATTTGGGCATAGTTACTATTTTTAGTAACTTTATTTGTGCATAATGATGATAAATGATGAATTTTGTGAAATAGATAGGTTAAGATGATGGATTATAGTTAATAATGAGATTATTAACAAGTGCCATGATTTAGTTGATTAAAAAGGATGTTCTAAAAGAAACTTTCTATTTATAGAAATTTTTAGTGATGATTTCATGGAATAGAAACATAGGCCCTTTTGGTAGATGCCAAACGACTTAAAGTGACATAATATAATGCTATGTGAAAATTTGCGTGCTTTTCTATGTTAAACATGCCAAATATAGAAACTTTCTATTTTAGGAAACTTTAATTTCTAAAAACGGACTTAAGTGCTTATTTGATCGTTTCTGACAACGTGCTAAGTGTTAACATGATCACTTAGGATTAATGAGCATGCTAGAACCATTAAGATGTAATTTGTTGTAAACTTACTAGAAATGGAAACTTACTATAAATAGTAAGTTGTCCATTGACGTGACTTACGTGTTTTAACGCACTACGTGAACGATAATGATTAGTGCACGAAGTATACTATCGCACTATTCACCAACAGGTCGTTGACTTCGACACGGTCGAACACGAACAAGCATGGACAAACATAACAACCGAGGGTTGTTGAGCACGAATACGAACACAAAACACAAAAACCAACACAAACTTACGTAAGCTATACGATATAGATAACTGGTGACCGATTCACCCGAAGAAAACAAGAGCTTACGCATTTTTCTACAGTCGCTAAAGTGAGTTTACGGCCCCTCTTTCAAACTGTTTTACAACTTTTAAACTAGGGGAGAATACATGTTGTGAATCAAACTTCATATATTTGTACGAACATATTGTGTATGCTGGTTTATTGGACAAACATTAAGTGTTGTATCGTAGCAAAGTCCTCGCACAGTCTTACCGTTAATGTATTCACAACGAGGTGAGTTTAGATAGTACCATTGGCGTGATGAACCCCATGCGCCGCCAACTCTGACTGGATGTCAAGACGCGTGTAATCTCAACCCTTCTTCCATGTCCCTATGATAGGCATGGCGGAGGCTAGAGCAAACAAGTCTAGTTCGATAGAGATGCAACTGACACTTGGAACCTAGGGCTCGGAACAAACATATAATAAAGAGCATGACACGTGACAAACATTCTTTTATATACTTATGTATTGATATCAAAACCTGTGAACTCACCAACCTATGTGTTGACACTTTTTCTTAACACGTATTCTCAGGTAACTAGCTCGATCATGGATAGGGATGCGCTTAAGAGAACAAGCACTGAAGTCACATGCATTCATCCCTTGTCTTTCAAAAACAATATTTAACTTCATTATGTCTTTACAAACAATTTAGTGTCTAACGTTTACATTCCGCTGCTTTTGAACAACATATTAATTCCGCTGTTTAGACACATATTTTAAATATTTTAGGCTATTATGATATTCCGCTGCATGATTAATTAATCAAGTTTGATTAATAATGTTATTTCAAACGTATATTTCAAACGCATATAGAGTCGTTCTATATGACTGAGAACTGTGATTCTGGCCACGTCACACCCAGTGGTCTGACACCGCACATGGGAATTTGGGGGTGTGACACTTTTCACACGTTCTCTCCCCCAAAACAAAAAAAGGTAAAAAGGGTCCATCTACGCACCTTGTGATGTGAACTGAAAGTGAAATGTTCATGCAATCGTGTAGATAACCGTCTACGAGAAATATGTGTTATTACAACAACGTCATGTTATTTGAAATGTCAAATTGTGTTCGCGTTCACATACGTGTCAACCCACGTATATTTGGACTGTTCAAAACGTACATATGAAAGTATGCATAACTTTGAATTTGTTTATTTAAATCGAATACGTATATACAATTTCATTTAAATATACGTAAATATACGCCATCATGTTTTTGGTCAAAATATTAAATTTAACGTTTCTTTTTGTTGGGGTTCTATTTCGGTTCCAACAAAACTGGAACGGATTAAATCGGAGTTAAAACGAGGAAGTTATGGTCAAAATACCAAAAAATTGTTTTTGGTTCAAAACCGGCAGAGGCACGGATTCAAACCCGCCACCTCCCACACGCGGCACACACACCCTACCATCTCAGCCCGCTAGGGAATCGCAATAGAACTCATGTTTTAATTATTTTAACCCTTAAACAACCGTGTTCCCTTTGTTATCCCAACCGAACCCATTTGGGTTCCAATTGACCCACGATTCGATCATGATCAAACATGTAATCATGGGGCTTTGGTTCAATGGATCCAAATGAGTCTAACCACGGTTCCAATTTGATAGATATTCAACCAAAGACAGTGTAACTTGATGTACACAGATTTGAACTCGAGTTCTAAAACCCACAATTCTACTGGACTGAATTTATTTATGTTAAACCATGAATTCATAGGGTTTTCATCAAACTGGTTACTATGAACCTATCTGTGATGTTTGATTTGGATTTCATATCCATTTGTATCGAAACCCCCAATTCGATTGTTCTTAAAATCCCGTAATCGATTCCCGCTCTAATTGATGTAATTTAACAAAATTAACATAGGGTTTTTGTTAAATAAAACATTGCGAAACTGGTGATGTTTTTTTAATTTGATTATCGAATCCGTTTGAATCGAAAACCCCAAATGGTTTATGCCGATGAACCGTAGAACCCAAATTCATGCAATTCGTTGTTTTTATATGAAATTTACATAGGGTTTTTGTTCAATGGAACATCACGAGATGAGGGTATGGTTTGATTTGATTATAGAGCTCAATTGAACTGAAACCCGAAATAGTTTTAACCGAAGAACCTTAGTATTCGAATTTGTGCAATTCGATATTAGGACTTTAAATTGACATAGGGCTATGCTACAAAAGAGTATAATGGAACTGTAGGTTAGTTAAATTACTAGTTTAAAGGTTGAATTGTATGAATTTGCCTTGTGAGTTGCTACCCGTCCAACCCCCGATCTGTGGCAATTGCATTCGTGAATTATGTCATTAATGGCAAGATCACATTTGGTCGTTCTTGAAATCCACGTTTATTTGATGATTGTAATTATTACAGGCCGGTAGTATGCGAAAAATGGTGAACATTGGCGAAAACCGTGCGCGAAACGGAGTTACGGATTGTCCGGAATCGCAAAACGAAAAAAATCCAAAAATTTGAGAAAAACCCGGCTAGGCGGTACGCCTAAGTGAGAAGCTGGCTCTAGGCAGTGTGCCTGGAGCACGCGAAAAAAAACGGGAATCTACTCCTCTGCGCGGTACGCCCCAGCCCAGTGTTTCACTCGGGGCGGTGCGCTTGGGGCCTGTTATGTCGGCAAATTTGTTTAAAAGATCAGATTGCATGGGGAAAAGCATATCTCTTCTTCTTCTCGACTTTGCTCGACATCCAGACGACCAAAACTTAATTTTCAGCTCACAAACTCTATTTTGAAGGCTCCTAAACATATAGATCGTACCAAGGAACGAATCTACAAGCCCTGATCGTCGTTCTACACTCAGAACTTCGTCTGATTAGGTAACTGTTCATTCTAACCTTCTAGCTTGATAATGGTTGACTAGATCTTGATTTTGAACGTAATGATATAGTTAGGATTGTTGATTATTGCCTAGATGATGGCTAGGATTGATTATAAATGAAGAACATGATATGTTTACGTGTAAATCCTTGTTTTGATTCGTTGTAATGTCCGGTTTTCATAAAATCATAACAATGGTTATAATGGTTTAAACCATTTGATTGTGACAATGTAGGTGATTAGTTTGATTAATCTTTGAAATGCAAGGTTAGATCCAAGTGTTTCAAACTAATCACAATCATTAACATACTTATTGAAATGATTATCTAATGTTTATATAAAGTCAGATTAGTATGTTAAACATGGTTATTAAAGCTATTATGATGCTACATTGTGATATTTCATGATATTTGGGTAATCAATAACAAGGATTGATTATTCCTAAGCCATTAATCTGTCTAGAAACTGTTTTAGCATTATAATCAACAACATTAACTATTTGGTTAATCCGAGATTATTCTGATTAATCAAGTGTGTCATCAACCTTGTATTAGTAACCTAATTCAGTGTAGGTTCCTACATTATCATACATTGTATCATATAACATTAAACTAACTAATTAAATACTTAATATCGGTTTGATCACTTTCTAGGCAATGTATTTGACATTGAACGTTGAGAAAGATCTAATCAGTAAGTTAAAACATAAATAATTCATTAAATATAAATAAATGCAGAATCACTCTATTACTATAAGTTGTGTGATATTCTGCTACCTGTGAGATATCAGGTGAGTTTCGTACAACCATTTTTCTTTTAATGCTTTACAAATATCGGGGTATTACTGTGGAACTTTTATTAAACATATGATATGTATCACTGTTATCTGCGTGATTTCATGTAATTCATTGAGAACTTGTGGATTTCATGGGATTTTTCCTGAAGAACAGATCTCTATCACAGTATCAAAAGTCCTCATTTTTGAACTGTATCTAGTGAACCCATGTGGGGCCGAACGGGGAACAATGATAGTACTATCGGCTGACAACCCATTTGCGAGAGCTTGCAACTCCCCTTGGTGTAAATGTTTGTTACTTGTTTCCAAAACATCTTCTTAATGTTAGAGATAGACATTAAGATAATGAGGCATCAAGATATTTACCGACGGGTAGTGTCTTTATCAAATTATAGATTGTCTGAAAGGAACTAGATACAGGTCCCATGGTTATCTGGAATTGAATATCGTGAGAACTTGTATATCATGTCATATCATATGTTTTAACCTGAACTTTACGAACTCACCAGCTCTGTGCTAACTTTTAAACTTAGACATTTTTGCAGGGAGACGGTAACCCACCGGGTGAGGCAGCACTTTAAACACTTGTAATTAAATAAATCAGATAATGTAATAAACTTAGATATATATTGTAATGTTGCTTGTGATTACGAAATCCTTGTAATGTATTTACGTTAAGTTAATCTGTGTGCTGTGATATCGGATCAAGTAAGTCACCCCTCATCTCTGAGACATCACCACTATGCTTCCACAACCTTCTCAGATTGACGAATGACATCATCTCAGGTGACGAGAGGTGGGGTGTGACACGACCGAACTTGTTTCTGGATACTTCTCTGCTTGAATTGAGTTGTGCAACAGGTCCCCATGAGCCAAATAATGAGTTTGGATGTTCAATTTGAAGTATTAAGGTCGAGTTGAGTGGGTTTGATAGTTAATAGTTACGGTTTCGAGTTTTGAGTTCGCTTTTGCTTTAATTCGATGATTGATGGCTTCATAACGTATGATAAATGTTAATCATCATCAATGTGAGCTTCATGAATTTTTAATTCGATTCAAATCAGTGTATTAATGTGAATTTCGAATTCTCTTTTGATGTATCACTCGAATTTTGACTTCTAAAGTCAAAATTGAGTGTTTCATGTAATTACAAGTTTAGTCCTTATAGTTTAGGTGTTTATAAGCTCATTTTGTTCAAATTCAGTCTTTCTAGTTTGACATTGTGTGATTCCGTGTAATTTCGTTAGTTTTTGGTTAAAAAAGTTAACCGAAATGTCAAGATGTCACATCATCTTAGATGAAATCAAGTGGATCGTAAATTGGTCTTGATTCATTTATCAAAGAAAAAATTTGAAGCAGTTGTCCAATTTGATTGAACAAAAGAAAAAAAAAAAAAGGTAGAAGGCCATATTGTTAAATTGTTGTTATAATTTTGTTTTGTTTGGTGTTTTAATTTTTTTTTTGTTTATTGCTATTGTTTTGTTTGAAAGCAAAAGGTATTTTGTATTTCTGTTTTGGTTGAAAATAAGAACCAAAATGTTGTTGTTTTATTCCATCAAAATAAAGCAATAATTGTTATTGCCATAGACTCCAAACAGAAGTACATAATTGTGATTTGTTGTCTGATTCATCAAAGAATTGCCATAGACTCCAAACATAAGTACATAATTGTGATTTGTTGTCTGATTCATCAAAGAACAGACGTGAATAATTAAAAGAGATTATTATTATCCCAAAATAATTTGTGTGCTCTTACTTGGCACATTCAAGAGGATTGTTTACTTGTTCTTACTTGGCACAATCAAGAGGATTGTTTAATGTTGCTTGTTTGTTCGATAAAGGATTAAAAATCAAGGACAAAGTGGGGTTATTGGTTCTGTTTGAAACCACAAATGTGAAATAAGAAAAAAAAAGTGAGTGTTTACTCTTCTTGCCAAAATCAACTTATAAAGCCTTTAGGGCTGTTGGTTGTTAATTGTTACAAGCTAATAGGGTTGTTGGTTCGAAGGACCAGAAACAAGAAACAATAACAAAGGTCAATTGTTTGATTGTAACCAAGTACATACAATAGAAAGTGATAAAGGGATATTTGACTCTTTTTAAAAGTCAAGACTTGTCAAGAATCTCAATTCATATTACAAAAGTATATTCATTACTTTGTGGTTATTATCAAAGTAAAAGCGGAATGAATAGTTTTGAGTGGTGTTAGTGTACATTAAAAGAATCGCACGACGAGGACTCAAGACATTCACGTTTTGCGTTTCATTTTAATTTGAAATTTATTGTTTGAATGTTTATACTTATACTTTAAATAAGTTAAGAAATTGTTGATTCTAGATAAATAAGTTTAAATTAAACTGTAAAATCACATTATTTTAAGGAAAATTGGTTTCAATTACTACTGAATTGTTTAGTATTTTTTGAAAGAAAACCAAAGATACGGTGTCAACGTCAGGGGAAGGAAGTAATAATAATAAATAAATTGTAACACACAAGGAAATAAGTTCTATTTTCCAATTTCAATGTCCGTTATTGAAATCCACAAATTATACCAAATGGGCAATTCGTATAAAAACCATACTTAAGGAAAACAGACTTTAGGAAATGATAAAACCTAGTGCTAATACGCAAGCCGATGAAAAGAAATACATGGTTGAGACTACGTATTTATTTCAAGCACTACATGAAGAAATAGTATTACAAGTTGCAAGTTGTAAAAGTTCTAAAGAAATTTGGGATGCACTAAAGACAAGGCATGTTGGAGTGGATTGAGTGCAAAAGGCATGTCTTCAGGCATTCAAAAAAAATTTTGAGATGTTGAAAATGAAAAAGGAAGACAGTATCGATTCATTCACTACAAAGTTAAATAGTATTGTCACAAGGTCAAGTGGTATGATATCAATATTTGTATAACGACCCATTTTGGGAAATATTATAAAACAAATATAATTGGTGTATAATTATGTTTTATTCTAATTGATGGGTGTTTTATAAAATTTAATTATCTTAAATATTAGTTGGTGGGTTAACTAATTTAACTAAGTTAGTTATAAACTAGTTTTGTTTAAACTAGTAAAGTTCAAGGACCAAATGTGACAATTGACCAAAGATGGAAATGGAGGGGATAAGACTTTGACTATGGTCAAAGTTCATATTCCCATTTATTTGTTGTGTTGTCGTTCAAGAGAAGAAGAAAAAAAGGAGAAATCCCTAACCACAAGATTGATCAAATTGTGCTCGATTTACGATTGATCTTGAGTGCAAGCGTATAGTTGAGTTCTACTAGCAGCAACATACAACAAAAAGGTATGAATTTTTGGGTGTTTAGGTGTAATTTTCGTGGGTCTCATATGGGGTATGAGTAGGGTACGGTGAAATACAAAATTTGGGTGTTTGGAGGGTGTTAAATGTTGTTATTCATAGTGATAATCATCTAGGACACAACATTTTGATCATTTCTTGCATGTTGATGTAATATGATGAAAGGGGGGGGTTTTTGTATGTTTCATGGGGTATATGAACTATGTAATAAAGATAATATAAAAGTTGGGGGATTTGATGATTACACAAGGTTGTTGTAGTTTAGCTTTCCTCTCTCATGAGTCAAAAATGGAGTTTGATGGAGTATTAATGATAATGATTATAAGTAGGTAAATTCATGCATATGAGGTGTTTAAATGAAATGTCAATTTTGGAGTTTAACTTAAAACTTAGTTTTAAGTTCATGTGTGACATCCACCACGAATTTCAGGTTTGACTTTGACCTTCTATTTGACTTTAAACGTTATTTTGAATTTGACTTTGACTGTGATCAAAGTGTGACAAACTAACTTAGTTTATGTGAAAACACTTTAGACATGTATTAAACATGTTCTAAATAATATTTATAGTGTTCCTATTTTCAGACGAGGAATTCGACCGTAAAAGTGTTAAAATACTACAATATTGTTGAGTTTTAAATTTAGGAGCACACATCGAGGAAATGCAAATAACACATATTATTCGCTAATATTGATATAATAGATCACTAATATGATTATTTAAGTTAAAAAAAAAAAAAGAAGGTATTATGAAAAGGCAATATAGCACATAAGAAGCTTTCAATAATTTCTATTGTTGTAACATTAAAATAATAATAATAATATTAATAATATTAATATCATAATAATAAAAAATCAATTAATGTGAACGTAAATTATATGGGGGTTGCAACCATTTAAAATTACCACCATAACTACATTTAATATTCCATTAAATCTATTTTAATTTTTATGTTTAAATATATGTTAAGAAACCTCAACTTCTTCTCACTATTTTCACAACCAACTTCAGCCCTTCTTGAAGTTTTCTAGAGTCTAGCAAAGAAATCAAAAGTGGTAGAAGCAATCTTGGTGTCTTGGTAAAGGTTTAGTTTAGTCATTTGCTTTGTCATTTTATATTAATTTAGATGCATTTCTTGCAGCTAAAAGCAAGGTGTTCATGAACTGTATAATGATTTCATAATCCATTTGTATGTTTCTTATCATCAAACATAAGTGCATATGAAATCACCCATATTCCATGTGCAAATTATGTAAAATGATATATATGTT